>PVLD010000124.1:209723-382470 GCA_004027595.1 Dinomys branickii | reverse complement strand
TTACTCAGTTACACAGATGATGGCCCATTTGATCATTCAATTTTTCTCCTCCCTCATCTCCGTTGCCCTACCACTCAATCAGTCATCTTCCCTGTGATAATAACTGTACTCCTGGGTTTATCTATATCCTTGGACTCTCACCTTGGGAAGAGATATAGCTGCCTCAGACTATACTATAACATACATGGGTGTATACAAATTGCCATGGTTGGAGGTGGGAAAGCACATATGCTCACAGCGGACCGCCCAGCTCCACCCTGTCGTCGTGCTATGGGTGGGGGCAGGTCTAGCCCATGAGGTGCCCTGAGCGGGGCTCTCAGCGGAGCAGCCACTGGGCCCACTGCGGAGCAGCAACGGAGCAGCCACGGGGCCCACAGCAGAGCAGCCGCGGGGCCCACTGCAGAGCAGCATTGGGGCCCACTGTGGGGCAGCCGCGGGGCCCACAGCAGAGCAGCCACAGGGCCCACTGTGGTGAGTCATCTTAAGTATTGGGCAGATGATGAAATGTGCTGAGACAAACAGCAGGTGGCTTTAGAATTTATACCCATACACGCCTGTAGGACCATGTGTGTCTGAATAGAAACTAATCAGAGATAATGATGTGCTGTCTCCCAGATGAATTGTTGATCCCCAGGGTCTCAAAAACAAAGAGAAAAATCTTCTATGTGCACATGACACTACTACTGTTATGTGGCTCAGGTTACTTCTGATGAGGACATGAAAAGGATTGTGGATCAGCCCCGGTGGCATCAAGATGCTCTGGAGATCAGAAAAAGAAACTCCATCTAACACATCTATCAGACTGAGCCTGGGATGTCAACTCTGTTCAGTTTTGATATTAGGAACAACTTGGAGAAAACTGCTTTCTTGTAAAAATAGCTTTTGATGGACTCATTGAGGACCTTGCCACAGTAAGCAGAGTCATACAAAGATGGCAGATTGATAATCCAAATACTGTGAGATAATTTGAAATTTTGCACATTGGAGATTTACTAAGCAAACAAAGCTGAAGAGAAAGAGGGGAAAAATTAGCCACCCTTCCAAGTTTTGTCTGTGTCACCCTAAAATTTGCTCAGTGAAATAGTGGTCACCCATCCTCCCCCTCAAATCTTTGTTGTTTGTGATTTATGAGGGATAAATTCCTTGTCTTTGAATCTATATTTTATTTTATCATGGCTTTCATTTTTTAGTATTAGGAAAACAGAGTCAATTAATATTTACAGATTTACCTGCTTTCACCCTGAGTTGGAAATATGTGGGGGTTGAATTTTTATATAAGCTATAAATGTTTGATACAGTACTTTTGCTACATTGTGGCTCAAAATAGTGACATACAGTATTTTTGCTACAGAGTGATCCATGCTTATATGCCTAATAAAATCGCTATATGTTGATTTTTTTCTGGTGTGTGGTAAAAATGATAGCTGGTTCCAGTTATAGATGTAGTTTATTGTGTGTACATGAAGATTTGAAGCACTTGCTAGGTTATGGTAGATGCAGATTGCCCCCACGAGTAGCTATGCCTAGAGGGCCACGTGTGAGGGATTTGCAGTTTCAATGTGCATATCTCTGACAACAGCTGCAAAAAGTTTCCTTCAGACAAACTTCAACATACCTTTATCTGGAGGAAATTCAGAAATGATTTGCATTCCATTATTTTAACAATTATCTATTCTTTGTTTTCTTATTTGGGCAACATTAATTTTGCTTGTGCTTAAATATTGCGATTAACCTGAGAGCAAATGTGCAAATAAAGATGAATTAAAATGAATTATTTGATTTCTGAGTAAAACAAAAATCCTGGGTATTCAACTTTACTAAGGTCTTTTGTGCTTGTGGATTTTCTTACTTACCTAACATGCATGTGCTATAAAAGCAGTAAGAATAAAATAGTTTGAGATAGTGCCTAGTTTTGTTTAATGTGATGAACTTTTCATGAACAATCCAAGCATAGTAGTTAGGAATATATGTAACAAGTGGACATAGAGTTAAAAAATTGTACGAAAGGAAACAAACATACTATCATTTTTTTCAATTTTCTTTAATTTTACTTTCCTTGAGTTTAATTTTAATGTTAGGAAATATATAGTCTAAATTCTTTGGTTGTCCATATTTAATTTAATGGGCACTTTCATTAAGCTTTTCTCTTACATTCAGGATTTGCTTTTAAAACGTGACTGACACTAATACGAAGTTTCCGCTATGCTCTTTTACTGAGACTACAGCTTGGATCTTGCATGTTCCCTGCGCAAGTGTTGAAAGTTTGCCCCTTAGCCCGTGGCAGTACGGGAGGGGATAGACCCTTTACTGGTTCGGCCCTGCTGGAAGGAATTTAGGTAATTGGGTTGTGCTCTTGAAGGAGATACTGCAACTCCTCTCCCTTCCTCTCTGTCTTTGCGTCCTGACACTATGGTTTAAGCAGGTCTCCTGTGTCATGGACTCCTGCCGTGATGTACTGTGGCCACCACAGGCCCAAAGCCATAAGGCCAGGTGGCCTGGACAGAAATCTCTGACATCATGAACCAAAAATAAACCTTTCCTCCTTTTAAACTGATTATCTCAGATATTTTGTTACAGTAATGGGAAGATGGCTTACACAGTTATATTTATCAATATGAAATTTTACTGTCAATTGTATTGGAAATAATTTTGTATTGCTCACAGATCATCCGAGATTTGTCATGTTCATGGGTGAGTAGCTGCGTATATGAATATGCTAGAATATGTTTGAAAAACAAATGCTGGAGGACTGAACAAGTAGGATGTTTAGAGTTTTAGGAGGTGTATATGCCTTTCTACTGAAGAGGAGAAGAGGGCAGAGAGGATAGGAGGGTAGGATAGGGGGGAGGAGAAGAGGGGAGTGGGAGAAGCTGCTGGAGAGGTCATAGTTCTTATATATTCTGCAGACACACATGGTCCAACCAGCATGGAGAGAACCGGAGTATCTGTTTCTGCTGTAGCCTTGTAAATGCTTCCAACCTTCAGGTAGATACAGTGGTCTTGTGATAGTCACTGACCCATCCGGATGCAAAGATGAAAATGAAAAATGTTGTCCTGAGTATATGAATTAATAACGAGGAAAGACCAAAAAAAAAAAAAGCAAAAAGTGTCTAGTTTAGTGCAAAGAGCTAGCTAATGTCTTTATATTTTGATTAAACACTTTCTGAACCATATTTTATATATTTAATATTTGTTGACTGATTAGTAACTTGCCTTTGGATACTTTCTAATTTTGTGAGTTATTGGGAGATCTTTGAATGATATGTGAAGAAACTGATCAATTTAAAGAAAGAAACCACTTTAATTTTAACTTATAATTAAAATACAAATAATTATTGCAGGATTTTAATAAATCAAAGAACTGCCTTCACTATAGATGAATATTGGGTGGGACTTATAGAAAGATAATTTTACAATGAAAGTGTATATATCTGTGTTATACTAAAGATATAAATGAGCAAGGACCAGGCTATAAATAAAAATAGAACTCTGACCCACATCATCTGTGGGGTACAGGCCTAAGAGCCAAGCCACAACCTCTGTAGCAATCAAACTCTGAAGGCCAAGACTTAATAAATAACTGCTCTAATTTGTGCTCTGCTTCTAATTTAAGACCAACCAGAGAAAATGAAACATGCCAACCTGTACCCAGTAACATAGAAAGTCCCACTTCTAGCTGGTTAGACTCCAGCTTCCTATGTCAATTAACCTACAATCAGGACACACTCAGAGTCATCCCTCTTTACAGTTTAAAGCTTTCACAGTGTCTTGACTGCCTCTGAACCTCTGCCAAAGGCAAATGGTGGTGGCTGACTCCCTGACTACAGCAAGCTCTGAATAATAGCAAAACTCTGAATAAGTAGCCTTAGCTTATTCGTATTTGGGTAGTCTTCATTCATTTCTCCACCTAGAAATATAACTGTATAGCATCTTATGAATTATAAAACCCAAACAAATCTCATTTAAGATTTTTAAATAAGAATTTCAGGCTATAGATTCCTCAGCATTAAATAATCTCACAAAGACAGTAAAAATTCAGTGAATCTCAGCTGGATATTGAGAAGCAGTCAATTCTAATTTGAACAGTAGCTTGACAGCCATGTCTTGGTTTTTCAATATAGATTTTTACATTCATGTTCAAAAAATAAACCATGCCATCTGAAAATTATTTTAATGTATAATTTATAGTGGTTCTTTGAGTCATTAACCCAGGACCATACCTGATAATTTAAAGTTTTATCCAGAAAAGAATTTTGACTTTCAGCGAGGTGGAGAGGAATATCCAATATTTAGATAAGAAATTCAATTATCTTTCCACAGAAGCCAAGATGATTCGAGTTCAGAGAGCTGGAGGCAGTGTTTCATTTGAATGTATAGCTGAACCATTTCAACCTTTAAGTATATGTTTTTTCAAGCAAATGGATCTGCCTTGAAAACCACACTCACATGAATGCATTCATATCTATTGTTTAAAAATTAATTTATTGTTACCTAATACCTTTAATTTGTCCTATTAAATAACAGATCCTACTAACTTTAAAGAATCCTCTGAAGTTTTGTCCTGGAATATTATTTATTTATAATCAAAACTGTGACAAAACAATGACATATCAACTTTTCTGCCAGATTTCATAAGAGATAAAAATGAAAACAGTACTGGATAATATAGATTTCAATCAAGAAAATCAGGCACTCACTTGTAATTCTCAATTCTATGTTTCATGATAATAATAAATGCAAACACATGGGTCAATAAAAGCTGTATTGATGCTGAAGGCCAATTTATAGCTTTATCTGGAGAATAAATTAGAAATTTTAACAAGTTTTACTAGTTGCTCATAAAACAACCAATCTTTTCAAAGTTATTTTGAAAATAGGTACCAGTCCAATTTCTGTAGTTTTGTGTGGATACATGAATTGGTTGAATTATTTACTTTTAAACTGTTTTAATCTAGTGAGTGACAAGAGTAAGTAAAGTGTAAGCAGTAACAGAAAAAACATCAGGAAATTCACACACAGAATGGATTCATGTCCATGCTCAATTGCCTATAAAAATTTAAATAAATTTATTTTGCACATTGAGCCATGTTTATTTTCCTCTTGCTTTCCTTCAGTTACACATTTTTTTAGATCTGTGAGTCGGCACTAGCTTCCCTCAGATCCTCTAAGTTGACTTTGCTATTACTGCACACTTGAGAACCATCACATTTGAAGGCCAAGGAAATAATTGTCTAGGTGCAGTATGTACAGAGCATAACTTCTTTTTTAGGAGGTTGGCTTTAAAACTATACTTGTTATTTTGATACTACATATTGATTCTTATAATAATCAACTCATTAAATGTTAGTTTTTTATAATAGATATTTATTCTCATGGATGTGTTAATAAATCAAATATAAAGAGTTGTAACTCTAATCCAAAAACTCTAATCCAAGTGTTAGAAAATACATAGTAAATTGAATAGGTAAAGCAGTGTTAAGAGTGTACCTTACTGGTTGGTAAAGAGTTGGATGATAATTCATCTCCATACAGGAATAAATGTACTCTGTGAACAATCCAATGCTAGGTTAATGCTTTATTAAAACAAATGGAAATATGGTCATGTTATCTGCTTTTGTGGAGGATATTATTTATGGGGTGGCTAGTTTGATAAAATTAATACCTAAATCAAACGACTTAGAAAGTGACTGATTATGTGGTAATCGACCAGTAAAATGCTGCTCAAAAATATATGAAAGAATATGATTGGAAATATCAATAAGGATAAATTAATTTGGTTAGTGATTCACATATATATATATATATATATATATAATTATATACATATGTGCAGTTTATAGAGGAAAGTGTCCTAATAAAAATAGCAATGTGTTTGCTATCAAATGTCCCATTTCATTTGAAATATTAGTTAAAAAATTTGTAATAAAACATTATACTGATTTGAGTTGCAGCTGATGAAAGACATCTAAATCCTAAACTCCACTACTTGTGAATGTGACCTTATTGGGAAAAAGTGTCTTGTGAGATGTAATTAAAGGAAAGACATGAAGAAGAAAGCATTTTCCAGTACCCCGGTGGGCCCTAAATCAAAGGGAGCACATATTGATGAGAAACGTGAGATAAAGCCCCATGAAGACCGGTGGAGACCGGAGCGGTACAACCACCGGCCGAGGCTGCAGAGGAGAGCCTGCAGCGGCCAGGAGTTAGGAGGCTGAGTCCCCGAAGACACTGGCTTTCAAAACTCAAGAAGCAATGAATCTTGAAAATACATAGTTTGCAGTTACTGGGCTGCAGAGTAACAGTGTTCAAAATTCTCCTTTTTTCCAGCTACAAAGTTCTTGTAATTTGTGAAGGTAACTCTAGTAAAGGAATATATTTATATATAAATTAATACATCAGAATAGGTAGTTATAGCATATACATCCAGCAAGAGTTAATTAGCGAGTTAATGCTGAAGTATGAGTCATTCCTACTTTTATTTTAGGTCATATTCTTAATATTAATTGAATTTTCTATGGCTTTTGTTTCTAGGTTATGTTTCAGTATCTTTAAATATTGTAGAATAATATAAGTGGGTATGGTAAAATAAAAATATATAAGAAAGTAATTAAGAGTTCAAATTAACTTGGAATCTAACAATCTAATATATTTAGTGAAAATTCTTGTTGAGACCTAAGTATTTGGAGGAAAATTCACATGAGAAACATTTAAATGCTTAAGCAGAACATAAAAGGTGTGACCCACATAAGTTTAACTACTGTGAGACTGAACTGCCAACTGCAATACTATTTGTCTGAGGACTTTCACTTATCCATGTAATAGATATATTCATTTATCTATCTGTGTACTTTAATTAAACAAAGTTGAATAAATGATCTCATGTTTTTGGGAGATATTTTATTCTGCAAGGCTGACTCATAAAAAATACTCCTAATTCATCTTCTTAAATTTATCAAACTTATCTATTTGAAAGAGAAATTAACTGACATATTCAGTTCAGATTATTAAATTTTTCAGGGTATATTTTAGAATAGAAATATGTAGTGTATGTTCTTAAAATACCTCTATCCAAATTATACAGAATTTACTGTCATTGTCAACAATGATCAGAATAATTATATGTAGATAAATGCCTGAATTTTAAACTCATCGTTACTTCAAAAAAGACAGAATTCTCATTAATAAAACAAAATGTGGCATGAAGACAAGGGAATGAAAAGAATTAAAATCTCACTTTGGATAAATATCTAATTAATCATTGCTCACTAATTAATTCAACCCTTTTGTTTCTAAGGTGAGTGTTTCTTATTTGATATTAGAACACAAAGTAAATGGAGTTTCAGAAATACATTTTGAAGATGCTGTGTCAAAATAAAGGTTATCTCCCAATGAGATTTTTAATTAATTAGAGATAAGTTCAGTAGAGGTGTAATATGAAAAAAAGATCCATTATAAATGGGTTTCATAGCACTGTGATTCTGATATTCTACTGAGCAAAATAAGTTTGTAAGGCAATATGAAAACATGTTTTAATTGCTGAAATTTCTATTTATCAAAATATTTATTTGGCTTATTCTGTAAATTTTTATTGCAGATGAAAGTAGTTATGTAGGGAAAATAGTAGAGACACGTCTGAGTGGTCTATCCATTCTTGGAGGGAATTTTTATTCTACAAATGATAGCAGTAAAGGAACACATACATGTGAAGCATGTCATACAGTTAACTAATAAGTACTTGATAAATTCTGTTCATAGTCTGACATGAAGGACTAAGGCTGTAATCTCATCATTCTGGGAGGCTGGGGCAGGACTTCAAGTTTGAGACCAGCCTGAGTGATTTAACAGCTTTGCGAGACCCTGTCTCAAAGTAAAAAAATAACAAGGGTTGGGGATGTAGCTCAGTGTGAGAATCCTGGGTTAAATCCCTAGTATTGTTTTTAAAAGAGCTACTCATTATTGCTTTAAACATATAATTTCTTCTTCATTCATCTTTACCAGACTTTTTAAAAATGGGGGGATAAGTTAGTGTTTATTCTCTCATTTTAAAATATGAAATAAATTTAAAGCCTTAGTGGACATTAGTGAATCTGTTGATTATTGAACATGTGTATCTTTGTTACCTTATTTACTAATTAGAAGATTGGGGTGGGACCAATGAGCTGCAAATAAAAAGGTTGAAATAATTAGTGAGCAATGATTAATTACACACTTATCCAAAGTGAGATTTTAATTCTTTTTACTTCCTTGGCTTGATGCCACACTGTGTGTGTTCAGTGTGCAAGTGTGTCTATACATGATACAATAGATACTTGGCCACAACTGTTATTTCCCTGAGTGATGCTAACATCAGCGTGTAGATATTGAAAAACACCTTTACTTTAGGCTTGCTGCTCTCCGCAGCTCCATTAACTTTTATGTTCATTTAGGTGTCCTAACTATGACTTCTATGCAGATGCTTGTCATCTAGAAGTCTATTTTCCTAAAAGTGTTAATAACATCAAATTCTATTTTGCTGCTATTTTCACCCCTATTTCCTTATTTAACTGAGTCTTCACTCTCACGGAGATTCCTAAGGTCATGATTGATCATTTAATTTATTTACTTCTAATTTGTTAAACCTTTCATATCTTTATTTCCTCTGCATTTTAATGCATGTCACTATGGTAGATATGAATCAAAATTTTTGATTTCAATCAACATGGAAACAGTTCAGTCTAATTGTTATGGTTTCTGTCTAGATGTCCCACCAAAGCCTGAGGTTGTCATGGGGAATCTTTCTCAGAGGGGGCTGGATCTAGAATGTATGGTGCGGGGATCAAGGATGTGTGATTACTGAATCAGTCCACGGATTGGTTTGGCACTACACGAATCCAGGTAGCCTGGATACAATATAAGGAACAGAAAGAGGCCTGTCCTGTCCCTTGCTTCTTTGCTACATTCTGCCCATAATGAACTGTCCCTTCTCTGCAGTGCTAATCTACATTGGAACCAGCCAATTATAGACTGAAACCTCTGCAGACTGAGCTAAATAAACCGTTTCTCCTTTGACTTTGGGTGTCTGGTATTTTGTCTGAGAAAAGCACTAACACACTAATCAAAACAAGAAAAGTGAGTAATAATAGGAGAATGGGAGTGGGCCAGCCAGTCCTCATGGAACACTGAGAAGTGGCTGAGTCAGTAAGTGTAACAGAACTGGTTAAGGAGGAGGAAACACATTAAGTCACTTTTGTCATATACAGAAAGGAAAGCCCATTTAGAAGAGCAATCCTGTAACTCTAAAAAAAAGAATGTTTTTAATACAATTAAGGTATAGAAGTTTGTAAACAAAGTAAATATTTAATCTTTGTTACAACTTTACATTTATATCTGTATTTAACCTATGTCTTTCACCCATTTATCAGCAGGTATGATTTTAGTTGTTTTCTTCTTTATGTCTGCTTCTTTATAATTTCTACTTGGTATTGTTGGGTTGACCAATTAGAACTACACTAAAAAATGTTGACTCTTCCACACAATAGCCTGCCACATATTTAAGGCAACATGCTTTACGAAAAATTTATTTCTTCATCTTTGGTTTAATCTTTTGGACTGTATAAGAATTAAAACTTACGTGTAGGACTAGGTTTAACCAAGATCATTTATCAGAAAGTGTTTGTCTTTGCTAACATCTTTCTAGGGCTTTACCACCAATGCCAATGGTTCTTGATCCCAGCAATTTCCATAGTCCTACTTGAGGTACAAACACTTTATGGCTACATGATCAGCACCTGCACCCTTTCCGGCACTCACTGATCATAGGAGACTTTTTATGCTCTCTGTCATATCATTATTTCTTCTATATTTATGTTTGTATTTCTTCTCCAAATTAAAAGATCTCAAGAATAAAGAAAAGCTGTGTAATTTTTGTACCATGAACACTTGTACTCCTGATTTCCAACAGCTGATCTTTATTTCGTGGTTAGTGTATGATAGACTGTCTGTGTTCTAACACTTTAAAACAGAATATTTCCAATAACCCCTTGAGTAGGTACTATATTTCCCATATTTTACATATCAGAACACTGATCAGAGAGGAAATTTTCTTAACATATAGTAAGTTCTGGAACCAGGATTTTAAGCTGGAGAGTCTGGCTGCAGCGTTCAGTCATAACCATTGTGTCACACTGTCTCCTACCATCTAACATAGAAACTTTCATAGGCTCAAAATACTTTCCTTAGATGAGTGACTCTGGTCCTGTTTTTTATTCTGTCAGATCTAGTATCTATGCCTCAGGTTTTCTTTTTCTTATGTACAGAATTTCAGGATGCTCCTCTCTCCTGTAAGGAAACATCATTACTGGAGAAAGCTTAACTCTGCCGAACTGAGTCCTTCATTGTTCACTTAAAACCTTACCTCATCATTTGTTCCCTCTTTTATGAAAAGGAACCTTCACTTTTGATTTGGTCACATAGAGATGCAGGTTTCCTTAGAGAGTTTTCCTGTTCTTGTGCTGCACTACCTCCAATTAATCTCAAAGTTCTATAAACCCTGCTCCTTCAGCACCTACCTATTTAGTTAGATTCCCTCTATTTTTCTGATGCTCAGGTTTTCATCATTTTTTACTTAGAGCTTTGAAGGTGCAGACTCAGAAAAGTCCTCGACTCAAACATTACTCCCTTCAATGGACCTAACATAATATAGCTAGGACACTTCATAAAACCTGGAATTGATTCTGTGTTTGTTTAAATGTCTGCAGATGACTCACAGACCTTAGTGAACAAAGCCCCTCATGATATGGCTTTGTTGCCTTTCTAGCCTTATATATCATCACATATTTTACAACAACTTGCTGCATGTTTTTCCTCTGTTGAAGATGAGCTATCCTGCATGATCTTTCCCTAACCCTAAATCATGTCTATTTTTTGAAGATTAACTCAAGTACCATTTTCCCCTGGAACTCTTCCTCACAGGCATCTACCCTCTAAGATATGATTAATATCTTCACTCTGTGCATGTACACCCATACTTTTTCTATAGAACTGTTTTAACAGCATTGTAATAGTCACTTCCTAAGTCTATTTTCTGATAACCCATGAGTTCCTTGAGGGCAAGAACGATGACTTTTCCAGTATTTAACACAATGTCTGGGGAAAAGTGGACCTTTAACAAATGTTAGTTGGAAACATGTCAATAATTTCTTCGAGGTTATTAACAGAAATGAGGGTCCCTGAGGCAAGGATGGGAAAGATTTCACCAGTGTATTACTTCTCACTGTTTGAGAAGCAGAATTTCTCAGGCAATACTGAGGTGTGGTGGAAGTTGACATTTATTACTGATGTCTGATATGACCCTGGTAATAGGCGGGGAGTGGTGGGGTTGCCTGCAATGATACTGTGCCAGTTATATATGCCATCATGACTTGTCTCAGGGTAGGGGTCCTTAAAGGTTATAAAGGCTTTAGTGCTCTCTCTAGTTGATTTTCTGTAAATAATAGTCTTTGGGACTGATTTCACAGCCTCAGGGCTTTCCGTTGTCCTTCAAATTGAACCACTGCTTCAAAAAATAGAAAGTAATGTTTAAGGACATGTCTTGGTTACTTTTCTCTCCTTGTTCAGACAGTATACCTGACACCCAGAATTAAGGAAGGAAAGGGTTTATTTAGCTCACTGTTTGTGGAAGTTTCAGTCCATACTTAATTGGCTCCAAGGCAGAATGGCACAAGGCAGAGGGCAACAGTTCACCGTGGTGGAAGACACCAAAAGTAACAAGAGCAAAAAGGAGGAAGCAGTGGCAAGCAGCCTCTTCCCCTCTCTTACACTGTGAGCAAGCTACCTGCCCTGGGGTAGGTGTACCACTCACACCCATGAATCAATCATAAACTCTAGAAGCCTGCCCCATGACTGCATGAGGCTTTGTGCGGACAGCCAGACATAAACCATAACAGGGTGCATCTCAGTGACAGAGCATTTGCCTAGCATGGGTGAGGCCCTATGTTAGATCCCAAGCACTGGAAGCAAATAGGAAATAATCTATCATGGTACTTAAATTGCAGGGGTCAGGTGTCAGGGAATGTTAGTTTGAAATCCACCAGGCAACTTAATATTTGACCTTGGACAAATCCCTTAAACCCTCTTATTTCAGCTTTCTCATGTAGAAAAGGAGAGTATTAGCACAATTCCTACTATTACTCTTATTTAGAGACTAAACCAAACATTGCAGAGCATCATAGGTTAAATCTAATTACATGTACCACTGGTAAGTATATCTGGCTTATATAGAATGAGAGTTCCCTAGTGACTTCATGTAATGCAGAATGTAACTGACTCACACTGGTAAGTAATTCTAAGCTGGTCTGTATGTGTTGTATAGGCAGATAATAAATATTATTGAATTCTTCTTGAATGTGAGATGCTATTTAGATATTTTATACATTTTCTGAAAAAGTACGTATTAAAAGATCAGTACAGTGTTTGGCATGATACTAAAATTTTATAATCTTTATAAAAATTAAACAGAGAAAATGGATTATTTGATATTGAGATATATGTTAGACTACTCACTATAGTTAGCAAATGTACAATCAATGCTTTATAGTAATTGAATACTATGCATGTGACAGATATCATTTTTTATTTTTTTGTTCTTTCTTTGTTTTTGGCTTTTTTGAGACAGGATTTCACTTGTTCTCAGGCTAGCCTTGAATTCAATTTGTAGACCAGTCTGGCCTTAAATTCACTTTGTAGCCCAGGCTCACAGTGATCCCCCTGCCGCAGTCTCCTGAGTGCTGGGATTATGGGTGTGCACCACTGCACCCAGCCTGACAGATATAATTTCTGATGTCAAAACTAACCATGTCACATTTTCACCCAGGTAATGCTTATGAGGTCATGTACTAGTTCTGATCATTGGCAAATAACCAATAACAATAGTGTTCTGATTAAATTGCATATAACAACATGTGTGGCTAAGAAGAATTAACAATGGGAACATTTTTCTCAAGAACTACTTGGGCGTATAAACTTGTGGTTGTGGAAATGTCATCCTATGACTACTGAACTTCTATTTACTGGAGAAGAGAACCCCAGGGAATCTGGACCCAGCCATTACGGCCAGATTTCTACATGGCTGAAAGTTAAACTTGCTGGTGCTCAGCCTTAAGAAAAGCTGAACACTTGATCATGTAGACACTGAGCCCCTATCGCCTCGCCACACAAGAGTATAAACCAGGCTTCTGAGAATAATAATGAAGTGTATTTAGCAGCTCTTTTATCTCATTTTAGCATTGTTAAAAGAATGTTAAAGTAAAACCATGGAAATGAGACTCATCTGTATAAGAACGTACAAGTGGGGATTACACAGAGACTAGTCACCTGAAAGTATTGCCACACTGAAGCATTAGAATGTGGCTCTCAGTCACTTATCCTGAGTTAAAATTGATTGCATTGGGATCAGTCTTTTATCCTTTACTTTCAGTAACAACAGTCATATCCACAAGTGCGACAGGTAGGGCAGCCTCAGAAATAAACATTCTGAGAAAAAAAGCTCCTACGTGGGTCAGTAAAGATTCTTCTTTCCTCCTTCCTTCCTTCCTTCCTTCTCTTTCTTTCTTTCTTTCTTTCTTTCTTTCTTTCTTTCTTTCTTTCTTTCTTTCTTTCTTTCTTTCTTTCTTTCTTTCTTTCTCTCTCTCTTTCTCTCTCTCTTTCTCTTTTTTCCTTCCTTCCTTCCTTCGTTCCTTCGTTCCTTCGTCTTTCTTTCTTTCCTGTTTCACAGAGCTTATTTTCATCTTAGCATTAGTTTTAGGACCACTAGGCTGTGCTGCAGTGGCTAATTTAAAGTTCTAAGGGAGTTTAAACCAGCATGTATTTTTCATCACAGATAGGTTAAGAGGTTTTTAAAGTGTTCTACTTATTCATAGGCAGTAGGATTCTATATCTGCCACAACTTCAGCAAATCTCATTCCCAAGTTAGCCCTGTGAAGGGCAGTACTAGAAATTCTTTACATGTTTTCCTACCTAGAAATAGACTATGAATTTTATGGAGACCTTAGCAATGAATTTCATTGCTCTATATTTTCATTTTAATATGCATTGCTGCTGTTATATTTGTGTGCTCAAGGAATACTAAATTCCCTGTAGAGTGTGAATGATATGGGTTATTGTAGCTTCCTTTCAAATGGAGACTGCTTATACAATGTAAGAACTCCTAACCACAAATAGCATCTGTGTACATTTTACTACTTCTATTAGTTTATAAAGCTATAGTAGATCTATTTTTACAAAAAATATACACATCTGGTGGTCTTCAGGCCATATATGAATATGAATTCTATAAATATATTGTGTAGTCAGTACATTATATTGGTGTGGTTATTGCTTTACATTCAAAACGAGTATAGTTTTACAAATAAATGTATATAAAAGAGAAACAAATGTCAAAAGAGGGAGCTTTCATCTAACATTTTCCCCCTGTTGTGTTATATAAAGGCTGCAGACTCAGACTACTGTGGTTAAATAATATGTTCTCACAACCACACCACTGAGTTAAAATGGTGTATGTCAAAGTAACTCTGCCTCACTAGGTATTCCTTCCCATTTATAACACTCTTAAAAATAAAAACGAGCTCACAAATTCAGATGTGCATATAATAGGGATGATATACAATTGTACTTCATGCGGAATGCAAGCAGTCTGTCAAAAAACAAAGCAAAATTCTGCCTAATAAAATCTATCACATGATTGATATCTTGCTTTAAAGTGTGAGTTGAAGAATGCAATTTTGTTTATGGGAAAGTCTCGGCTTGGTACATTTTTCATGTCACATAAAGATGGAAATCGTACCTTATGGTTGTACATTGCAGTTATATTTCAGCTTCCATAATTGTAGAAGCACAAGCATCTGTTTTAAAATAAAAACATTTTCTACTGATAAAAATGACTTCATTTTTATAGGGTTTGTTCTTCCAAAGCACGTTGTGCCTTCCTTTGGATCCATTCTTGCATTAACTCTTTTGTGATCCTTTACCTCACTGTGATTTGATAAATAGATGCATTGCCCAAGAATTTTCAGTTTCCAAATTACATTTAGTTTGCAGCCATTCCAGAGTAGAAACAACGGGGTAAAGATATGAAGAACTGACTGAACATTTTAAAAATTAAGAATTGAAGAAAACTGGGTCAGCATGTTCTCATTTTTCTATGTAGGAGAGAAATGAGTTGTGATATTCAAAATCTTGTGAAATTCCCTAAGCATATCATTTTCTAAATTTTTTGAATTAAATTAACTTGAATACAGCTTCCTCAATATGTGCACTCAGTGTTTTATAGTTTATAAGATACTAATACATATATCATTATCCTCATGAATTCTTTGAAGTAGAAAGTTGTATTATTTCTATTTTTACCTCTGTGTTTCATATACAGGAAACCTGGGGTTCAGTGAGGGTTAGTGACTTGTTCCAGTTGATTGTTGAGCAGTTATCGCATGCAGTCCTTTGTACAGCAGAATTCCAAACAATTCAGCTCATTTCCTTCCCGACTAAAGTCTGAATAGAGTAATTCTCACTTTTGAGTTAACCAGTTTGGGCTGACTTAGAGCGAAATATAATCTATTCAAATTTTTATTTCTTTTTTTTGGGGGGTAAAACTAGAGAGGGAGTTGATAGTTAAAGGTCTGAAGAAGAGTATTGTATTACTCTGAAATAATAAATATGTTTCCAGTGTATAAAGAATTTGGTAAAAATGGAAGGACCAATGCTGTAGCAGAATGGAAGCTAAGCAGTGTTTTCTCTCTTAGAACTATCTTGCTGTAATTTGGAAAGGTTGCTTTTGGTAGATCGGGATCCATACTAGTATCATTCAGGTATGCGTTTATTTTTCTGGCATCACAACTCCATGTTCTTTTCTATCTGTCCTAATGCTCATGTGGTAGGAGGGGTAGCTTGGTTCTACAATTGTTTCCTGATAGGCTGACACCTGCACAGTTCCCTCTTCTGATAGGATCGGCCCTAACGACTAGCTTTTAGTGAGTAGAGTACTGCAGAAGGGATGGAACATCTCTTCCAAAATAGGGTTATAAAATTCTCTGACTTCTGTTTTATTAGTGTGTGTTTGTGGTACATGAGGATTACATTTATTGGGTGGAGTTGGAGTGTGTATGTACCACATTTTAATTCTTGTTAAATCTCCTACTTGCCCTCTTGCCCTGTTCTTTCCCTCTCTTGGTCCCCTTTCCATTTTTAAAAGGTTTATCTCCTCTCTTCTTCGAATTCTTTTTTCCATCTCCTTTTTGTCTCCTGGAATGCTGACCTTGGATTGGGACACGGTGTTACTTTTTCTCATTTGCCTTCAAATCAAAGTTTCGCCTCTGCAGGGAAGATCTGCTTGACCAGCCTTCTTAGAGAGCTTCTGTCACATCATGATGTATCATTTTCATGAAGTTTCCTATTTCTGAAATCATCTTACTGTATTTATTTGTTGCTTATTAAGCCATTCTCCCAACTAAAATACAAACTTCATAAAATTCAGGACCTTGTCTTATTAACCTTCCGTTCTCAGTGCCCAAAACATTACCAAGCATCTAGGTGCATGTATTGTAATTATAAATCGAATGAACAAATCAATGAATTTTGAAGTTTTCTGTGTAGGTGCTTTTTATTGTTACTCCTTAGAGCAGAACAGGTCATAGTCAAATTATTCCAGAAGTTTTCCGCTTCACTCTTAATAAAAGTACAAGTCCTCACAAAGATCTGCAGGCCTAAGGTACTTTGTAGTCATTGCAAATCATGCCTCCAACTGCATTATCTGTAATTACTGCCCCAGAGATAAAGCCTTTCTCTTACACAGGCCGGGGTGCTCACCACAGACACTTTTCCTCCTGATGTTCCTCAGGCTCTGATCGTCTCCCAGATATCCATTTAGCTAACTCCTTTATTCTGTTTATAACAAAGGATATGTTTTATTTATCTCATTTTCTGTCTCCTACACTAAGTGCAAACCCCGTATATTACTTAGAGTAACAGGAAGAATTGTAACCAGCAAATTCTCCAATTTTGGTGGGCTAACATAACACCATTTATTTCTGACTCCTGTGGATACTGAATTATGTTTATGATCTGTGGTTTGGGAGGGTGCTATGTTGTTATTCCATGACGGAGGTTCATGAATGCTCTGTGCTCTTTAAATTTCAGCTTCTGGAGTCTCTGGAATCTAGTTGTATTTCTTTTTTTTTTTTTAAGAGCAGAATATATTTATTGAGAGAAAGAAAGCTTCTGTCCAAGAGAGGGACAGAAAGGGGGCCCGAGTGGGTTCCCCCCGATTGTTTTTTCCAGGGACTTTTATAGAGAAAAACCATGAGGTGAGGCGGGTCCAAGGTAGGGACAAAACTATGGTCAGCCAATAATATTACAGGTATAATTGTCCAGGTAAGACTGAGTGGACTGGGATCAAATGGGGAAGAGAGTCATATAGCAAGTGGGCATGAATACAGATCAGGGGCTTTTCCTGTGGGGGTCGGGCTAGCGACTCTTCCTGGCTTTTTAGAAGGTGGTTGTTACATTTTTAGAGTATCAATCCCTGATATTTACACCTAGGGAAGTGAGTGGGTGCATTTGTATAGCACCCTTTGTCTTGAGGTCTGGCCCACGGGTCTGTTGGCTTCTTCAGGTCTGTTGGTTCCTTCGAGGGCCCAGCCCTGTCTGACTGCCTATAATATTTCTATCTAACTCAGCTGCCTATAACATTCCCCCCTCTGAAGAAGTAACCCGAACTGCCGTGAGGGAGTAACAGGCGATGACCGCTCTGGCTTCTTCAGGCTGAAAGGGGTCATAGTTGTTGATTGGCAGTCAGAGAAACTCTCCAGAGGGTCTATCTAAAGGCTCTCGATAGACACCAGGCATTTTCATCTTGGGTAGGTGTATAGCTTTAAATCTGGAGGAGATAAAGGCAAAGAACCAATTAAGTATACATGGGCCAAGTAATAAGACCAACAGGATTATTATGAATACAGTTAACAAAGATTTCCACCAAGAGGAACCAGTGATGGCCTCCCATAGAGAGGATAAGTTCCAGGGATTTTTAGGATCTGACATATCATCCATCTGTTGTCTAATATCTTGAATAGCTATTGAGACATTAGCAGAGGGATCAGGAATGTACACACAACATTCAGTTTTTATAATTGCACAGGTACCCCCTTGTGCTGCTGTTAGAATGTCTAATGCCATCCGATTTTGGAGGACGGCCTCCCTCATTAATTTTACTTCTTCATTTAGGAGAGAGAGAGACCAGCTGTGGTGTCACTTAAGGCCCACTGAGTGTAGTTAGTTAAGGCCTCGATGTGCTGCATGACGTCTTCTAACCCTAGGGAAGGGATAAAGGTAGACGCCAAGTGATCATACCAGTGAATCTAGTTGTGTTTCTTAAAGGCACAACACTTAACATATAAATGGGCAAATTCCATTTCAGTCCCAGTGCAGGTAGGGATGTAGCCCCTCCCACCAGCAGCACGGAATGACTATGCCATACCTGACAAGAACAGAGCATTTTCTGTTCTGAGTTTTTAAAAAACTGCCGTATTCCCTATTTCCAGTATCTAGAAGAGTTAAATGAATAACAGAAGGAAACAACTCAAATAAATCAGGCATGAATCTATCATTCTGTTCAGAAAATACCTCTCTTTCTCAAGGTTTTTAAAGGTAGCCTAGACTTTCTATTCCACTCTTACTTTCTAGTTTCTCCTTATCACATTCCAGTCTGAGTTCCACTGAATCCAAACTTCCTCCTTTAGTTTGACTTAGTAGAAAATGTGCAGGGTGATATTTTGACAGTTTAGAAAAAAAATGATGTGATTCTCTTTTAGGTTGTTCTGTCCATTGAAATGGAAGCAAGTGTTGCTTCAGGGAGAGGGCAGAATGGCTGATGGTAAAACCAATGTTCAGCTTTAATGTTCAACACATAGTTCTCAAATCTCACAGAAGAACCAAAGGTCATGAAACCTGATTTTCAGTTGCAAGAAGTAGGCTCTCCAGATTGAGAAAAAGTGTCCTTTTTCTCTGAATTTCAAAAGAGGTCTTTATGTACCAGAAAGCAAACTTAAAACATATTTATGGAATTTTAGTTTAAGCCACAGGATAAAGACAGCATGATATGGAAATGGTTTCATTTGGCTAAGGAAAAATTATCCCTGTGCTGGAATGAGCAGAGTTTTATCCTAGGTTTATACGGCAGAAGATCCAACAAGGACTTGCATATGCCTTCATCTGGAGGCTGATCCTTGGGATCAGGAGGAGGAGTGGGGTGAAGTGAAATAGGAAAGTGAAAAGCCAGTATAAAAATACATTATTAAAGGCAAGTGTGCTGCTTGTAATCCCAGAACTCTGAGAGGCTGAAACAGGAAGATCATAATTTTGAGACCAGCCTGAGCAACTTAGACACAAAATAGAAAATTACAAAGGCTAGAAGTGTAGCTCAGTCATGACATGAAGACAGTCATTAAATGACTCAACTGATTAGAAATAAGGCTGATTCAAAGGAAAGTGATAGGACATGTGCAGGGCATCAGTGGTATCATCTATGGAAGATTTTGAGGTGTTGTGACTGAGCATTTAGGATAAGTAAGAGACATTAAAGTTTTGACTATAAGAAAATAGTATTTGAAGAATGGTGACCATCTTGTACAAATATCAAAATTAGAGCATGGCAGGTCATAGGGATAGTAACAAGGAAATATGCCACCAACAACTAAATATTAGAAAGAGTATGTTACTTCATAATAAGAGAGGACTGACAACTGAGGCCGAAGACTAGAAACCTTCCCATGACACTGGAATAAAGCAAGCATGGAGAAGGAGGGAAGGGTATATACAGAAGCCTCAGGTTTTGACTGAGTATGTCACCACAAGGGTGATTTTAAAAATGAATTCATTCATGACTTCCGAAATTTATTCACTACTGTATCTCTAAAAGGAAAAAGAAATTTAGGAAAAATGAGAACTTATGAATAACAAATTAAACTATGGAAGCATAAAAGTTTTTACATTTTTTATTGCCAGAGTGAAACTTTCAGAACTAGGATCTAAAGCAGGGCTTGGAGGTACACAGCTATAACCCCAGGACTCCAGGAAGACTGAGGTAGGAAAGTTGCATATGCGACTACATTTTCATCCTGGAGAACGTAGTGACTTAGCAAAACCCTGTCTCAAAATAAAAAATAAAAACAGGCTGGGGCTAGAGCTCAGTGCAAAGGCCTTGGGTTTAATTTTCAGTACTAAAACAAAGAAACTTACTGATCAGCTCGAATGCCTTTTTCTCTATCAGCATTAAACTAATTTGGCTGCTGTTGCTTGCAACCAAACAAGTCTAAGAAATAAATAATTTCTTCCAGAGAATAAATTAGCTGCCTAAAATTTTCTTTTGCAAAGGGGACTTGATTATCATTCTGAGACAATAAGAACCCTATTCATATATTGGAAAAGGGAATATCTTAGTTACTTTAGCATTGCTGAGACACAATACTCCATACCCTCTACTGTAAGGAGGAGAGCTTTATTTTGGCTGATGGTTTGCAGAGAATTTATTCCATAGTCAGCTGGCTGAAAGGCAGGATTGGATGGCATGGGGCATGTTAGAGGGGAAGTGGCTCATAGCATAGTGGTGAGAAACAGAGAGAGAGCAGTGGCGGGGGGAGGGAGGGAGAGAGAAAGGAGGGAGATACACACCCTTCCAGACCACATGCCCCAGGATCTCCCTCTTGACCAGGCTTTATTTCCCACATCATGTTTAGTTATAAACTCATCAGTGGATTCGCTGAATCACTGATTAGAGTTTCATGACCCCATGACCCAATTGCTTTCTTTGGTTTTTTTTTTTTTTTCTTTTTGGTACTGGGGATTGAACTCAGGACCCTGCCCTTGCTAGGCAGGCGCTTATTCCACTGAGCTATATCCCCAGCTCCCCCATGACCCAATTGCCACCCAAAAGCTTCACCTACAAGTGCATGAGTTTTTATGGGGGGGGGCTTCTAGATGTTGAGCATAGCAGAGATCTAACAGCTCGCTAGACAAAATGTAGCTTAGAACCATGAGGGTGAAGCCCTAGGATCCAAGCTGCTGCTGCCATAGAATATTTTAAAGTGTGGTTTCCAAAGCCACCATGTGTAGTGAATGCTTCTAGGAACCGGATAACTTCAGTATGACAAGTTTAAGCTAGGAATCCCGTATCATGGAATGAAGTCTAGGTATCTGACTCTGGCAAAGGTGCTGAAGTGACTGATGAGTTATCAGTACTGCAGACTGCTCAATTACGATATCAACTGAGTTAATAACTGATCCAGTCTCATGTGTGGAAATTAGGCACCTAATCAATAGCTGATAGAGACTATTAGAAAAAAACTGTCAAAGGACCTAGGCATGGAATGCCCTGAAAGACGAAGTCATCTGTAATTCCCTGTTGGCATGTTGTTCATTAAAGAAAATCCTCCCTCACTAACAGGAGAAAAGTAAAATTTCCCTTCATGTTCACGCTGTCACTTGCTAATAAGCAGAAAATCTAAACTCCTCACTGCTAGGGCACTGAAGTGCAAAATCAGAGGAGAGAGTGAAAGATTACACACAGATTTCAAGACTTTGTCAATTTGATTAACCAAAAATCTGAAAAAAAGAAATTCATTTAGAAGGCATAATAAGCAAGAGAGGTGTAACAAAATTATAATTATGCTTTATTTATGCACTTCTGAGATTCTGAATTGAATGTATTAGCTGGCGCTAAGGCTGTGATTATAATAGTTTCTGAGCTGAATAATAAAAACCCTCATTTGAAGTTGGCTCGTCCTTAAAGACATGAATGGGCCATAAATCCCCAGCAATGATGCAAAGGGGAGGTTGTGAGCTGGCGGCTTGTAGCTTGGCCTGTTTACATGCTTCGTTTGCCCCACATAGTTTGGCCTGGGTACTGTTTTTAAAATGGTTGACTTATGTGCCAAGAGTCTACATAATAACTGTGCACAATAAGTACATAATAATTTAATGCATAATCACTTTTATTTATTCTACATAGTAACTTTTACTTTCACCCTCCTTATAGAAGGTCCATCAACACTGAGCTCATCTTCCCATGGGATGACAATCTGCTCTTGTTGCCTTGCAATGGTGCAAGTGTGCTTCCAGCGCTGTAGGCCCATCGCTTCTCACAGAGACCCTATTCCAGCCCACTGCACTCATTTGGATTTCGTTTGTTTCCCCAAAACTTTATTTGTATTAGTACATGTTTGCGGCACACAGTGTTTACACTCATGGGGGAGGGATTTGGTGCACGTGCATAACACACCTTGATACTTTGTGCATCTCCTCTTCTTCCCTCCTTCCCACTCCTTCTACCTCTTGGTCCCTTTGCCATTTGCAAGAGATAATTAAAGAGCAAAATGAAAGAATGATAATAGGAAGCGGGGAGACAGAGCTTAAATTTCATCTTGCAATCCTTGTTGATAAGGAGGGGATAAAAAGACTCTGAATAATAGCGTTCTGGATTTATATTTACCCTATGTCTCACCTAGCTACCCAGGGAGCCCTTGGGCATTAGATTGATGAATAAATCAGAAGACTGTATAGCACATACTTTTCAGTAGCTCTCAAGGCCTGGGAGTCCAGTGACAGTGTCTGCATTTGAAATAACGTATGCTACTCAAGAAAGAGTAGAGAATTCTATAGTGTGTCAAAATCCAGGGGAAAAAGTCCAGGGACAAGAAGAGGAAATGACACACACAAACAGACAGACAGACACACACACATACATGCACACACACAGAGTGTCCAGGTACAAAGATTATATGATGAAATAGAAAGCTAGGGATGACAATGAGCTAGCGGAGGAGGAGCTGGAAATAGGTTCTCCTCCATTCCTCTTAAGAAGGAGTCAACCCCACTAATGCCTGTCTTAAAATTCTAGCCTCCTGCACTGTGAGACAGCATAGTTTTGTTGTTTAAACCATGCCTGCAATACTTTTATTACACCTTCCCCTAGGAACCGAACATAGTTCTAATACTTTCCGAGGATTAGTGTGAGAGTTTTCTTTCAGTCTGTTTTCTGATACTTTTTGAATTCTTTCTCTTTCTTTCTTTCTTTCTTTCTTTCTTTCTTTCTTTCTTTCTTTCTTTCTTTCTTTCTTTCTTTCTTTCTTTTTCTTTCTCCTTCCTTCCTTCCTTCCTTCCTTCCTTCCTTCCTTCCTTCCTTCCTTCCTTCCTTCCTTCCTTCCTTCCTTCTTCTCTATGGATGGGGCTTAACATAAGACCTTTTTCCTTCTTCCCTTTCTCTTTTCTCTTTTATTGAAAAAAAACTGGGACAAATACATATATCCCATATATGCAGATATATATAATCTTTTCAATCTGCACCAATCAATATTGCCATTACCCCTGACTGGTTCTTAAGTCTCAGCTAACCTCTCCGCATAATTATCAGTAAGCCTTCTCATAGTTAAACTCAAAGATTTAGGCATCTGCTTTAGGCTTCTCAAAGTATCTGACACTATGTATTGCTCATGTGATAGAGTGCAATTTATCCTTTGAAAAGGTTTTCTCCTCTCATCCTTCATTCATTTCAAATATGCTAATATCATATATTTTAAGGCAAATTGTCGAGAGTAAAATAGAAACACCTTTCAACTATTTAAACGTACAAATTAATTACCACTGAGATGAAAAAGTATAAACCTTTTGTTCCAAGTCATAGCCTATTTTGAAAGAAGTTTATAAACTTACCTTACCTTGTCAGTCACATGTCAATAGAGAGTGAAGAGATCATATTCAAATACATCAAATGCTGGTAAAAGTGCTGGAAGGTTTGTTTCATATTAAATGTAAAAACAGCACACTTATGAAACAGTTCTCTTATATCGATATTCATACATAAATCTGATCCAAACGCCTACCTCATATTTCCGTTTCAGTGTTAAATAGGCATCCCAAACTTACATGTCTAAATAGAACTCTGGATTATCTATACCCAAGCTGGTTTCCTTTCTGTTTTACAATTCACCCAGCTTCTCAAGAAAAAATATCTAGAAGTCACTTTGTCCCCACTTTATCCATGATCTTTTCATTTAAACCCAGTTCTGCTATTTTTAGCTTCAAATATATGTATTTTTGGATCACTCCTCTCCATCTCCTCTGCAACGACCTATGCTTCTTTTATTTTCTCTGGTCACTTCAGTAGCCCTTTAGGTGGTCTTCCTGTTTTCAGTCTTCCCGACCTAAAATCAATGCTCCACACAAAAGATCATTTCACTGTCAAGGGCTTTCCATTACATTTAGTGTAAAGGGTAAACCAATTACTGGGTCATTCTATCAGTAGGCATGGAGTGAGGAACGTTAACGTCTCTGGGAGGAAAAGAGGAGAGAACAGTTTTAGCACAGATAGTAATAGAAATGCAGTGCAGATCTAAAATTGTTTCTACAGCCCTAACTGCTTCCTGCAGAGCAGCAGTTGCCAGTACAGGAGTCCTGCTAGAATCTTGCTCAGTCCCCAGCTGAGTTTTCCCCAAGGAAGTCTGTCATTAGATGAAAAGCTGAGGTGGACGAGGCAGTGCCAGCACCTGGAGGCTGTCAGCTCACCGCTGTCCTTCCAGATGGACAGGGAGTTTGTCCTTGAACAGGGATTTAAAGAGTTCCCGTGACTCCCCTGTCCTCCAGGTCTGAGGTGCTCACATCCTCACCGGTATCTGCAGCCTCGTCTTGCAGGCCACTTGCTGAAGTAACAGCCCTCTCTTGCTTGTCTACACCAAGTCCTCACCTGACTCAGAGGCTCTGTACATTCTACTTTGTCTGGAATATTCCTGATATGAATTAATTTACTTAATTGCAACCGCAAAGCTACCAGATTGGTATTGTGATTCTTCTCACTTTATAGCCAAGGTAATCCAGCACAGAGAGGATAAATAACTTCCGCTGGGTTTCACATCCAACAAATTTTAGAGCAGGGCTTCTCAACCAAAAGTCTGAATGCAGAAGTCTTGCTGTTGGCAGTTTTATTCTATCGCCTTCTTAGACAGTGTCATGACTTGGGTCTCAATCACTACTCGAACAGCTTTCAAACCCAGCCTAGTTACCACTTTTAACCCTTATGGTTTTTCATGGACTTCATCACAATATAAAATTTTCTTTTTGTCATCATTGTATTCCCTGTACCAAAACATGTAGACTGCCGAAGGTCGGAGGCTGTCTGTCTTCTATTCATTGTGGTTTCCAGCAACACACTTCATAGAGCCTGACTGTCTGTAGCAGCTCATTAATTTTTTTCAAATGAATGAATTACTAAGGCTTCATTTTCTAGAAAAAGGAACAATATTTGGCTATATTCATCTTGGAAAGTAATGTAGCTATTATCTTGGGTAAGTAGATACTAAAGCCTATTTTAGTGCCTCCTTTTCCTTGATCTATTGAAGTGTTTCATGTCATTTCATCTCTGAAAAATACCATATTAGAAAGGAAACATAGCAAATATTTGGGCTTTTAAAGGTAGTATACATAAAGAAGTCTCCTTTTCATTTTATACACCCGCACACACACACAGCCTTCGAAGGAGCTGCTTCACTGAAATACGCTAGAAAAGACTAGGCCTGTTGCGTAGTTAGGCTTACGCAGAATGCCGTAGGGGAAATTCCTAGCTCCAGCTCTCACTCATTTTCACTAAGTGGTGGACCGCAAGAGTTTTGGATCCAGAATGGTGCCCGACGCCAGCAGTGCAGCTCCCCACTCCTCGCTCTCTCTAACCTCCTATCCTTGATGTACAACCCTCACTTAGCCCACAGGATCCTACGGTAAAATCCTTGATGAGTGTTATTTTATGAGGCGATAGTTGAAACTTAAACAGAATCCACCCACATAAGTTTCCCTAGTGCATCTGTATCATCTGCAGAACACAGAAGAACATTTAACACACTAAACAACCGGAAGAATTACAGAATTAGTTTCTTGATCCATGGAGTCAAGGTCTTTAGGTTGGAAACGTCAAACACGGCTCCGGAATTACTTTTACTCTTTCCTCCACCCCTTCACTCCCTACTCTCTCCTCTTCTTTCTTGCTAACCATGACAACAGCACATCAGTACTACATCTCTGGGGAACCAGATCTTAGAGGCACCTTTAAAGACTTGAAAGATACAACTGTCCTCCCTATTTGCTACACAATTAGAACTGTCTTAGAGAGTGAATGGGCTTATTAGAGTAAAAGATACCAATCAGAGCTGTGCTTCTTTATTGGATCAGTGTCAGAGCATCCCCTGTACCTAATACGTAGCTATTGCAAATTCCTTTCCCTCAACCTATCAGCAATGATAATCAGAAACAATTTGCTTTCTTATGACAGAGATAGCAGAATATCTTTATTGGTTTTCCCTCTGGCTTTATCAATTCCTCTCCTTTTAATCATAATGTCTCTTTTTCTTCAACTTTTTAGGGTATTTATAAGCAAGCTAATAAATAAAATAGTTTGCCTGTAGTTATTGTCAGTAAAACAAGAAATTTATATAAGCACCTTCAAATCGGACTTATGTCTTTAAACCTCTGTATTTTCTAAGAATAGTTTTATCTGGTCGAGGTGTTCATAATTAAAATGTGAATTATGATTTTAAATAGGTAGCATGGATTATTAAGAATCTCAGCAATTTTTGAACTACTCTCCCATTTATTAAAGGACACAATACACTTAACATGAATCTTAAGATGCAAATTCTAATTGTACTGCCCTTAGTTTCTCTCTCTGTGGATCATGCTCTTTATCCCTATGCCCTTGACACTGTGCAGCCCAGTATATTCCTTTCACCCCACCAGGTAAACCATGGCTGTGATTAGCAAGCAAGAACATGGGGCAGGTAGGAAGCAGATTCTATTATCTCTGCAGGTGGGGTGGGATGCGGTGTAGTTCATCAATCTGATGCTTGTAGGTGTTTCTTTATCTTAGGGTATATTTTTCTTTAATGACTTTTACACAATAGTATAATGCATAATGGGGTTGCAATATTTATATCCTTGCTCATAATTTTTAAAAATAATAGCTCGCAAAATATGGAAAGGGCATTTGGAGAAAATGTAGCTAAAGTGGCAACATACTTTGTGGATCTTTCCAAACCTTTACATACAAATAGAATAACCAGATACCAAACCCAACATCGATAGATAATATTCTCAGTGAGACTAATTCCATGTCCCACATCTAAAATACGTATGACTTGGGGCAAAGCACCCACAGCTGTCAGACACCTGTCAGCAACCCCTATGCAAGGTGAAGCAGACAGAGCTGTCTGGAGGAGCTGGGCTCAGAAGTCCAGAGCAGTGGCTGTGAAGATGCAGAGGGCCATTTGATAGGTAGCAGCTACAACTAAATGTGGATGGTGGGCTCTCTGAAATGAGTATTGCTTTGTTTTACTCTGTGCTATTCTAACAAAATACCAGATATAAGGTGGCTCATAAATAATGAAACTATTTCTCAGAGTTCTGGAACCTGGAAGTTTGAGACCAGGTGCCAGCATGGTGAAGTTCTGGTCAGTGGCTTCTTCTGATTTGAGAGTGCGGACTTCCCATGTCCTCACATGACCAAAAGGGGAGGGGCATCTCTGTTCTCTGTAGCTCCTTATGAGACACTAATGCCATGCATGAGCGCCCATCTTCAGGACTTAATTCTGTGATTCTGTTTGCCTCTCTGTCTTCTGATTATGCTTCTTGGAGAGGGCAGTGGAATCAGAGACTTTCTGGAAGCAAGCTCTTACATCGTTAACTGCACAAAAACAAGAGAACAAAGGGCTTTGCAAAGTTAGAAAAGATGTCTGGATAAAGTCTAAAAGTGTAGAGAAGTGAAATTCAAGGAAAATTAGATATAGAAAATTGTAAAATCTCAGACAAAGTTATCACAGGGAAAATATTAATAAGGAAATATGAATATTCTTACAGAGATTAAATTGTCAGGAAGACATGCTCTAAAATCAGACCAAAACTGTAATATTAATTTAAAATCACCTAAGCAATATTTAGAAAATGACTAAAAGTTTTAAAGAATGGCATAAAAATTTGAAGCCTTCAGAAAGAGGAAAACTAACTCAAAACAAATTTTAAAAAGAAAAAATTAGAAATTAAGATTAGATTTGGAGAATCGTAAGAATAAATGTTGAAGACAGGTCCAGTAGGTGAATAGTGCCTCTTTCTCTCTCTTCCTCAGAAAGAAAGAAAGCAAGTGAGCAAGCAAGTAGGCAAGCAAGAAGGAAAAGAGTTCTTCTGTTTTTACCCCCAGAATCTTCAAATGATACCTTGCATGGAAACAGTCTTTGGAAGTGTGATTCAATTAATGGTCTTCAGGAGAGGAGATTATTCTGGATTACCAGGAAGAGTTCTAAATCCAATGGTATGTACTCTTATAAGAGGCAAGCAGGGAGAGTTCTAGGGACACACAGAATACATGGTGATCTGAGATGTTTAAAGTGGTTGGGATGATGTGGCCACTAGCTGAGGAATGCTAGCAGCTACCCGAATCTGGAAGAGGGAGGAATGGATTCTCTCTTAAAACCTTTGAGAACACTTTGGTTTTGGTAGACAGATATATAATTTGGGTTTCTGGCTTCCAAACTTGTGAGAAAATAGACCTGGTTTATAAAGGCACTTACTTTGTGGTAATTTGTTGCAGCAGCCATGTGAAGCTAATACAAAAGACAGTGAATGAAACATGGAAAACAGGAGTCACTAAGGAGGAAAGACATGAAGAATGCAACAAGTAAAATTATAGCAGAGGAAATTTTATTGGTAGCTAAAAAAGTGAAACTACCTGCTAAAGAGCTCACCATGCACGTGAGAGTATTAACTTCAATTGACTGCCATGCAGATCTGTTTCTGGTCAGCATAGTAAGTTCACTGGACTTTTAAGAAAAGAAAAAAAGTCTTTTAGGCATTTAGCACAAAAAGGTACGTGACAGCTGCAAGATTGGATCATCACGAGTTTTTCTGAAAGCAGCTATCCATGCCAAAGAGAATGGAGGAAAGTATTCAAGATATTCAGAGAAAGAAATTCTGAGCCAAAGATTTCCATCTAGAAAAACTCATCTTTTAATATCAATAAAACAAATCCATTATTGTCAGAAAAATCACGGGAAGCAAAAGAATGCCAATAGTTTTACATGAAGGCTAAAAGCTTTGGTAAAGAAAATGACAGACACAGACACAGCATATTTCTTTCTTTTTTTTTTTTTTTTGCGGTACTAGGGATCGAACTCAGGACCCTGCGCTTGCCAGGCAGGCGCTTATTCCACTGAGCTATATCCCCAGCCCCCGAGACAGCATATTGATGGGGAGAAAATATTTATAAATCATATATTTCATACACGGTTAGCATCCAATTCTAGAAAATGGACTCAGTTCTATAGAAAGAAAAAGACCATAAGAAATGAGAAAGGGAACTAAATAAACATTTCTCAAAAGAAGATATATGAATGAATAATGGATTATTCAACATCACTAATGTTCAATATCATTAATCAAGGGAAATGCAAATTAAGGCCCAAGTAAATACTAATTAAAACCCACTATGAAAAGCACGGCAGATGAGTATTGGTGAGGCTGTGGAGCAAAGGGAGACTTTGTCCACCGCTGGTGGGAATCAAAATTGGTGCTGCCATGGTGGAACAAAGTATGGAGTTTTCTCAAAATCTAAAAGTAGAATTACCATGTAATCCAGTAATCTCGGTTTTGGGTGTTTATCCAAAAGATTTGACATCAAAAATGTTTTTATCAGTGCACACTTGTAGTACATAATGATTATATTCATCTCGGGGAGTTGGCGTATGCACATACCACAGGGTCATTCTTCTTATATCTCCTTCCTTCCTTCCCTTCCCCTCCTCCTCTTGATCGCTCCCGTTTCCAAAACCTCTCTCTCTCTGTTTCCTGTGGTCTCTGTTTTATTTTGCTCTTCAAATGATGTATGCCTTGGGTTTCTCATGTAAGAGGAACCATGTGGTATTTAAACCCATGTGTCCAATTTATTTCACTTAACATATTGTCTCAAGATGCATCAGTGTTTTGAAGAGACATCTACACTCTTGTGTTCATTGCAGCACTGCATTATAAAATCCACAGCTGCGTGGTAAAATCAGCCTGTCCGTTTGTAGATGAGAGCATAAGGGAAATGCGCTATGGATATGCACAAGGAAATACTACTTAGCCTTGACACAGGAAGAAATTCATTTGTGACAATGTGGATGGAATTAGAGAATGTTATACTAATTAAAATAAGTCAAACAGAGGAAGACAAATGCTACATGTTCTCACTATATGTCACATTTAAGATAATCGAGTAGAATTGTGGTTATCTGGAGCTGGGAGGGGCTGAAGAGATCATAGTTAACAAGTGTAATGTTCTAGTTAGACAGGCAGGATAAGGCTTTCCTTTCTGGTGACATCTACTGAACACCAGAGTGAAGACAGATCATGACTGAGTATTTTATACTTCAATATCCACTAGGGGAGTGTCTCTAAAATATCATCAAGGGCATTGTCACATATTTGACTTGATAGATATGTTAATTATCTTAATTTAATCATTTTTCTGTGTAGCAAAAAGCCATAACATACATTGGTATGCTATAAATATACACAACTCTTAATTTGTCACTATATAGTGACAAGTAAATAAAAAAACATTTAAAGTCTGAAAAAAAAATCAGAGAATATTAGCCCCTGTAGCTATTTCTATCAAATATGCTATAGAACGACTATTAAAGCATCAAAACCAGAAATGATCATAAAATTTATGATTATTAGTAGAACTAACATTAAATAAGAATGTGAAAAGAGAATAGTGTTACATATGTATAATTTGTGTTCATATGCTTTTTTATAAATATAATCATAAAATGGAGAGACTGGGCATGAGCAAAAATTACAAACACTGTGTTCTTTCATTACTGATGATATTTTTTTCTGAAACATTTATGTTTTTAATATGGCAGAAAGCAAATCATTATGGGCTGGCCCAATGTGTCCTTGAGTATCACGATCCTCAGTTTGGAAGAAGACGTATGGTGACATACATGGACTTCTAAGGAAGAGCTCTGGAGACCTGCTTATGAACTGGAAATATTAATGTGTGAGTCATTTTATCTATTGGTATCGGTGAATGTCTATCTGTCACTCAAGTCACTGCAGAGGAAAAAAATAACCAACTAAACCAACTGTGATGACCATCCCTTGTACACAGATTGCTACCCATTGTACAGGACCAGAGATTCTCGGGTAAATGGTTGATTTAGGGCAGGTGATATGACAGATGAATCTGTGGCATATTTTGACATATCTGATCAAGGAAGGTATGAGAGTACTTTTCCTACTTGTCATATCAAAAAGGCTCAGGAGCTATGGCATCTTTGTTAGCTGAGGATAAGACAATTTGAGATTTTAAAAATTAAGTTGGATTGAAGCAAAAGTTCTTTAGCCTTGAGTGTAAATGACATTTAAAATTTGTTGATCACATTTTGGAAATGAAAACAAAACATTCATTTGTTGACTCATTTTTCTTAAGGATTGTCTAAATAAAATTTTAAAAATTTGAAAGTTTACTGTAAAGAAATAATAAATATTGCACAAGGTATATGTGTGTAACCTGCTTCAAACATTAAATAATATATGCTTGTGTTGAAATACGACTGGTATTTTTCTAACGTATAATTTTGTCTTTTTGTATCAGTTAAAGTGAATTTAAATTAAAAACTAAAATGAAAACTAAAATGAACATTTCTCTTGCTTTCCTAGGACTATTTCATTATGCAAGCACATAATGGAGAGTAAAACATATGAAATTGTTCCAGTTAATAACAAAAAGATAGAACAGTGCACCTTTTTACATCCCAGTGAATTGAATTAATGAACCTTGAATATCAACGTGATTAAGATAAAAAAATACATTAATCAGATATTATTTGCTACCTGATGATGGAAACCAGCTTCTGCCATTTTTCCTTGTCAAAGTGTTTGAATCTGAATTTGGTCAAGTATCTTAAGCCAGATGTCAATTTGCAGGAAATTCAGAGAATGTGACCTGCACCATGAGTGCACAATTAGAAAAATTCAGACTGTGGGAAATGTATACATTTTATGGCCCAGGTTTTCAATACACAAACTAATAGTGAAAAGGACAACCTAGGACAGAAACAACTGTTGTGCTGGTTTTTATTCCACGCTATCTTTTCATTTCCTTACCCTGACCTTTTGATAAAAGTTTCACTGGGTAAAGAAACTTGGGTTTGCAAGTTTTTCAGTCCTTTTTTTTGCCATGTAACTACTGAAACCTCTGAGGCTATTCTGGTTTTTTGTTACATTGTTCCTGAGCCGGCCCTCCTCCCCTCCAACCAAAATGTTTTGAATATTTAATTTGCCCTCAATATTCTGATATTTCACAATGGCTAATTTTAATATGACTTTATTTCTCACTCTTTGGTTCAAGAGTTTCATAGAATGGTTAATTTAAAAAGTAATATCCTTTAACTCCAAAAAATTAACTATATTATTTTATGGCTTATTCCTCTATTTTCTGAGTAAACCTTTGATATGGGAGTTTCTGGATTTAATAAGATATTAGCAAGTCAAATATAATAGTACATAAAACAAAAATATCATGAGTAATTGCGATTTATTCTAGAAAGATGAGTTGGTGTACACTTCAAAGCTGGTTAATTTGCCTCATTAACAGAATAAAACAAGAAACGTATCAGCCACATCATCATCCAAATAGATATAGAAAACATGATAATTATGATAATTTCCATCATCTATCTACCTATCTATCTATCATCTATATATTTGTAGCTACCATCACAGTAAATGATAAAACACTGATTATTTTACTTTTAAATTTTGGAGCAGGCAAGTGATATCCACTATCCTCACGTCCAGCTGTTCTCTTCTAGTACTCTTGCGTTAGATTAGCTCTCCTGTTAGATTCCCATCGTTCAGGTACTTGAGTGTCTACTTCCTCTAATCTGCCAAATAAATTACCACTGTTCCACTTGGGTTCAGTCTTCTAAATGCTTGTATTTATTTCAAGTATTTTCTTTTTTCTTGTTTGGTTTTTATTTTATCTTTGTAGGCTTTCCCCTCTCCTCTCACTTACAACAACCTGTTTTCTGTGGTTGTGATGTGGTTTTCGGTACTGTATTGCTCCAACATGGCATGGTGCATGGTGAATCCCTTCAATTAAATGATTAAAGTCATTTGATTTCACTTCTTGTTTTTTAGTAATGCACATGTTAAAAGGACTGAGCTTTATAATCTGCCAGTCTTTTCATGTCGGTTGTCTAAGCTTGTGTTTGCTAAGAATGTTTGTATTCACCTCAATGTTTAATCTTTTAATCAGTGTGTGTGTGTGTGTGTGTGTGTGTGTGTGTGTGTGTGTGTTGTAACTATGTAGAGGTGTAGGGAGGAGCAGGGCTCTGACGTGGGTTTTTGAAAGAAGAGTAAGTTACCTGATACAATTGTTTGAATGTCTTACACATTCCCCAATGATGTCAGTGGAATTGTATTTAGTCTAAGCTTCTGTATTCACATGTTCATTTCTTTTAATGGAATCTGTGATTTGTAATGGAATCCCTTTACATCTCTGTCAATTCCTGTGAATGTTCAGATGTTTTTAGTTACTGTAGCTGCGTACAGTAATTGTCTTTTGATAGCTTGTGTGGGAACATCCACTTGCCTCTATTTGCTGATTTTTTTCCCATCTGAGCTGTGTAATTAGATTTCAAATATCATAAAACTTCTTCTGAGCTTCTATTTGAGAATGCTTTGCTGTCTGGATGCATTGTGGGATGGTTAATTTTACCCCTGGTCATAGGTCAGTTTAGGATTATGAATTCTTGGAAGATAATGGTCCAGTCTGTTTTACATCTTTATCCTTAGTTTCCTAAGCTAGTGTAGTACACAGTAATACATTTTATGTTACTAAATAAGAGTGTACTATTTCTACTGATATGTTGTTCACACCAATGAAAACGCAATAATGTTATGTTACAGTTAGCCAGTCCCACTAACACAAAAATCTTTCCTATCATTAAAGCATTATCTCCTTAAATTCAGAACAATTTCTATTAAGGAAATAAAGATGATGATGATGATGTGTGTGTGTGTGTGTGTGTACATTATGACAACTTGTGTGCAACATAGTAAAAAAGCACAGGTATGATTTTATTTCCATGATGTTAATTACACCATTTGTACTAATGTTAATAATAGGAATAAAATTATTTAAAGTTAATTATAGGTTATTTTGTAACTTTAACACTTAAGTAATAGTCTTTAGAAACAATTGTCTATACCTTTAACTTTGTTGAATGGAAAGCAGTGTCTTACACTTCATGTTATTACTTAGGGTTGTGTTTCTTGCTATGACTTAGAGTGAGAAGTTACTGCATTGAAAACACTGGAGAGAATTTCTTCTTTTGCCGCCTTCAACTTCATAAAAAGTTGTTGAATGGCCACCACTGGACTATTGTATTCTCTCTGTCTCTTGCATCCTAAGGATGAGCATACAGATGCCTGGCCTTGGCTCTGAGCCTCTGGGTGCCGGCTGCAAGGAAGCACCTCATTTGGTACTTCTGACAAACTCCTGATTTAATGAGAGGAGAACTGAAAGCTCACAACTCACTCAGACTCTGATGATGCAAGACAGGGACCCAAAAGGTACAATGATCATAAAATAAATAAAAGACATTGGAAACTTTAAGGCAGGTCAATTTCCTCTGTCATTATCATCTGAGTTGCTGACTACTAACCTCTGGAAAATGCTTATTAAATCTTTTTTTTTTTTTAAGAAAAGGGGATGTAGATATATTTCCTTATTCTAACATAGATGTTGCAACAAATATTTTGATAAAAAACTATGGGGAGGATGCTTACTATAGTGTCAGATTTTTAATATGAATATTCTCTGGCTATACTGATGTGTTTGGCTAATGACTTTTAGCTTTATATCAGACCATTGCAGGTCTGAAAGATTTTGCTACGTACTTACAGTTTCACTGTGTTGTTTGACAGCATGGCAACTTGTCTTCTGCACTATTCATTTAAAATGTTGAAGATAGTTTTGTTCATTTATTTTTGGCAGACAAAATGATAAGGCATGCTTTGCCATTTGTTCACTATTTGTAATTTAATAGAGTTGCTTAAAATATGTATTATATTAGGTTTTTCAAAATATTTGTGGGCTACTTGAGACTATCTTGAGATTAATTGTGTTTATGTTTTGTAATTTGATTTATTTGCTGATCATAATTTTCTAATCATATTTGCTAATCATAACATGTAGGAGGTCATTAATTTTCTTAGAAAATATAATTCTTTATGTATAGCTGAATAATAGTTCACCTTATGATTGTGTAATTATTGATTTATTTCCCTATGTTATAGATTGAATTGTGTACCCACAACACTGATATGTTGAAGTTTCAACCTCTGAGGTGACTGATTTTAGGGAGGCCGTTAAAGTTAAATAAAGGCATAGGGTCCAGCCCGAATGTGATGGGACCTTACATGAAGAGGAAGAGTCACATGATCCCTCTTTCCATGCACACAATGAAAATATCATGGGAAACCACAGGGAGATGAGGAGAAGAGTCTTATCAGAAACCCAACCTGATGACACCAAATTCATGGATGTGTGGTCCGCAGAATTGTGAGAAAATAAGTTTCTGTTGCTTGCACCATCAACTTTGGCATTTTATCATGGTGGTCAAAGCAGCCTAACCTGCCTCACTACTGACTATTTAGTATGTTTAAAATACGTCACTATTCTACTGACATAATGGGAACTCTTGTCCATAAATATTCATGCATATCTCTGTTTCCTTCTGGCACCATTACCAAATTTGGAAGACTTGGTCAAAAACTAGGAGATACTTTTTTCTAGAAAACTTTTGGTATAATTTGTGCTGCCTTCATTTGCATATGAGAACCTATTTGATCATAGGTTTTGTCAATAGTAGATTTTAGCTTTGAAAAATATTGTCTCGTGTAAAAATTTAAAAAATTCTCATTTTAATCTTGTTTTTTCATTATAGTATTCTGAAATGTATTATGGTATTTACACATTTCACAGTTTGTTTTTATGTTTTCTGTGTTGCAGAATTGCGTTACTTTGTGATATTAAAATCCATGGAGTCTGACTCTAGAAAATGTCCTCCTTCTTTACTTCTTAACATATTTACAGCCTAATTAAAAAATAACTTGTCTTAGTCCAATTTTTCTGCTATAACAATACTATATTGAGTAAGGTTTTAAAAGTATAATTTATTTCTCGCAGTTCTGAGGCTTAGGAATCCAAGATCAAAGGGAAACGTGTAATGATGGCCTTATGTGTCATAACTGGTAGAGGGCATCATAGGCCAAAAATCCACAGGTGTGGAGGGCAAGCTCACAGTGCAGAAGAAAGAACACCTGTCAAAGGAAGAGACTGCTTTTCTAAAACAGCCGTTTCCTCACCAGCTACACTGCTCCTGGGATCATGGCATTAGTCCATCCATTATAGCAACATTCTGATGTCCTTGTCACTCTTTAATGTCCTACCTATTAATACACTTACAATGGTGATTAACCTTAACCATGAGTTTGCAAGGATCATTTAAACCATAATATAGTAGTGCCTAAGTTACATCTTTGTTAGTCATTTAAGATATTTATTTATCTCCCTATCATTTGATGAGTGTTTGTCAAGTGCCTATGTGCCTGTCAACACTCGAGGTAATTCATTGAAAATATTGTCTTTACTTTATGAAATTTATGTTTTCACAAGGAGGAGAGAGAAAGCAGGCAATGTGTTAGACAGTATTAGTGGGACTTTGCTTTATGAACTTAATTCTTTCCATGATTCTGGTCACAGACCAAATTGCATGAGAACCAAACTGAACTTCCCCATAAGATCGACATTGAACCTAACCATTGAATTTGAATTTGTTCTTGTCCAACTAAGTTTGCAACCAGAACTGTGGAAAGAATTATGTTTGTGGACCAAAATGCCAGTGTATACAACATATTGAAGCATATATGATTGGTCAGGGATGTGCTAGGTGCTTACTATTTCACATTTGTGTGTCAGAAAAGTGCAGACAAAGTGATTTTTAAGAAAACAGGAAAAGAAGAGATTGGGCCAAGCAGCTATTTGGAGGAAGAGCTTTGTGGGAAGTAAGAGATTCAAATGCAAAGGCATTGAAGCCAATGTGTACTTGCATGATTTCAGTTTTTAAAACTGTATATTCTTACTAATACTTTAAGTCCACATGTTTTATGCATTTGGTATTAAATGGTAGATGATTCCTAAGTAATAAGGTGACTAGGAAAAAATTTATCTAGTCTATTTGGCAATTATTCAAACAATATTTTTGAGGTACTCAATTTCACACACTTAATGAGAAAACAGATTCAAATTTTAACACTTTCTGACTAGGATTTTGCATTAGTTTATTCTATGATGCTCTAACAGAATGTTTGAGACTGAGTGAGTTGTAAAGAACAGGAATTTGTCTCTAACAATTCCAGGGGCTTAGAAGTCTGAGATCACATCACTGGCATGTGGTAGGACCTTCTTGCTGTGCACTTACATGGAAGACAGCACAAAGGCAGAAGGGACACAGTAGTGCATCATCACAGGACAGAGGGGAGGAATAGGAAGCCAGTCAAACACTTCAGGAAGCCTATTTTATAAGGTCCTTAATCCCATTAGACAGGGGAGTCCTCATAACGTAAGCAGTTTTAATAACTATCACACTGGCAACACCTGGGTTTTGCAGTGAGCACATTAAAACCATGGGTGATAGGATGTTATTCTATGTTGAAATGATGGTGAAAACTACCGCTTGAGTTTGTATGGTACTCAGGATGTTTTATGTCAGCTCTTCCAACATGGGCTTCAAAAAACAGTATTTGAGACATTTTAATGCCTTTTGAAGAAAACATTTTCTTTACCATATTGCTCACTCTGTTTCAAGTAAAGAAGCACATTTATTTTATCTTTCTGATGATTATTTATTGATATGTTATGGGAAGGCAGATTTTTGCTTTTGGGCGGTACTGGGGATCAAACTCAAAACCTTCTGCTTGCCAGGTAGGTGCTTATTCCACTGAGCTATATCCCCAGCCCTCAGGAAAGCAGATTGTTAAACAGGAGATTTAATTATTATTTAAGTATATTGAAGTTCATCTTTTTTATCCTAGAAGCTAGATATATAATATGAGATAAACTACCCAAATAATAGTTTATTGCTGTAAAATTAACTTTCACAGTAGTTCCAAATTAACTAAGGTATAAGAACTTCAGGGTGATACTATGTTAACATGTTGTGCTTAAGACGATGCTTTAATGAGAAAATATCTTTCCTTAACAAAAGTCTTTGATTTCCACATAAAAATACACCTTCAGTGTGAAATCCTTACTTTGTGTATGTAGCTCTCCTGAGAGGCTTCACTTTTCTGGTGAGAAGCATTTTTTCCTAGTGTCTTGTGAAGATTTTTAACTTACCCTAAAACAAGAAATCACAGTTTTGACCTTTTACTGGGCTAGTTGATATTTATATTTTGCATTGAATTTTTATTCAGTTGAGTACTGAAACTAGAGGTAATCCCAGTTTCATAATTTTGGTGCTCCAGCCCATGGGAAAGGAGAGGACAGAGAGGTAATACCTCTTTCTTAGGTCAAGAGATTAGATTTCACCTAAGGAATGTATTTAAAAGGCCCAGTTTGGTCAGTTTTGTTAGAGAAGTTAATACTTAGTAATTGAGTTATTCATATAGGTTTTCTCTTTGATCATCTGTTGCCTTTTGTGTATCATTGCTTATTTTGCTAAATATGTAGCAGCCATCCTCATTTTTAAAAGACAACTCTAATAATGATTTCACTGTTTATTGTTATTTATTTTATCATATATCTTACCTACTCAAAAATTACTTTCTTAGTTTTTGAAAAAAAGAATATTTTCTTTTGAAACAATTCATGTGAAAACATAAGAGGGGGATTTCCAAGGAAGAGACATTCTTAACAAAATAAAGAAAAAATATTCAAGATATTATAAAAAGTATGTATTTATAACTACTTGTATACATTGGAATATCATTCAAAGTGAGAATAGTAATTTCTGACTTGGAACTGCAATGTTTTACTTTGAAACTCATATCTTGTATTTTCCCTATGTTCAAAATGAAAAAAGAAACCACCAATGGGAAATATATTTAACGTGTCCCCTTTAATTTTTCTTGGTACTAGACGTTGACTTTTCATCTGAAAGTCTTAAGTCTTCAGTTCATTAAAAATGTATTCTCTCATTTGCTATTTATTCTTTACCTAGTTTTAAACATATTTACTTAGAATAGGTATAAAGTACATCTTTTAATATGATTTTCCAATATAAATGATCTATTATGGTATAAAAAATTATCCCAATACTTATTTGTCCAGTAATACTTTTACTAAGGCACTATGAAGTAATTTAATGCAACGATATTCATAAGAGGACGCCCACCACCATTACAGTCTTTGTCTCTACCCTCCATGTACCCAGTGTAGACAGAACATTTTGACTGAGAAGGTCCATGAACTGTTAACACAATAGTTCATTTTTGGCCCCCCGAGCATGGCCTGCACCACCTGAGGTACTACAGCAAGTGGTCCACAAGCTGCTGGCACTGCCATTCGCATATGGGCTTTACACATGCCCTGACCTCCTGGAGGTCACAGAAACAGGTGGTCCATGATCACTGCCAATGCAGCCCATATCTGGCGATGTGTGCACCCAGAGCTGCCTGGAGACACCCAGAATCAGGTGGTCCACACAAATTTTAACAGACATGAAACACCAAATAACACTATTGTAATAGGGGACCTCAACACCACTTTGACAAAAAGAGATAGGTCAACTAGACAAAAAAATCAGCAAAGAAATAACAGACCTAAAGCAAAGCTGTGAACAAATGGACTTAGCAGATGTATACAGACTGTTCCACCTCACAAGAGCAAAATACACATTTTTCTCAGCTGCACATAGGACTTTATCTAAAACAGATCACATTCTAGCCCATAGGGCATACCTACCTAAATGCAAAAGAATTGAAATTATCCCATGTATATTATCTGACCACAGTGCAATGAAATTGAAAATTAATGACAAAAGGAACTCCAAAAGCTCCACAAACACTTGGAAATTAAATAACAACCTCCTGAACAACTAATAGGTCACAGAAGAAATTAAAGAAGAAAGTAAAAAATACATGTAAACAAACGAAAATATGCATACAACTTACCAGAACCTGTGGGATGCGAAGAAAGCAGTCCTCAGAGGGAAATTTATAGTGACAAACTCACACATAAGGAAAACAGACCAAACAAATAAATAGCTTAATGCTGCACCTCAAAGTTTTAGAAAAAGAAAAACAAGTCAAGCCCAAAGCCCAAAGAAGGGAGGAGATTACAAAGATCCGGGCAGAAACTAATGCAATTGAGATGAGGAAAACACTACAAAAAATAACTGAATCAAAGAGTTGGTGCTTTGAAAGAATAAATAAAATTGATAAACCCCTAGCCAACTTCATCAAAAAAGAAAGGAAGAAACTCAAATTCATGCAATAAGGAATGAAAACACTACAGATCCTACAGAAATTCAAAAGATCATTAAAACCTACTTTGAAAATCTTTAGTCCCATAGGATAGAAAACTCAGAAGAAATGGACAGATTCCTAAATATGTATGAATTACCAAAATTGAATCAAGAAGATATAAAAATCCTGAACAACCCAATATCAATAAGATTGAAAACATGATAAAAACCTACCAACAAAGAAAATCCCAGGTCCTGATGGATTCACAGCAGAATTTTACAAGAAATTCAGAGAAGATTTAATACCCACACTCCTAAAACTCTTCAATGAAATTCAAAAGGAAGTAATTCTCCCTAAATCATTTCTGGAGGCAAGTATCATACCAATAGCAAAACTAGAAAAACACTCAACCAAGAAAGAGAACTACAGACCAATCTCCCTAACAAACATAGATGCAAAGATACTCAATAAAATTCTAGCAAATAGAATGCAGTAAATAATGAAGAAAATCATACACCACAATCATGTTGGATTCATTCCAGGAATGCAGAGATGGTTCAATATTCACAAATCAATGAATATTATAACCATATCAATAGAACCAAAGACAAAAACCACATAATAGTCTCAATAGATGCAGAAAAAGCTTTTGACAAAGTCCAACACACATTCATGATAAAAACCGTACAGAAAATAGGGATTGTCTTTACCTCAATCCTATCAAAGCCATCTATGACAAACCAATAGTCAACATCACACTCAGTGGACAAAAACAGCAAGCTTTTACTTTAAAATCAGGAACAAGACAGGGATGTCCCTTGTCACCACTCTTATTCAACATAGTTCTGGTAGCATTAGCCAGAGCAATTAGACAATAGAGAGAAATAAAAGGAATAAGGATAGGAAAGGTAGAAATAAAATTATTACTATTTGCAGATGACATGATACTCTACATGGAAGGCCCCAAAAACTCCACCAGAAGACTCCTTGAATTAATAAAAAAAATTCAGCAGTGTAGCTTGATGCAATTCAATGCTCAAAAATCAGTAGCATTCCTATATGCAAACAACAAGCAGACTGAGAGAGAAATTAAGGAAACCATACCTCTCATAATAGCATTCAAGAAATCGAAATACTTAGGAATTAATCTAACAAAAGAAGTAAGAGATCTATTCAATGAAAACTACAGTATTCTGAAAAAAGAAATCAGAGAGGATTTCAGTAAATGGAAAAATATTCCTTGCTCATGAATACAAAGAACCAACATTGTGAAAATGGCCATACTACCAAAATTGTTGTACAGATTCAATGCAATTCCCATTAAAATACCATTAGCATACCTCATAGCTCTGGAGAAAACGTGCCTTAAATTCTTCTGGAATCAGAAGAGACCCAGAATAGCAAAAGCAATCCTTGGAAACAAAGACAAGTCAGGTGGAATCACAATCCCTGACTTGAAGTTACACTACAAAGCTACTGTAATAAAATCAACCTGCCACTGGCTAAAAAACAGACCAGAGGATCAATGGAACAGACTGGAAGATGTAGCCACAACCACAAACTCATTCAGCCACCTAATCTTTGACAAAGGGGACAAACAAGCTCACTGGAAGAAACATAGATACTTTAATAAATGGTGCTGGAAAAATTGGCTTGCCACTTGCCAAAGACTGAAAATAGACCCAGGTTTATCACCATGCACCAAATGCAATTCAAAATGGATCACAGATCTCAATATTGAAAGAGAAACACTAAATCTATTGAAAGAGAAAGTTGGTAAAAATCTTGATGACAAAGGGGTAGGCAGAGAGTTCATGAACAAAAACCAAACCACATAGGAAACACTTCAAAGAATCAACAACTGGGATCTCATCCTACTGAAAAGTTTCTACACATCTAAAGAAATCACCAGCAGAGTAAAAAGAAAACCAACAAATTGGAAAAAATTTTAGCTTACTGTCCCTCAGACAAAGGTTTTCTGTCTAGAACATATAAATAATTGAAAAACACCAGCCCCCCCAATTCAAAGACCCAATCCAGAAATGGACATCTGAGATGAATACATAGTTTTCAGGTAAAAATATATAAATGGCAAACAAATACATGAGAAGGTATTCAACATTATTAGTAATTCAAGAAATGCAAATTTAAACAACGTTGAGGATTCATCTCACCCCAGTAAGAATGGCTAGCATTAGGAAATCAACCACCAGGAAATACTGGCAAGGGGTAGGCAGAGAGTTCATGAACAAAAACCAAACCACACAGGAAATACTTCAAAGTATTTGAAGGCTGTGGAGAAATAGGAACTCTTCTCCACTGCTGGTGGGAATGCAGACTGGTGAAACCACTGTGAAAATCAGTTTGGAGAGTCCTCAGCAAACTAGGTTTAGAGGCCCCATTCAAACCAGCTATTCCCCTTCTGGGTATTTTCCCAGAAGAACTGAAAACATCATATCACATCCATATATGTGCTCCCATGTTTATAGCTGTGCAACTTGTAATTGCTAAATTGTGGAAGCAACCTAGATGTCCATCCACTGAGCAACAGTTAAAAATAATTGAGGTATTTTTATATAATCGAATATTATTCAGCCATAGAGAAAGATAAACTTGAGGCTTTTACAGGTAAATGGTCACAAGTAGAGACCATACTCATAAGTGAAATAAATCAGACCTCCATCAGTAAGCAACATATTGTCTCACTAGTATAAAACTTGAACGAGTGAATAAAAATTAAGCAGTATGATAGACATAATGAAATAAAAGGAAACTGCTCAAAAGTAAAGAGCAACTGAGATCAGGGAAAAGAGAAAGAAAGAATGGGAAACTCTAAACATATGTATACATAGGATAGCTAACACAGTTGTACTACTGACTTCTACTGCTTTATTGAAAGGATTAGTTAATGATTAATTATTTGATCAACCTTGCATATCTCTATTTGTTTTCCTGAGAAACTGCTTTGAAGATGTCAATACGTAATACAACAACCATTGTTAATTTCCTACCACTTTGTCTGTAATTCAGTATTGCTTGTATTGTTCTTTATTTTGTAAGCAGATGTCTGTTTATTAACATACGTACCTTCTTTTACTTTTTAAAATAAATTACAAAAAATAGTATTCATAAGAGATAAGTTATGGAATCTGCTTATGGTACTCATCAACAGAAGAACAGAAAAAGAAAAGGTGGTATACATACAGAAGGGAACATTATTCAGCCATAAAGAAGAATGACATCCTGTCCTTTGCAGCAAAATAGATACATCTGGAGAACACTATATTTAACGAAATAAACCATACAAAGAGAGAAAAATGTGTGTACTTTCTCATAATTTGTAGTTTAAAAAAATCAACTTAAAAGTAGTGACTAGAAGTTCAAGAAAGGTAGTAAGTTGGTTTTGATCATAGTACACTGCCAAATCATTATATTGAATTGCAATAGTATACTCAATTAATACATGTTAACCACAGGTAAATTTGTTAAAAAATTAATAACCATACTGGAAATCAGTTAATTTCTCTAACTTCATCTCAGATTCATAAATTAAAAAATATAATTACAAAGAAAGCCAATTTCAATTTTGCTACCTAATTATTAAATAGATGAGGCTTATAAAAAGATATGAAGAGATTTTAATTATATATATGTATATATATATTCATTCTCATTAAATACAACTGGGTTTATTGTTAATAAGTACAATGCCTTTATTTGGCATGTGATAACCCATTATAAATACCTTTTCATTATAAAATGGAGTTTGATATTTATCTTTTAATCTATCTTTACCCTTAGTTTTAACTTTGCTGGGATTTCCATCTCTTTTATGGAACTGAAGCTACTCTCAGAAGCCATCTCCCACTTGTCATTAGAATTCCATAATCATGCCTGCAGATTGACACATCTGTGACCAGGTATGGCCCTGACATTGCACTGCAGTGAGTTTGTGTTTATCAGCACTTGTTTTATAGGCATGTGCTGCCCCTTACGAAAGCAATTTTTCAGTAATGTATAAGAGAACTTGAATAGAAGGCGCTATTAAAAGTTTATTTGTATAGTGGGTTTGAATGAAAATAGTTGGTTCTCTTTCAGACTTACTTAAGTAAAAGGAGGAATCGTAGTACTTGGTCTATTACAGGAGCTAAATAGATATGTCCTATTCTCCCTTCCTACATTTTTCCAGTAGCCACCATTTTGCTAGACTATGCAGATCATACCATGGTTAGTTGATGTGTCACTACATGAATGATAGTACAAAGTACAAAGAATAGTACAAAGAATAATGTAGCTCCTTCACAATATGTAGGAGATTTGAAGAGCTAGGAACAAATCAAATAAAGGTACACTATTTCCTTTGAAAATATACACGTATTTACAATGTATTGACATTTATATACCTTGTTCTAGCATGTGTTTACAGTTTGTAGTAGAGTGGTGATCTTACAAATGACTGAATACTTGATTATCACTATTTATTTGGAGGCAGTAACCATTTTCCCAGCTTTATTTAGATATAATTGATAAATAAAAACTGGGTATATTCAAGGCACATAACATGCTGTTTTGATATACATGTGCACTGTGAAATGATTAGTGCTATCAAGATAATTAACACCTCCATCAACTCAGAGTTACTATTTCATGTGTATGTGTGGTATGAATGATTAAGATCTACACTGCTAGCAAATTTCAAGTATACAATGAAGCAGTTAAGGGCTTATATCTTGAAGTCCCTTCAAACCTCATGGACTCACAGGTGGGGCTTTTGAGAAGTGGCTGGATCATAAATATGATATTGAATCATTAGTGCACTGATTCCTTTAGCATAATTCTGGGCATGGGTGATGAATTTACTGAGAGGGAAGAACCAGTCTGGGTAGGAGTGAAATCAACCAATGGGCTGGTAGCCTGGATGGAATAAAAAGGGGAAGAAGAAGGAATGTTGCTTTCCTCTTGTCTGTCATGCAATGATCTGTTTCTCCTCTGCCATGGTGCCCGGCCTTAGAGACAGCTGACTATGGACTGAAAGCTCTAGAAACTCTGATCTACAATAAACTACTCCTCATTTCACTGGCAGGTATTAGGTAGCAATGAGACAGTAATGAACAGGACAGCATTACTAACTGTAGTCAGGCTGTGCATTGGATCCCCACAAATTACTCATCCTGCACAACTGAAAGTTTGTACTCTTTGACCATCATCTTCCCCCTTCTCCCTCAACACACTACCCCTGACAGCTGCCATTGTACTCTTTCTATGAGTTATGCTCTTCTAGATTTTATGCATAAAGAAGATCATGTAGTATTTCTTTCTGTGTCTGGCTTATTGCACTTAGCATAATACCCACTAGGTTTACCCATGTTGTTCCAAATGATGGCTCTTCTTTACTTTTTAACATTACTCTTATGCATGCATACTACACACATGCATCTACTGTTTCCCCACTGGTTAACACTTGAGTTGACTCTGTCTTTGCTATTATGACTAGAACTGCTGCAATGAATGTGAGAACTCAGACAACTCTTTGAGATACTGTTATGGCTTGTGTCTAGAGGTCCCTCCAAAGCCTCATGTAGTCATACATGGGAATTTTCAGAGGTGGCTGGATCTAGAGTGTGTGATGCTGGGATTGATTCATGGTGCAGTGCTAGGCTCAAGGGCACTGGGATTAAGGGTGTGAGTGCTGCCTGCCCTAAGTAGCCTGGATCAGATATGGGGTTAGAGCTGTGGTTGGCCCTTGTTACTTTGATACATTCTGTGCACCATGAACTGTTTCTCTTCCATGACGCCTGTCTGCCATCCATTCTGCCTTGGAGCCAGCTGATTATGGACTGAACCCTTACAAACTGTGAGTTAAATAAACCTGTCCCTTTAAAACTTTGTGTATCGGGAATTTTGTCTTGGGGACAAGAAAAGTAACTAAGACAGATACTGATTTTATTTCCTTTGGATATATATCTGAAAATAGAAATGTTAGGTCACATATCAAGCTCCTATACTATTTTTATAGTCACTGTACTAATTTTAGGTCAAAGACTTTCAAATACTTCCATTCTTGGCTTATTATTGTCCTAAATTTCAATTATTGCAGCTGCAAACTATTTCCTCTTATGGTTTCTGTGCTGGAGTTAGTTGCCTTCTAGGCGCCTATATCTATATTTTGGAATCTTCCAGTTTTCCCCTGAATAATACTTTGTGTTTTAACTTTGATGATCACCTTAAAACGATCTAGACCATAAAATGCAGATAGGTAAATTAGAACAATATGTAAGCTGGGTGCAATGCTACAGGGCAGCTCTCTGTGAGGCCGAGGCAGGAGGGTCATAAATTAGAGCCCTGCTTCAGCAATTTAGTGACCTAGACAGAGCCTATCAAAATAAAAAAATATAAGAAGAAGGCTGGGCTCAATCTTCAGTCCGGTAGAAACAAAGAAATTTAGTTATTTTATCATTCTATTCTGAAGAATAAACTTTAGATATAGATTAATGTAAACTAGACAATATTGTACACAGTAATTCAATCCATCATTTATTCATTCTCTCAATGTTCTGCAGTAATAAAAGAAAGCATTTTTCTCTTTTGATTATTACATATTTAATTACATCTGTCTTAGAATATTTATAGAAATTCAAATTCATTGAAATTTCCTAGCAATATTAATACTTGAGAAGACAATTACAAGATAAATGTTCACAATAGAATTGTAAATAGGGCTTGAATTAATTCATTTATCAGCATTTCCTTCTGGGGTGTTAACAATCTTCCTTAAGATGATAAAAAAGTCACACATTTATTTTTACTCAGTTGTCTGTCAGTTTTGCTTATATTCAGCTGCAACTGTACTGAATTTTTTCAGCTATAATCTCAATAGGTGAGTGTGATGTTTAATGATTGCTCATAGTAATTAGTGATATAATACACTGCCTCACAGTAGTGATAATAATGTCTCATTTCTCAAACAATCATGAATTCTAAGAAAGAAATCAATATGGGAAACACTTTACCTGGAAAATTAATATGCACATGATGCTAAACAAATTATTTTTAAATGATGTGGAAGTTAATAATGATGTAACAGAAGCATAGATAAGAAATGTTTATTTTACAAAAAGTTTAGCCTGACAGTATATAGTGTTAAAATCCCCAAGGGAAAGGAATCATTTAACTAGAAGAATAGGAGAAACTTAGGTAGTGATGTTTTTCTAATTGTAAGCATGTCTGTCCATGAGCAAAACGAGTTCATTAAAAATGTATAAAATATATATAAATATATATTTAATGAGCTTCATTAAAAATATATTTCTTTGTTATATCATCACCATTCATCGGCTATGTTTATGTGACTCTGAAATACAAAGGACACACACATTTTTATGTGCCACAGTGATGCCAGTTATCAATGTGACAGTTTAAATAACTAAACTAATGGGAGGTTTGAAAGGATTCAATCAACTGCATTTTCAGATACACACACACACACACACACACACACACCGATAGAAACACACACACATCAGGCTACCATAGTATTTACAGATTTTAATGACTGCCTTTCTCCCATCTTTAGCAGTTTTAATATAGAAATTGACCCCAAAGTGTGAGTCTAATTCTGTGTTCTCCATTTAGCTGGAGGCCGGCAACAAACACATCCATCAGGAACTGCAGGACAGCTCCCCGGTTTCTTTTGAAATGATTCCTCTGATGTATATTGAAATATGACTGCAGAAAATAATTCCACCATTTTGTGGAGATCAATTACACAATCGTAATCACTAATAGAGCAAGCTCAATTTATTCTTTAAGAAAAATGGAAGAAGCTGCAGTTGACAAAAGGGAGGGGGGAGAGAGAAAGGGAGGGGAAAAGAAAGAGGGAGGGAAAAGGAGGCAGAGAAAGAGAAGAGGAAGGAGCGGGGAAATGGGGAGAAAGGGAAGAGGGGGTGGGAGAGGGGAAGGAGGGCGTGGAGGAAGCAAGGGCCAGGTGGGCTCGGAGAGAACTGCTGGCCAGAATTATGCTGCTTATCGTTGGTGACAAATGACTAAAGAATCATATTGTTGAGCCGGTTACAATGTTGTGTCCGTCTTTCGTGCTCCCTTTTGCACTTCTGTGCCAGCACCAGTCTCCAATTATGGGCTAGGAAAAATGATTGGTCCTTATCATTTTTAATATAGATCCAGGCTTAGAAATTCTATCTAGGAGCCTATTTCATCCTTTCGTTGGGAAGGCTGTTTGTTTTCAAGGCACAGGATAAAATTTTATGTTAAAACAAAGGCCAGCACAACTTTGGGCATGTTTCTAGTGAATTATTCTTTTTTAAAGGAGAAAGTTTTCAAAATGAGTCTTACATTTGTAAGAGGAAATTTTGGGTTTTTTTCCTCTGGTGTATTTACAAGAGAAATGAAGAAACTCAAAGGGCTTCATTTTGTGGTTGTTTTCCTATTAACATTGCAGCTTTAGTTATAAATACTTTCAACATGTTTCATTAAAAAATTCAAAAATTGTTGTTGATTCATGGCTTGATATATCATGGTGTTCTAAATGATAGACCGTATAATGTTTTGCCAAATGTACACTGGTCATAAATTCTGTTTCTCTTGGGTGAAGTAGCAGTGAGCCCTTGGAAGCACACTGTTACACAGCTTCTAGAGCTAAGGACTGTGCCTGGGTGAATGCAGGTCTCTCCATTCTGAATTTCCCTCAGTGGTGGATTATTTTCCATAAAAATCTGTTGAAGTAATTTCTCCTTCTTCCTCTGTGCCCTAGTATTTTATTGAGCAATGAAATTTAACTTTCACATTTTTTATCGTAAGATATTTAGTACATAACAGAACAATATACGCTGTAATAAGTACCAAAGTGACTAGCACTGCGACCCACTTACATTATGAAATGTGGTGCCGATGTCCTTAAAGCTCCCTCTTCTTATTCTTGGATCTTATTACCATCTTCCCTACCAGAGCTAAGTTGCTCTGGCTTTAGGAACTCTGCTTTTGCTTGGCTTCTTCTTATATTGTGCTGCTCCTTATAAATCTTGCTGGATTCTTCTCTTTCTGGCCACTCAGCCCAACCTTTCTTCTTCATTTGGAATCATTTACTAGATGATCCACCCCAGAATCATCATTGAAAACATTCCTGCGTTTGGACTGGCAGCCTAGATGTTCCCTGCAAGCAGACCTCTAGATTCAATTCTGTTCCCAGCTCCTCCATGTGGATGGAGAATAGCTGGATCAAATTTAGCACATCTAAAAAAAATCTTTTTTTCCCAAACCACTAGCACTCAATTTTCACCTCCCACATTTTCTCCTTTTCTTCCAGGTGATCCATCTCTTTTTCTCACAATCTACATTCATTGGAAGATTGTTTGATATCACCTTCAAAATTAGATGCAGAATAAATTCTCATTTCCTTTAAGGATCCACTCTAATCTATGCCTTTATTTTCTCTTCCCTGCAGTTAATTGGCTTATAATTTTTTCTCTACTTGTGCTCAGGATGATTGGGATAAAACATAAAGTTGCTTATATAATTTTCCTGCTCAGAATTCTCCAATCGCTTTCCATTTTACTCAGTAAAATAAAAATGGCCTGTGTGACCCTACATGATCTGGGCCCTGGATTCCTCCTGATGTCTGTATTCTATCATTCTCCCGAAACCACTGCCAGCATAGTACCCTGCTCCAGCTACACAAGTCTCCTGGCTCTTCCTGGAATAAACCAAGCACAGCCCTCTTTAAGAGCGTTCGACTCTGCTGTTTCTCTGCCAGCAAAACCAGTTCCCCAGAGAGTCATTGGCTCCTTTTTCCTCTCCATCATGATCCTTCTTAAATTGTACTTAATCGGAAGGCTCTTCTGTGATCTGAAGATAACATTGCCGCCTCTCTAAGCCCATCAAGTCAACTTCATGTGGTTTGTTACTGTTTTTCCATTTTTGACTGTGTGACATTAGCTTGTCAAATTTTGTTAATTACTTCTTTTTCCACTAAGATAAATGTTGCATGGGAGAAGATTTTGAAATTATGATTTGCAGACTATTATTCCTATCAACTAACTCTCCAAATACACATGCATTAAATGTTGTTATGACTCCATTGCCTTTATAATTTTGCTGCAAATATTTATTATGCTGAACCATATAAAATTGCTAATATTCACCTATATTATCTGCCAAAATGGCAGTTTCACATAACTAAAACTGATAGGTTCTTAAACTTTATATGCTATTTGGCTTTGCATGTGTAACATTCATGTAAATTGATAAGCTGGTATATATTTTTACCAAAGTTGCTTTGTCTTAAACATTGTTTCTGACACTGTGGATGTGTAACTACTATGCATTTTTTAAGGGTACATAAAATTCCTTCCATGTGTATGTTAAGACTTATTTAGTCTTAAGACCATGGATATTGACTTGTTTTCAGTTCTTTGCTCTTTAAAATGGTATTACCAATACATTCTTTTTTATTTTAAAGAGAAAAAATAAAAAACAGAGTTTCAGACAGGTTAGTGGGAGAGTTGCATAATTAATACATTGCGTATTGTTGTCCTCACAGTAGTTATTCAGAGTGCAAGATGTAGGCCTGATATGTTCATACTATATTAGCAAAAATCTTTGTTTTCAATGAACTGAGAGGAACTTGCTATATAACAATCATAACTATCTTGTGTATCAATATATATTTTTTACCTTTCTCTTTCTCCTTTTCCCCACCGCAGTTTGTCTTTTCTTTTGAACAGTTTCTTCCCAATTCACAATATCTATTGTACAGTTTTGATCTTATTTACTTGTTCAGTTTCTAACACAAGTGAGACAGTAAGATGTTTACCCACATGGGTGTGACATTTCACTTATGAGTATGGTCATCCTAATACATGATTTTGGTACCCATGTAAATGAGCTTTTCTGCTTTATTGCTGTATAACTGATGGGCCTTGGGTGGGTACATATTTAACCTTACAAGTTTATTGCAAATTGTTTAAAGGAGTGTTGGTTTTATTGGCTTTCCCTTTATCTGGCAGTTTATAAACTTGGAGTTATTCAGGATTTTACTAGTATTTAGTACTTTCATACTTTTAGTTTTTGCTATTCTGGAGCATGTAAAGTGGACTTTGTGGGTTTTACTCTTATTTTTCCTAATTGGTAACAAAATTGAGCATATTTGCTAGTGTTTATTGGTTTTTCATTATATTGTCAATAAAATGTTCATGCCTTTGATCTTTTGTGTGGGTTTAGATTATTTGCTTTTTCTTGTTGAAAAGCTCTTTTTAAAACTATTCTAAATGGTAAAATGCTTAGGTCCTAAATAGTGCTGATATCTTCTTATATGTGACTTTTCACTTTTTTAGTAATGCAATTTTATGAAAGATTTATACTTTTAACCACTTCTGATACATAATTCTTTGCAATATTGCTTTTGTATATTAAATCTTTCAACATGAAAGCTCCTCTGGGAACTGCATATTTGGAGTCCTATAGACTATGGCAAATGTAATTAGATGCTTTAGTTAATTAGGGCTTCATTTTGTGCCGTCACTGCTAATCTGGCAAACAAGCAACACTGCTGATACCAGACTGTTACCTAGGAAATATTTTCAACTATCTCTCAGTAAAGAAAATCAGAGTCACTTTATAGTTGCATGGCAGTGAGAGAGAGAGAGAGGGAGAGAGAGAGAAGTTCGAGGTTTTAACTCTTGCTTTCTTTCCTAATGTAATCTGGAGATAACTTGACAGTGATGATATCTCAGGCAGTATATGATATTGCTATGTTCATAGCACCTATGATTATAAATTACTATGTACTCTACTCAGTCACTTAAGGGATTTGAAGAGCTCCAGCGCACTGAAGTTTTGGTTGGTGATTTAGTCCTTTGAAAGCCCAAGTCAGCTGGATGTCAAAGATGAGTTCCTTCAGATAACTGGCGATCGATACTGGCAGAGCTCAGCTGGAACTGGAGCTCACACATCTGCCGATGGTAATTTCATGTGACTTGGGCTTCATTTGGCAAGACAACAGGGTTTTGAGAGGCAGTGTCTTAGGAGAAAATAACAAATGACAAAGGGTGAATATTCCAAGGACCCATAGTGCAAGCTGACTTAGCCCTAAAAGTCATGCAGCCTCATTTTCACTAAAAGCCTGTCAAAAGGCCAGGCAGATTTAAAAATAGGGAATTGGATCTCACCTATCAATGAGAATATCAAAACTCTTACAGTTTTTCAACCTGTCGCAGATCTGATGAGTATGAAGAAAAAAAGTAACCTTTTATTTTAAAATAGAATACCTGAATTCTATGGGCTAAATAGTAGATCTTGTGAAAGTTCAGGTACTTTCACATAGTTGAAGCTTTGAGTACTCACTGTTTGGGGGAATGTTGAGATACCACTTTTCAGCCGCAAAGTTTTGCCACGCTGAGGTAGTGGGGACTGAACCTGGCGCCTTCTCCCTGAGCTGTATCTCCAGGGCTTTAATTCCAAGTGCTTTGGAGGCAGGATCTTGCTAAGTCACTAAACTCCCTTAGGCTGTGCTGCAACTTGCAATCTTCTTGTCTCAGCTCCCTGGAGCTTTGGGATTTGAAAAACAAATTGTTGCACTTTACACTGCCCGACACAAAGACAGCGACACAGGTGAGGTAGGGCTCATCAAATTTGAGAGGGAGCCGGTGAGAACTTGTGGTAACTTACTGTAACCTAATTCCCAGACAGAACACAGTGCATCCAGTTTTGTGTGAGGCTAAAACAAGACCACCAACAGAACAACTTCTTTTGCCCACTGGGTCTCTGTTCCAGTGATGGGAAAAGTCTGTGGCAGAGACGTTTTGTGGAGACTCAGTGAAGCTCTTCAGAGAAATGACACTGCAAATCTCAGTGAGTTTTAGGAACAGGTCATACTTTTTTTTTTTTGCTGGAGACTGTCCTCTATTTTAAAGCAACTCCCAAGTTGGTAGTGGGCCATGCAAAAGATTCAAGAGCTGACTGTTGTACTTCAATCCTGGAATGTCCTGGACTAGATGTTTTCTGATCTAGTAGAATATACACTGGACACCCACGATAGCACTGTGTTGTAAAATGAAAATAAATGTACAACATTGGGCCTGGGCAGATACTAACAAACAGAAGGCATCTGTAAATGATGGAAACTACTGCCTCAGAACGCAGTCATGCACTCTTTTTCCCCCTCCCCCTCAGCTCACTTCTAAGTACCATCAGAAATCCTCTAATTAATCACTAGAGAGAGACAAAGCATGAACTTCTTATATTGATGACTGCAAAGTAATAATGGTGCCAAGCAGAAGCACATAACTGCTGCATTTTAGCTCCTCTCCTGGCTGGCCCGGGAGGGTGGGGAAGCCCTCCAGTTGGCCAAAAATATGAAGAGAAAGATGGTACACGTTTAAGTCTGGTTTATTTTACTTATGATTATGGTCTCTAGTTGCATCCATTTACCTATAAAACTCAAGTTTTTCTTTCTTTATAGCTCAGTAGTACTCCATTTTATAGAAATACTACATCCAATATTCTTATGTTACATTCATTTACCCACAAATGCCTCAAGTTCCTCTTTATGGCACAGTAGTACTTCACTGAGTAAATACCACATTTTCCTTATCCGTTCATCATTAATGGTCATATATGTGGTTCTCAAGATCTTGCTATTACATATTATGCTGTAATAAACATGGGTATATATTTATGTAATATGACGACTTTAACTCTTTGGGGAGGATACCTAAAAGGGGAGTAGTTGGTTCAAATGGAGTTTCTCTTTTAAGTATTTTTGGAGAAATCGTCATGATTTACATGGTGGTTGTACTAGTTTACATTCCCATCAACAATTTGGAAGAGTTATTTTTCTGCATCTCTTTACCAGCCTGTGTTATTATTTGACTTTTGATGCTACACATTCTTTCTGCGATGCAATGGTATCTCAGTTCAGTTTTAGTTTGTATTTCTCTTAGGGCTAGTAATGTTGAACATTTTTTCATGTATTTGTTGGCATTTGGCCTTCTCTTGGAACTTTATTCTCTGTATGAAAATTTTCCTTATTTCCTGGCAGATTTTCTCTGCAAGAATCAGTCCATTTAACCTGTGTTATCAAATACATTTTGGGGCACAAAGTTGTTCATTGTATTCCTCTATTATCCTTGGAATATACATTGGATCTGTTGCACTGTTTTCCCTCTTTCATTTCTGATATTGATAAATTATTTCCTCTTATATTTTCTTAGTCTAGCTACAGAAAACAATTTCATTGGACTTTTAAATCCTTTTTTTTCCGTTGGACTTGAAATCTTCCTACTGAGGTATTATCAATTCTTTTTTATCTATTTTATTTTTAGACAGGATCTAACTTAATATCCCAGCCTGGGCTTCATCTTGTACTTCTCTTATTTTAGTCTCCTGAGTAGCTGTGTTAACAGGCGTGCACTGCTATGCCTGGCTCAAGAACTAGCTTTGGCTTTACCAATATTCTTTTCTGAGTTCTTACTTTCCAAATCATCGATTTTTACTCTAAATTTAATTGTTTTTTTGTGGTACTAGGAATCAAACCCAGCACCTCTGAGCTACACTCCAGCCTTTAAGTTTATCCACTTATTTTTAAGACAAGGTCTTGCTAAGTGGCGCAGGCTGGACTTCAACTTGAGACATCCCTGCGATGGTACCTTTAAGGGCTAGGATTGCAAGTGCCACCTTGCCTGAGGTTACTTATTTTACATTTCTCTTTTTTATGTAACTCTGTAAGGTAGTTGCTTAGATGACCGATTTCAGATATTTTTTCCTTTGCTATATCTATATCTGTATCTGTCTGTCTATCTATTGTATGCTCTAAATTTCTCTCTAAACATTGGTTTTACAGCATCCCACAAATATTGGTAACCTTTGTTTCCATTTCTGTTTAGTTGAAAATATTTTGAAATAATCCTTTTAGGTTTCTTATTTGACCCATGTGTTATTCAAAAGTGACCTAGGTATAGTCTCTGGTTTCCAGTTATCTTTCTGCTATTGATTTCAGTTTAATTTCATTCTGGTCTTAGAACAGACATTGTAAAAGTTTTTTGTATAATTTTTAACCTTATAAATTTTTAAAGTTGTGTTTGATGATCTACGTTTTGATCTTTCTTGGCGTGTGTTCCATGTGAATGAGCATGCATTCTGATCTTCCAGGATAACATTGCCTAAAGATCTCAGTTGTTTCTGGTTGATTAATTGTATTGTTGAATTTGATTATGTTCTTACTGTTTTTCTGCCTGCTGGATCTCTTCCTCTTTAATAGAGGGGTGTAAAATCTTCAGTTAAAGTAGTCACTTCATTTATTTCTACTTGCAGTTCTATCAGTTTTTGCCTCACTTAATTTGATGCTCATCACTGGTGCATACAGGTAATATTTGTTCTGTTTTCTTGAAGAATTTTTACCCCTTTTATTATATAAAGCTGTTCCTTGTCTGTGATAAGTTTCCTTGTTTCAAGGTCTGCTCTGGGTGAAATTAATGTATGCAAACACTTCTGCTTTCTTTTGTTTAACATCAGATACAGTTTTCTCCATCCACTTACTTATAATTTATGTGTGCTTATATTTAGGGAGGCTTCTTATTGACACTGTATAATTGAGTCTTATTTTTTATTCACTATGACAATCTTTGTTGAATTGGTACATTTTGACCATTGAAGTTCATAGTATAGTTGGATTAATATTTATTACATTTGTCTTCTCTATTTTTATGTTTAAATATTTTTGCCTTCCACTCATTTTGGCTTTTGTGCTTTTAAGTAAACATTTTGTAAATTTCCCTTTTCTTTGTATTACTAATTTCTTTTGGTTTATTGAAAGGAACAGTTAATGCTTAAGTTTTTTAAGAATTTTTTTGATCAGTATTGCATGCTTATATCTGGTAATCTGAACAACTACTTTTTTTTTTTTTTGGCGGTACTGGGGATTGAACTCAGGACCCTGCGCCTGCTAGGCAGGCACTTATTCCACTGAGCTATATCCCCAGCCCCAAACAACTACTTTGAAGTTAACAATATATGCAATGTAACAACCACTGTTGATTTCTTAGCATCTTATTTTGAAATTGTGCATCATTTTTAATGTTTTTTCTTTTTATTCTCTTTAAAAATGGAATAATTTTTAAAATTCTGTTTTCTTTTCATTTCTTTGCTAGTGTATCTGTTATATTCTTTTATTTTTGTGGTAGATGCTATAGTATTTGCAGTGTACAGTTATGTACAAAGTAATGACTAAGTGGAGAACAGATTGCATACATGATGATGTCCCTATAACATTATGATGAAGTGGAGCAATTCTGACCTCCAAGTGATGTCACAGCCATCAAACTACTTCCAGCATGCATTTGTAGTGAGGGTGGCATCAAGAACCCAACTAACTGGCAGTTGCATAAATATGTAGTGTAGGTAGTTACAGGTAACACATGACACCTAAGAAGTGACCAGTTATTGATTCATTAGTTACTGTAGTATGCATTTACTCATTATTTTTGAGTGTACTCCTACTTACAAAAAACTTATTGTAAAGCAGTAAGTCATGTTATGTTAGCACCAACCTCATACATCTCATGCTTACTCTAATCTCATGTTTTCTCTATCTCTTGGTTGCTCAACCTTATACACTGCTTGATTTAATCTTGTTTTATTCATCAGGAATGCTATGCACAAAAAATCCACTATTACTATTTATTATTAGGAAGATATCACTTTGAGTAATTATCATTGAAATTAAACTCATCAAGGACTATGAAGTTTAAAAAAATTCAGTGATATCTATTGATCACCAGTTAGGCATGTCCCACTCCCCTAGAGCTATGATCTTTAAGAATAAAAACAAAGCAAGAGAAGCTGTTCAAGAATGTGTTTTGTTGAAGACGACATGATTAACACAAATTCAAGAAGGGCCTAGATCAGACATAAAGGAATTTCCAATGACCCTGCCTTGAAAAGCGCAGACGGAGCATAGCCCTTTTGGCAGCATGACAGTTACCACCAAAGCAAATAGTTTGTTCATGATGCAGAAAGAAAAATCTGCACCAGACTATGATGTTAAATTTTCAAGTAGCTTTAAGTAACTCATGCATTCCAAGAACATTACACACTGCATAATGTGAGAGTGAGTGGTGCGTCTGTGAGTGCTGATGTGCAGGCTGTTGAAGAATTTTTGGAATCTCCAGATAAGCTTGTTATTATAGGTGGAAATTACTTGCTCTAGCAAATCTTCAGTCTGAATAAAACTTTGCAATCCTAGAGATGAATGCATGAAAGGATTTTTATCCATTGAGGTCATGTTAATGTCGGGATTTAAGAAGGACAAGATTACAATTTTGTTTGGGTCAATGTTTAAGGCTGGAAGTTGAAATCCTTTGTGACCTTGCACAGTGAAAACATCTGGGTCTATAAAGCATAATAACAAGCACACACTGCCAATGAACTATGGGAGAAATAAGAAGTCCTTGGTGACAAGTTCCTCTTCCAAGATGCCCTTCTCAATTATTATACCAGAAAAATGGAGCATTGTTTGGAGAATATGGTGGATTGGCAACTAGTGGTCAACTAGTAACACCCAGCTGAACTAAGTTAGTGTAGTCCTGGGAGTGGAGGGCCCACTTGAGGATTGTTGCTAACAACATAAAAACGAGAACTGGAGAGGAAGAGCTGTTGTGTTGGTTCTTCTTGAGGAGCTTTCCATGCTGACTTTCCTGATATGAACTCAACTGTTCTCATTGTCAGAGGGGCTTGGGGCCCTGTTGTCACTGAAGATGGATGTGGTAGCTTTTGGGGGAGCTCTGGTTCTTTCTTTGAGCATGGCTTCTTGGCTCCAGTGCAGATCCATCAGCCTGCTAGCACAGATCCTTCATCTCACTGGCACAAACTTTCTAGCTTCTGCCGCTGACCTTTGGGTCTGCCCACCACAGATCCACGAAACAGGCCTGCATGAGACATTTTCATGGGCTCTGGGCCTGATTGGACTCCTGAGGGGGGGCACTGTCATGGGATCTAGGTCTTCAGCTGGACTCATGCAGCACATTATCATGGGATCCAGGCCCTCAGCTGGATTCTTTGGGTCTGTAGTGTATGGAGAGATTTCCTGAACTTTTAGCATTTGACTTTTTGGGTAACAAGTATAAAATAATCCTATCAATTATGTGTCCTATATTGAATTGTTTCCTTGAAAACCCTGACTACAACAGAGAATATCACTTTTGAAGGCATGTGATTGTCAACAAGCTCCTCCACCTAGACTTTTTACCCTGATTTGCAACCCAACATCAAATTCAGGTTTCTTCCTCCCACTGCAACCTCTTTGATTCAATCAATGGATTAGAGAAATACAGAGGTTTTTAAGACCTACCACCTAAAAACACCTTTTTGTTGGCTATTTTTAGAACTAATGAAGTTAGGCATATGACACTGATGCGGTCTGAGGTGGATTACATCTATAATTACAGAAAGATCACTATGGGAGCATAGGGTATTTTTCCCAAGGAGTGTTTGAAAGGGATATGGAAGAAGAAGAAAACATTTAAGAGATTTGTCCATGTTTGAAGAATATGAAGGAGGAAAAATTTTAAAAATTAACAATGACTGGTTGAGATGGTAAAGAATATGAATCTGGCAGAGAAAGTCATTGTTGTCATAGAGCTAAACTACATGGAGACCTACCCATGGGACAACACGTGAAAGAGAAAGACGATGATGATTCTGATCCTGTGTAGGCCTAAGACAATGTGCAGGGGCTTGGGTTTTAGTTTTTAAACAAGAAAGCTTAAAATGAAAACCATTAAAGTGAAAGCAGTTAGAATAAGGATATGAAGAGAACACGTGCGGCTATACAATTATGTTCGAAGCTCAGTGTTATTATAAAAGAATAGAAAAGTTTAAAAAATTTAACAAGTGAAACATTGATAACGAGCTAAGGTTAAATTACTGTGAAGGAATGAAAATAATTTTTAAAAATTTAGTGAAACCTGAGGGTGCAGTTCTGTATTCACTTATGACTTACGCACTGGCTCAGCCAGAAACACCTCCAGTTCTGTGTGTTCCCTCCTTTGTGAGCGCTCTATCCATTGTATACTTTCACAGTTTTTTACATCAGGCTTTGACTCTATCTTTCCAACATGTAGATACACAGATACTTAGCACTGTACTGCAACTGAATTCGCGATGGATTTGGGGCCCAGGACCAATCATAGCACACCGTGTGTTTAGTCGGTTATACGCCATCTGTCCAGGCTTGGGCAAATACGCTGTCCAGTGTTCACCCTGCAACAAAATTACCTACTGATACATTTCTCAGAATGTATCTCCACCACTGAATGACACGGGTATACATTTATAACTAACCCAAATCCAATTTCAAATAATTGTATACCATTTCATAGGTAGTTTGAAGTTTGAATACCTTATAACATTGATCTTTCATTGTCCTCATGTTATTGTTATGATTCCTTTCAATGATATGGAAATGCAAATGCCACACAAGATATCTACGCACATATATATGCATATAGCATTTTATTGTTATTTCTTTGAAGAAACTGTTAAATTTTAGGTTAAGAAAACAATAAGGTTTTATTTTACCTTCACTTTTTGCTTCTTTAATCTTTATTACTTTGAACAGTTTATAAAAAGCAGATCTATTGACAATAAATCCCCTTGATTTTTGTCTGTCTGAAAAAAGTCTTTGTTTCTCTTTTATGTTTAAAGTATAATTTCTCCATGACAGACTTTTAGTGTAGTGGTTTTCTTTCAAAATTCTAAATACTGTGTTCATTTTTGCATAGTTTCTGAGCTATCATATGTAATTTTTTTTTTGCTCTCTTCTGAGTAAAGTTTTATTTGCTGGACTCTTTCAGAATATTTCTATTTATCTTTGATTTTAGATAGTTGAAAATCGTAGGCCTAGATGTACGTTTTGTTTTTGTAAAATTTGGACAACTTAGGTTTTTTGAGCTCCCTAGATCTGGAGGTTATTTTCCTACATTAACTTGTGGGATATTTTATTTATTATTGCAAGTGTTCTTCTGTTTCTCACTCTAATTATTGTTTCCATAATTTCCATTCTGCACATTTGTAGCTTTTTGTAGTTGCTGCTTCCTCCATATATATATATATATATATATATATATATATGTCTTCAATTCTTATATATTTTAAAATAAAACTTGTTTTAAACATAAACAAAATATAAATTTTATGCATGTTAATGTGGCATTATAGTGGGATATTTCTATATATGTACACATGTATGTTTACATCAGTTAAACAAAACAATCTCAAACATTTTTCACTTTTTCGTGGTAAAAATATTCAAATATCTTCTCTTGTAGTTTTAAAAAATACTTAGTACATTGTTTTTATCTATAGCCTCCTTACTGCCCCATAATATCCTAAAATTTCTTATCCTGCCTGAATGCAACAAGGTATCGATGGTCAACCTTTCTTCTTCACTTCATTTTCCTCTTCTCCCAAGCCACTGATAATTAGTATTCTACTCCCAACTTCTGTTACAATTTGTTTCCTTTTCACCTATGACTGTGATTTGATATTTGCCTTTCTGGGCTGGGCTTATTTCACTGACATAATGACCTCCAGTTACATCCACCTGCCATAAATGATTTGCTAGTATAGCTTTTTGTGTCATTTTTTTTGAAGATTAATTTTTAAATTAATTACATTATGGTTAGAGATACTCACGTGTGTTATTCAGATAAGCTTAGTGAGACTTATTTTGGGGACTGTCACACTTTTCTGTTTACAATGTTTTATTTCTGCCTTCAGAATCATGTATGTTTAGCAGTTGAAGCATCCAAAGTCAGTCTGCAGTCAACAGACTGGGCTTGTTATTAGATTTTATGTCGTTTTATTAATTGTACTGGATGGTATTGTCTATCAATTGTAGAGAAGAGGTAGATATGAGGGTGTATTTGTCTATATTTGTGTATATTTCTATCAGTGTTGCCATTTAGGATCCATCAGTACTGTCATGGTACTTGTGTTCACTGAAGGATGAAATTGTTTATCTTTCTAGTGAATTGAAACATTTGGTCTTATGCAGTGCTCATTCTATCTTTAGTAATTTTTAAGACCACATATTTTCTTATAACTTGTATCTTCATAGCTATTCAAGTTTGTTTTTTCTTATTTCTCATTTTCATTGCATGTGTTTGTTATGGTTTATACATTGGGTCAACTTGGGGAGTCTAGCGGTTTAGCTGAGTGACTCAGCAGGAAGCCAGGGTGCTTACTTTGTACACATCCTGAGCCTGTAGAAGAGGAGGGCATGGAGACTGTGTGAGAGCTACACGCCTCCTGGGTGGTGGTAGCCTGTTTACAGTGTAAGGGAAGAAAAGAGGCTGTTTGCTCGCTATTCCTCCCTTTTACTGGTTGTTTTTGCTGCGCTCTGCTGCCCTGAACAGTTTGCCCTCTGCCATGTGCCACTCTGCCTCAGAACCAGCCAAGTATGGACTGAAACCTGTACAAACTGTAAGCTAAATAAACCTTTCCTTCATTTTGGGCGTTGGGTATATTGTCTCAGCAACGAGAGAAAAGTAACCAAGACAGTGTTAAAGTACTTTTTATATTCTTTATAGTCACTTTATTTATTAGTACGTGATTGCATTAGACAAGGATCACATTCATCGTGTAGAGTTGGTCCCTGTGCAGAACGCATCTGATTCCTTTTATCATTCCCCCCTTCACTCCCCAATCTCTTGACCCACTTCTCATTTGAGAAAGACCTGTCTCCCTACTGCTTATTAACCATCTTTTATCTCGCTGTTTATTTACAAGTTGTGTTTCTCATATGAAAGAAAACATGCAGTATTTAAGCTTGTGTGTCTGATTTATTTCACTTAACGTAAGTGTCTCAAGGTGTATCCATTTTACTGTGAATGACTCGAGCTTCTGTCTCTTTATAACAGAACAGTGCTCTGCTGTGTGTTAACACCACCTGTTCTTTATCCATCCGTTCATCTGTTGATGGATGTATAGGCTGTTTCTCAGATTTAGTTACTATGAATTGTGAGACGATAAACATTACAGTGCATGTGTCACTGCAATATGATGTCTTTAACTTTTTTGAGAAAATACCTTGAAGGAAAATAGCTAGTCAAAGTCAATTTCTAGTTTCAGTGTACTAAGGAATCTACAATGGTTTTCACAGTGGTTGTACTAGTTTATACTCCCGCCGATAATGCAGAAGTGTTCCATCTTCCCCACAGCCTCACCAACATTTATTATTATTTGATTTTTTTGAAATTGGCCATTGTTTCTGGAATAAAGCAGCATCTCAGTGTTGTTTTGGTATTTCCTTAATGGCCAGTTTTGGTGAGCATTTCTCCATGTATTTTTGTTGACCATTTGTACTTCTGCTATGAAGTATCTCTTTATTTCACTTGTCCGATTTTTGACTAAGGCTTTTATTTTGGAGGGTTTATGTTTTTTATATTTTAATATCTCCTATATATTTGTCCTATCTAAGAAATAGCTGGAAGCTTTTCCCCCATTCTATAGGAGGTTTTTCACTCTGTTGTGTTTTTAGGTTGCTGTGCAAAGCTTTTTAATCTGATATGATCCCTTTTGTTGATTCTTAGTAATATTTCCTGTCTGAGCAGGGTTCTGCTCAGAACATAGTTGCCTTCAAAGCTGTCACTGAGAGACCATAAAAGTTTATGCTATGAAATTGGGATGTTAATGTCCTGTTTAATCTTTTTGATTATAGATGGGACCAGTAATTATGTTTATCTGTTTCTCCTGGAATTAGCTTACCAAGCAGTTGATTTTGAATTAATCCAAAAATATCAGTATACTATTTTTGAAAAAAAAGTGATATCTCATGTGTTGGCCTGTTATGGTTTAAATAAAAATGGCCCCAAAGCCTCAGCTGTTTGAAAGAAGATGGCATAGTGGGGGTGCCATAGCCAACTTGCTGTTAGATAATGGGTTCTGAGCCAGGTGTGGGGACGTATGCCTGTAATCCCAGCACTCAGGAGGCTGAGGCAGGAGGATCGTTCTGAGTTCAAGCAGCTACAAAGTGAGCTCAAGGCCAGCCGGAACTGCAGAGCAAGACCTTGTCTCAAAAAGACCAAGGAAAAAAACCAGATAATGGGTTCTGACGGGAAGAGCTGGGTCAGTGAGGGGGGATGGGGGGATGATTTCCCTTTTCACCTCCTATCTTATGTCTCCGGTTCCTGGCTACCAAATTTTGTCTATTCAGGCCTTTCCATGCTATTGCTGCATCTGAGTCTGCCAGTCACGGATGGACACTTCTTAACCATGAGTCAAAATAATTCTGTCCTCCTTTAAGTTGGGGTTGTGAGGTATTATGTCTCATGGGTAAACAAAGCAAATTACACAGAGCCCAGTGTGAGAAGGTAAAGCTTCACAGAGATGCTCTCTAGATGGTGCAAACCTCATGAGTTCTGCTGATATAAGAATACAGATTCTCCCAATGACCACAACAGCTTGAAAAATAATATACAGTAGCAAAGAAGAGCCTGGCCCCAGTTATCACCTTTATTTCATACTTATGAGACCCTTAACAGAGCACCAAATGAAACCCAATCTTGACTTCTGATGCTCAGGAATTATGAGATAATAAACTTGTGTGTTTTCAAACTCCTAAATTAGTGGGTATAGATAATATGGAAATCAACATTTGATACAGTTTGGAAACTTTCTTATAAATTATACCATATCTCTATTTTTCACTATATGTCTGCCCCACAACCTAACCACTCTAATATATCTACTTTTGGATTGTTAAATTTCATGTATATTCTTAGAAAATACATATTATTTTAAAGGCATATGGTAGGGTTTGATCCAAAATGTCCCCTTGAAGCTCCTGTGTTCAGAGGTGAGGTTTTAGATGGTGACTGGGTCCCTCATCAGTCATCAGTCATCAGTGGGTTAATCCAGGGATGAGTCATAAGTGAATGTGCTATTGTTGGGAGTTTGGGCTTAGTTGGAGGAGACAGGTCACTGGCTGTAGCTTTGCAGGGTGTATTTCTTGTTCTGTCTTTCTTGTTTGTACTCTGCTTCTGTCTGCCACAAGATGAGAGCTTTCCTCTGCAAGTCCCCCTGTCGTATCATTTCTGACTTAAGAGTCAGCCCCTCATTCACTGAGACCTCTGAAACTTGGAACCAAAGTATTTTCCTTCCATAAGTTATGTCTGTCAGAGATGTGGTCTGAGGGATAAAAATGTTGACTCCTACAGAAAATTGGTACCAGAAGTGAAAGCATTGCTGTAACTGTACTAAGCATGTGCTTCAGGAGCCTTTGGAAACAGTGTGCAGAAGGAGTTTGACAAAGTTATGAAAATTGGGCTAGACAAAGCATAGAAGTTGGTAAGCAGAGCTTAATGGGCAATTCTGATCTGACTTAAACCAAAATACTGACAGAAATGTGGAGAATAAAACCACGCTTTTTACATTTCATATGAGAAAGAGGATTTTGTTTGGAATTGGACCACAGGTCAGTCATGTCACTTTCCACCAAAAAACTTACTTGCATTTTGCCACATCGTAAGTTTGTACGAGGCAAAATTTTAAGATAGTAGACTAATGTGGCATAGGACATTTCAAGGTGGCCCAGTGGTCAGGTAATGGCTTGGGTACTGCTACTGGCTGTTAGTTCTATAGTGAGAATCAGGAGCAAAAGAAGAGCTGAAAGATTTGAAAACTAATGCAGTTTGGTGAAAAAAAAAGCATATTTAAAATTGAGACCACAGAAAATGTGGTTACTGGACAGGTTAGTGCCATAAAATGAAGCCAAATACTTTGCACTTACTCAATAGGAAAAGTGCCCTGAAAGCATCTGAGGAATTGTCCAGACATCACCTTTTGCAAGCTCAAGTAAGGAGCACCTACACTCCTGTTTCCTTTGAATGTAGCTATCCAGTCCATCAGAGGCCACTGTAGCCATATTTCAAGGGGGCCCAAGTACTGACAAAGCTGGTGGGAAATCTTGGGTCATTTACAGCGCACTAGATTTGTAGACATTTATAATGAAAGAGTAAACTGGGGAGGCTTCCAGCCAGATTTCAGAGGAAGGCCTGGGAGGCCAAGGAATGTGATACAATGAGTAGTGACAGAAGTCACTGAGAGGACAGCTTAGGAGCTGTGAGAGTGAAATCAAGAGCTGGTGGAGACTCCAGCAAGGTAGAGATACTAGGAATGTGCAATTTTGCTGAGGAAAGCTGCAAGCAGAATTTTGAGTCAGTCCAAAAGAAAGGTTATGTGGATTGTAACTGCCAAAGTCAGGAATGGTGCTGCCCAGGCCCTTTGGAGCTCACCTGTCTTCACACTGCACCCTGGACGCTGCTCACAGAGGTAAACGTGATGTTTGCCCTGCTAGGGACCAGTCTTATATTAGTCTGATTCCTTTCTATTCTGTAATTGCTTCGTTTTGGAATGGTAATGTTTACCCTTGCTATTATATCCTGGGAAAATGATTTTTAATTTTACATGGGCTCACAGTGAAGACTAAAGCTGTTAAGACTTTATGAACTCTAAGAGGTAGAATGAATGCATTTTGCATAATGAGATGGACATGGGCCCTTGAGGACAAGTTCAGAGGTGGCACTTTTTGAAAGCGATTGGGTCATGGTGGTGCTGTACACATCGATGGAATAATCTACTGATGAATTCAGAGCTGAAAGTGTTAGGAGGTTGGACCTGGCTGGAAGTGGTGGGTCACAGAGTCATGCCTTTGAAGGGTGTATCTCTTGCTCCTGGAATCTGGTCTGCACTCTGCTTCTCACTACCACAGGCTGCGTAACTCTCCTCTGGCCTGTAAGTGTTTTTTCATGGAATTTCTTCTGTGACTTTCTTCAGCTTACCATAGCCTAAAACTTTGAACCAATGCAAACATCTCTCTGAAATTGTGTATGGCAGGTATTTGGTCTCAGTAATGAAAAACTTATTGTTAGTGCAAACCTTGGCATTATCAACCTGGTGCTGGTTTTACACGTGCAGAATGCAAGAGTTACACGGTCACAGAGGCTTCTACTCAGACCCTAAGAGAAGCCCTGGAAGCCCAGGTGGCACGTTTCTGATAGGACAGTGTAAAAGCTGTGGAAGTTAGGCAGAAAATGTAGTGGAAAGCGTAGGAAGTTGGAGAGGTCAGAGAGGTAGAACAACTGCCAACGAAAGGTGACAGCGTGGGTGCAGCCAGCAGTGAAGCCATCTGGGTTACAACCAGCAGGACTGGGGCCAGCGACTCCCAAGGTCCTTAGATCTCACGTCTTCCCACAAGCTGCACTGGGTGCTGGACCTGAAACCATAGGTCTTAATGTGTGCCCCTAGGAGTTTCGGTCCGCTTTGGTCCCATTCCTTTCTTTTCAAGTGGGGATAATTACCCCGCCCCATTGTAGGTTGGAAATATTTAACTTGTTTTGTTTAGTTCTAGTTTTAGTTTTACAGGGTTTCCCCTCTATGAGTTTTCCTCGAGTCTGAGAGGAGACTTTAAACTTGGACTTTTCAGTAATACTGGAACTGTTAAGACTTTAATGACTCTTACTGATGGACCAAATGCATTTTTATAAACCTTTGGGGGCAGAGGCAGAATTTTATGGTTTAGATAAATAGTTCCTCCAAGGTCTTATGTGTTTGGAAGGTGTTCACATCATGAGATGTCATACTCCCCAGTGAATTAATTCCTTGATTAGCTCATAACTGAATGTGTTGTTGTGAGGTCAGATCTGGTTTAATCGATGGGTTCTGGAGCCATGACCTGAAGGCTGTGTTCTCAGCTCTGCCTCCTCCCTCCTCTTTCTGCTTCCTGCCAGTCTTTGGGTAGGAGCTCTCCTCTGCTGTCTCTCCACCACGTCATCATCTTGGAGTCATGGGATTTGAATTGAACCCCCTGTAAGCAAACAGCCAAGTAAACCTCTTCTTTAAATTGTGAGTGCCCAGTGCTGGGCAAGTGAATATCATGAAAAATCTATTCTACATGAGTATGTCTGTATTTTCGGATTCTCTATGAATATTTTCTTATGCAGCTTTCTAATATTTGATAATTGTTACATCTTTTTTGTGGGACAGGGTCTCCCTATGCAGTTCATGCTGGCCTTGAGCTCACTTTGTAGCCCAGGCTGGTTTTGAACTCACAATGATCCTCCTGCCTCAGCCTGCCGACTGCTGGGATTACAGGCAGGAGCCGCCATGCCTGGCTAATCTTTGATCGCTGGATAGTATGAGATTAAATCTCATTATTTTAGTTTAGTTTTCCCCTGTAAAATACATTTGAATGTTTATTTATGAAAGTGAAGATATTCTGAAATTGTGATTTTTTTACCTTGAATTCTTTGTATTATGTTTCTAAGTTTATGATTTTTTTTTTTTGGTCCCGGGAATTGAACTCAGGACCTTGCGCTTGGCAGGCAGATGCTTGTGCCACTGAGCTATATCCCCAGCCCTATGTTTCTAAGTTTATAAACTATGAGATGAAGTATAAATTCCTTACACTTTATAGCTATTCTGTTCCAATAAATTTAGCAGTAATAGCACAAAATTTAGTGTGATGAATGCTATTTTGTGCTGAAGAATTTTTTGCTCTCAGTGTTAATATGGTCTCAGTAACACTTGCGGCAACGTATTTAGGCCAGGCTCCATTGCCTTGTGTTTTTATCTTTTTAAAATTTTCATTGGTATATGCTTGTAATCCATAATGACTACCTGTGCAGTACTGACTTGGCACATAAACATAATACATTTGCATTATTTTCACCACGCCTCCAGTTCCTTGAGTCTCTTGGGCCATTTCCCACATGCAAAAATCTGCCTTCATGTTTCCTACTGTCTTTTCTTTTGCTAAGTTATTTATATTTTGAGTTTCTCAAGTAAGAGAAACCATAGAGCGTTTGAGTTTGTTTGAGTGATTTCATTTAATATTGTTGTGTCAGGGTGCACCCACTTTCCTACACGACTCAAATTTGTCCTTCTTAAAGTTAGAATAGTACTCCATTGTATATAGCATGATATTTTCTTCATTCACAAGTTGATGAACATGTAGGCTAGTTGTAAGCTTGAGGCTATTATGAGCTGTGTGTGTATCAATATGGGTATGCATAGCACTGTAACATGATGTCTTTAAGCTCTTTTAGGAAGATACCTAGAAAAAGAATAGCTAGATGGAATGGAATTTCTAGCTGTAGGTTTTTGAGGAATCTCTGTACTGGGTTCCACAGTGGCTGTACTAGTTCACATTCCTACCAACAATGCAGTTTTCCTCAGCCTTGCCAGTACCTGTTATTTGGTTTTTTGATGATAACCATTGTTTCTAGAATAAGAAAATATCTCAATGCTGCTTGCTTGAAGTTTCATTTCTCTAATGGCCAGAAGTATTGAACATTTTTTTTTCATCTGCTGATTGGTAATTTGTGCTTCTTATTTTGAGAAATTTTATTTATTTTAGCTACTCACTTTTTGATCAGAACTTTTATTTTTGGAAGTTTAATTCTTTGTGTTCTTTGTATATTTAGGTATATATTCCTCCATCTGAGGAACAGCTGACAACTTTTCACCATCTATAGGTTGTCTCTTTACTGTTCCTTTGCTTTGCAGAAATTGCTAATCTGTTATAATCCCATTTGCTAAATCTTGATGTTATTTTGTGTGTCACTGGCATTCTGTTCAGAAAGTCCTTGCCTATACTTATGTCTTTGAGAGTTTAACCTATGTTATCTTCCAACAAAGTGTTTTGTTTTAATGTTTAAATTTTGAACCATTTTGATATTTATTTCAGTACATCATGAGAAGCATGTGATGATGATTTAATTTTTAAAATTAAGTATCTATGCTTTCATATCAACAGGAAATTTATGATGCATTGATATTTTATCTTTATACTACTTTCATTATGTTGGTGTCCTGTCTATATGTGTGATTTTGTAGCTAGATTCTTAGGACATATTGTGTTTTTGTTGTTATTTTGTGAGTATGAGAGATAATTATATACATGTAACATTTTCAGGGAAAGTGTATATGGCTTGAGAATTTTTTTATTGCTTTTACCTACTATACTCTCACAATCTTCCACTTCCATGCAGTTCTTTGTCCATTCTAAACTTCTTTTTAACATTAAATTCACCCAGATGTTTAGTGCAGTGAGTTAGGGGCCTAATAAAATATCAAAGTCATATTCCTTGATCAGAACTGAGTTTACAAATATAGGTGGGCAGTTGTTTTGTAGGACAAAAAAATTTCACATGAAGGAACTTCAAAAAAGAACATTTAATGGGAAATATCACTGATTCCTATGCATCACTGACCTTACAATGATATTTTACCTGCCTTTGTGGTTTAATTGACAAGAGGAACATATTTAAAGTATAAAATGTGAAATTTTGACGCATGTATGTGTTCACATATTCATCATCTTACATAGCTACCTTTTTGTGTAGTTAAAACAGAATAAACTTTCTAAGCTAATTTCAAACATTTAATTGAAATTATCATTATAATTTTTTAACTTTTCTTTTTTATTTCAAAGAAAAAAATTAAAAATAATAAGAAAACAATTTCAAAACAGATTAGTAGGAGAGTTACAATAACTAATATAATGTGTATTGTTGTTTATGTACTAGTTTTTCAGAGTACAAGCTATAGACACGATATCTTATTCAAACAATATTAGCACAAGCCTTTCTTTTCAGTGAACTAAGAGAACCTAGCTATATAATGATCTTCACTATCTTGTGTATAAATATTATTTGCTTTTTCCCTTCCTTCCTTTTATCCCCATCACAGTTTTTCTTTTCTTTTGAACACTTCCTTCCTGGTTCACAATATTTATTGTACATTTTGAACTTTATTACTCATTCAGTTGGTCACACTAGCAAGACAATATAATATTTACACATATGGGTCTGATTTATTTCACTTGTGAGTATTATCTCGAGTTGTATTCACTTACCTATAAAAGTCTCAGGTTTATTCTTCCTTATGACTGAGTAGTACTCCATTGTATATTAAAAAAATAAACATCTTTGTATCCATTCCTCAGTTGATGGGTGTTTACGTTGTTTCCAAGATCTAGCTACTATAAATTATGCTGCTGTAAACATGGGTACATATACATCGCTGTGGGTTGAAGTTTTAAATTCTTCTAGGAAGATACCCAGGGGGAAATAGTTGGGTTGAGTAAGACCTCTAACTCTAGTTATTTAAGGAATCTGTACATTGATTTCCACAGTGTTTGCACCAGTCTATACTTCAACCAGCAGTGGAGAAGGGTTCCTTTTTCCCCACAGCACCACTAGTATTTGCTATCTGTTGATTTTTTTATGACAGCCATCCTTTCTGGGGTGAGATGGAATCTCAGTACTGCTTCAATGTGCATCTCTCGAATGACCAATGATGTTAGACATTTTTAAATGTATGTTTATTTGCCATTTGTATTTCTTCATTTGAGAAGTGTGTATTCATCTTAGATGCCCATTTTCTGATTGGGTCTTTGAATTTGGAGGGTCTTATATTTTTCAAATCTTTATATGTTCTAGATATAGGTACTTTGTCTGAAGGACAATTGGCTAAATATTTTTCCCACTGTCGGTTGTTTTATCATTCTGTTGGTGATTTCTTTTGTTGTACAAAAGCTTTTTAATGAGATGAGATTTCATTTGTTGATTCTTTGTAGTATTTCTTTTGCAGTCTAGGTTTTGTTCACGAATTCTCTGCCCATACTTAAAGAGATTTCTACCTACTTTCTCTTCTAGTAAATTTAGTGTTTTTATTTTAATATTTAAATCTTTGATCCATTTTTACTTTAGTTTAGTACATGGTGTAAACATAGATCTAGTTTTAGTATTTGGTATGTGGAAAACAGTTTTTCCAGTACCATTTATTAAAGAAACTATCTGTTTTTCCAGTGATCATGTTTGTCTCCTTTGTCAAAGATAAGGTAGCTGACTGTGTTTAGGGTTTTGTCTGAATCTTCTGTTCTGTTTCACGATCCTCAGGCCAGTTTTATTTTTGTCCCAAACCTGCTGATTTTATCATAGTAGCTTTGTAGTATAATTTCCAATCTGGGATTGTGATGCCCCCTGACTTGCCTTTGTGCCGAGAATTGCTTTTGCTATTTTAGGTCTCTTCTGGTTTCACATGAATTTTAAGAGTGTTTTATCTAGGTCTCTGAGATATATTAATGGTATTTGATTGGGATTGCATTAAGTCTGTACAGCAGTTTTGGGAATATGGCCGTTTTCACTATTTTGGTTCTTCCTATCCAAGAGTAACTGATATATTTCCATTTTCTGATTTCCTCTTTTATTTCCTTTTCAGTGTAATGTAATTTTCATTGTGCAGATATTTTACATACTTTGTCAGTGATTTCTTGTCTCTGTTTGGTATTTTTTGTTTCCATTGTTTTCCTGAGCTCCTCTATTTTTTAGTTTGTGTCTGCTTTAATGTGTTTTATTTTGATAGTAATTTCTTTTTGCTACTTAGAGGGTATTTTTTCCTATGGCCACTCCAAAAGTCCACTTCAATTCCTGGTGTCTTTGTTCCTAAGAAAAGTAGTTCCCCTAACTTACCACTTTTTGGCTCATATTTCTAATTTTGCATGAGAAATTTCCAAGCCTCTGATTCCACCAGTCCATCATATGCACCTTAGCTAAGGTCCTACTATGTTGCTGGCTTCCCTGCAGGGCTCTGGGTCCCGAGTCCTGCCATTGGAGGGAGGGACGGCTGGGTTTCTCTCACCAGCCTGTGCTGTCCTAGATCAGTGGAGGAAGAGGGGAGCTGATCTCAGACTCTGACTGTCAGCTACCACTATCCTGGGTCAATGAAAAAAAGTCAGAGCCAATCTTGGACTCAGTGCCAGCCATGCAGTACCAGATAACTCCCACTCCTCTCACCAGCTGTGCCATCCTGGGACCTATCATTGGAATTTTGATAGAGGTTTCATTTACTATGTAGATCACTTTGCGTATCACAGATATTTTAATAATATTAATTCTTATCATCCATGAACAATATATAACTTTGCCTTTATTTGTGACTTCTTCAATTTCATCAGTGTTTCTAATTTTCAGTGTACAGATTTTTCATCTCTTTGTCTAAATTGCTTGTATTGAAGTATTTCTGATGCTACAGTTGAAGAAATCTGACTACTGCCATCCTGGTCTAAGCAGAGACCACTTTGAATCCCTTTTACACCTGCTCCAGATGTGTCCTCGTGTATTGATAAGGTCCAGTGAGCACAGCTACACCTTATGTTTTAGTTACTTTTCTTGTAGCTGAGACAAAATACCTGACGTGAAAAGTTAAGGGAGGAAAGTTTTATTTCTCTCACAGTTTTAAGAGATTTAAGTCTATAGTCAGCTTTCTCCAAGGCAGGGTGGTATCAAGAAGAGAAACAGTTCATGGCAGGCAAAAGACAGCAAAGCAACAAGGGTCAACCACAGCTCTTTTTCTGCATTCTATCTTACCCAGCCTACTTAGGTGAGTAGCACTCACACCCTTCATCCTACTGGCCTTGAGCACTGCGCCATGAATAAATCACAGCACCATTCACTCTAGATCTAGCCACCTCCAAAAAGACCCCACCTAGGACTCCATGAGGCTTTGGGAGTACATGTAGACACAGCCATAATGCGCTGTAATTCCCAATCATTGTTCAGCACTACTCTTGACGTGCAGCATGTAAGTCCTTCAGCATCCTCAAGCGCAGTCTTGGGTGGACAGCCACAGCTCCTTCGCACTGAACACTCCTCACCCCAAAGTGCCATTGTGACTTTTCCCTTCCACAGCTCCCGTGTTTTATGCTCATGACCCTATAAAAGACCTTATAGCCTGTACGAAAGTTAGCTGTTCTGGTCTTTGGTGCCAGAGCAATCTCTCGGGCTTTTGCTGAAGTAATCCTGTCCTCTGAGCTCCTACTTCTGCTTGTATTTCTTTTTCCTAACACTTGGTTCTTTTTGTCCTAACATTTGTTTGCCAGCTTGGACCAGATGTCGAGAGACCACTCCAGTATTCGCACCTCTTCCTTCTGTGACCTACCCACTCCATTCTCTCCCTGTCTTTTTCCTCTTTTCCTTATAAACTTCAGGAGGTCATTTACTGTTTTCTTCTGAACGCCCACTCAAGACCGGGTACTTCATTATCCAGCCCGGGACTGGTAAGATTGGCCCCTACCTTCCCCTAGGAATGTGCAGGAAGTGTGTGTATCCTGGACACTGGGGGTTTCCACAGGGCTAGTTCCTGAGGTGGAATTTTGCAGGTCTTGGAGCTGGAATTCCTGCCCATCTCCAGGTCCCTAGCCCTATTTGGGGAATGTCCTAACAGCGATATGGGCTCCTAGCAATTCTCTTACCATTTTCTCTAGGTTTCCAAATTCTCAAATTCTAGTGATATCCCTTTGAGTTACCTTCCAAAAATTCTTTCACCTCTTGTTTTAATTAAAAGGGGGATATTCGGACTGAACATCTCATTTTATCAGCTAAAGGCCTGAATTTGGCATGTTTGAGTTCCAAATTATTTATAATCTTGATAACTGCCTGCAGGAAAGCAGCCAGTGATAGGAGGTCTCTTTAGGTATATGCTTTCTTCTCTCTCTTTCTTTGTCTCTCCCCCATCTCATAGAGAAGACCCTACTAAGCAGCTGTAAATTACAATACTGTGTGCCAAGTAAGTCTATTTTATAAAAAGGAAGGACTAAAAGCAGCAAAAATCAAGCCAGTAAGTAATGCCAAACTGGGACAGATTAATCAGGAAAAAAAGAAGCTTCCATTGGTACTTCTCCAAAGGCTCAAAGACCTGTTTTGTTTGAGCTCAATATTCCTCTTCCATTTTTAGGTTGTTTATATAGGTTTTCAGAACAGTCAAACTTATTATACTTCACTTTTGATACCTTCGGAATCCCATGTAAGTCTAAACAGGCACATTCATTTCTAACATCTAAAAACTCACAAGAGCCAGGTTGAAATGGGGCACAAAAATTTTAGGCCTTGAAAAAGAAAATCTGATAAATGTACTTTCAGGCTCCAATTTGAGAAGGTATGTTTGTTTAATTGATATGCTTCTATTTCTTCTGTATTATAAGTTTTCAGACTACAATTACAGGGCTAACTTCTCTTTTGTCTGCCTTCTGCTTGTACTAAAATAATTTTGCCATCGAAGGTTATTTGGAGAGTCAGTTGGCACCCATTCTTATTTAAACATGTAACAAATGGAAAATCCTCTCCTCAGGTTCCAACTTTTCTCTCTGGTGTAACTGGTTCTTTCAGACAAAGTCTTTAACTTTCATTTCTAAAACTGACACTGAATATGTGTTTTTCTTGCATAACAGGGACACCTAGAATGGTCAGTAAGAGGAATCAGGACAAGTAAGAGGAAGCAGGACAGAGTTTCCTCCTAGAAAATTGCAGTCTGCTCTGTGCCACTCATTATTGCTGACTTTATGGTGTAGTAAATGTATTTATTTTCCAAATATGTAAGTCCTCAAAGATGCAAAACTGGAAAACGAGTGATTTCCAGGCTAACATTATTTTTGGTGGTAATCTTTTAGGCTCAAGCGTTGGGCTTTTCCAGCTACTTGCAATCAGATGTGCATGCTAATACAGCATGTGACAGCCAGCATTGTTATGTGTATGTTATCCATGTATGTGTGCTACACTTAAAGATGCTCAAACACTATGCATCCAGGCCATATCATGTATGTTCATATTAGATAGCACTCTATTAAATCATAACAAATTTAAGTAAAATATTTCATGTCATTTAATCATGTCATCATGATTGTTATGCTATAATGTTATGTTCTCAAGTCTTCTTTATAAATCTGTATAATTGTCATATATTAATATTCTGCAGGGATTCAATTTCTAAGATAATCATGATTGGTAAGGAAATAGTAGTTCCCCATCCACACTATACATTTCAAGACTCTTAGTATCTAGGTAAAATAACTGGAGTTTGAAGACCAAAGCTAGAAAGATAACTGGGATAAGAGGACAGCCAATATTTTGGTCTGGCTCTTCAAGGCCAGCAAGGACCCACGACATGAGGACACCTTTTTCAGAGGATCCTTCAACTTTGGTAAGTCTCCCCACCACCTGAGCAGGGAGACGGTTAAATCTCACATTGTAAGAGTCTACCAATGTTTGGTGTGCCCAAAGGAGGCTCCCCAGCTATTCTTACACCAAAAGCCACAAGGTCAAACAGGACCACGACCCATCTCAGCAGCTGACCCTGACAGAGGAGCTGAGAGTCTCTGCACAAGGTTCCAAACGTACCTGCCTGAGGAGCCTTGACTGACTTTGATAGATAGGAAGAGGTTCATTTTGACTAACACAGGTCTCATTTTAACTTCATCTTGAACACCCAACAAAAATTGTAACCCAAACCATATTAAAATAATAATATAGACTCCACAAAAAAAGGGGCTCTTTGGGAAATAGACACTGAGGCCCAGGCCATATAACAAATGTCTCAGGATGCTCTGTAAAGTTCATAGGCTTCATGGATATTTACTCTGTAAAGTTCATAGGATTCTTCCTTTTGTAGTTCCTATTTTCCTCTTTCTACTTTCCTTTTTATTATTGCCATGCTTAATCTCTCCGCTTCAAAGATTTTGCGCTAACGTGATTGCGTGGTCTTCCTTCAGTCCAGACCCCACTCAGAAGGAAGCAGTTAGGAAAGAGATGGGCCACCTATTTTCCTTATCTAATCAGAGAGTGTGCAGTGAAGGAATCTGACCAATGCCACTCTGGTCTAAGCAGAGACCACTTTAAATCCCTTCCCCCTGCTATGCTTTTATGCCTGCTGCAGGTGTATCATCATGAGTTGGCAAAGTCCAATAAGCACAGATACACCCTATAATTCAAAATCATTGCTCAGCCCTGCTTTTGACAAATGACACCCAAGTTCTTGTAGTTCTCAAGCCCAGTGCCGTGCAGATAGCCGCAGCTTCTTACACTGAACTCTCCCCCACCCATAGTCCCATTGTGACTTTTTCCTTCCACAGCCCTCTTTTTTATGCTCATGACCCCATAAAGACTTTATAGCCTGTACAAGAGTTAGCTGGTCTGGTCTCTAGGGCCAGAGCAGTCCCTCTCACGTTTGCTCTGAAATAAACCTGTCCAATGAGCTCAGACCTCTTTTTGTTTCCTCTTTCTTAACATTTAGTTTCATTTTGTCCTAACCACTGTAAGTATAAATTTATATTTGGATAAATTTTCATTAGTTCACAGAAATACAATGACTTAAACACTGGGTTCCTATTGTAAAGCTTTATTCAAATTTTAAATTAACTCCAGTTATTTTTTTGATGGACATTCTGCAAAGTTCGTGGGAAAATCTTTTATGATTTTCTGTGTATAAGATCTTACTTTCTGCAAAAAGAGACAATTTTATTTGTTCTATTTACATATGAGGATCTTTTACTTACTCTTGTAATTGCTCTTGCTGGGAATTCCAGCACCATATTGAAAAAATTGGTAAGACTTGGTACCATTGTTTATTCCTCATTTTAGAGGAAATGACTAAATTTTCACCATTTCTTATTTTAGATGGGGCTTGCTGTATATGGACTTTATTATATTGAAAAGCATTCCTTCCATACCTAATTTAGAGAGTCTCTATAATGACAGAATTTTGAATTTTTTTCCCAGTGCACTTCCTACATTTATTGAGATAATGATATGGTTTTTGCTCTTTATTGTGTTAGTGGGGTATATCGTATTTAGAGTTCTGCATATGTTGAATCCTGTCTAGAATAAGTCTCACTTGATCATTGTGAATTATTTGTCAATATGCTCTTAATTTTGTTCTGAGAGAATGTTTTAAATATTTATGCATCTATGTTCATCAGGATTGTTGGAAAATAACTTTGTCCATTAGTATGTTTATTGGACTTTCCTATGAGAGTAATATTGCTTTCATAAAATGAGTACATCACCCTTTGGCTGAGGATATAGCGCATTTTTGTGGAATTTATAAGAACCTAGATTCAATCCTCAGCATGCAAAAAGAGAAAATAGAAGAAAATGTAATTCTTCAAAACGGCACTCTTTGGTTTTGGGTTCCCTGGGGTTTTTGCAAGCTTCTTTCTGAATCTCAAAGCATGCACAAGCTATTTTTTTCAATGTAAGCCAAAAAAAATCGTTGCTTGAATGATATCTGGCTGAGGGGCCTTCTATATTCCCGTCTTTCACAATCTCAGAGTATCAATGAGAAAAGTGTTATTATCACAACTATACAAGCTCCACTTGCATTTAAAGTATTAATTACTCTACCTAGTGCTGATTTAATGAAAGAACAAAATATTAACAGCGTCTGTTTATTCATTTTATACTGTTTGACCTGTTACTTCATTCAGTGGTTCTCTTGAGATAGCTCATACAATCCTCAGAAGACATTTGTGAAATTTATGCTCTTAGTATCTCTTGTCTTTTAAATGAGAATCTGGAGGTTCCTTGTTACCAATGGATCAACAGCTTAAGTGTTTTATTACATGAATTTTACTATTCTGTGCTACCTTATTTTAAATTAAATATTCATGTTATAATGTGGAAAATGAAACCTATGGTCTTAAGTATGGCTTATTAGAGAATATGTATATGAACAATGGTGATATTTTGTCATTATTTCTGACACTATTTGCTAAACGGGCTGAGAGGTGTGGCTCTGTCCACATTTAATTGGCAATACCTGATCTTAATGCATTTTTAACACAGTGTTTTCCAGTCTTCTCGGTGGTCCTTATTGTCTTCCAACTTCTATCCTCCAGAACATTTTGCATTTTTGAACAGTTAAACTTATTCTTTACTGCAAGGAAAACAGCATTACAGAACCATGTATGTTACAGTATTTTTAGTGCAAAGAGAAACACAATTCTAAGCTGTTTAAGACAGAGGCATATGATGGCAAGGAAACACTTTTGTTCTAACAAGGTTTTAAGAGTACTAGAACTCAATATTTGTCACTAAGGTATTGCCTAGGTATCCCAACTTGTGTGATGTGTTTCCATTTTACCTGATGTGGTTCTGAGTGAAAAGGAACACAAATACTAGAAAATATGTAGTATTTTTATACAGCAGGCATATATTACAGTTCTGTCTAGATCTGTTTTATCCTCAGATCCTAAATTTGACCTCTTCCTTTTGATACAGTTTTCCTCTCTTGAGGGTAAAAGAAGTTAAAGCTGAGAATATGCTATAACATCAGACAGTCATAACGTACACAAAGAAGCTGAGCCAATCATATCTAAAGCCTTACCCAAGAGGAATAGATGAGGAATAGGCCCCTCCCCCAGAAGAAATGCGGAGCAGCGGGAGCTGGCTTAGCATCAAGGAGAAGTTCTGGTCACGGACCAGTGCTGCCAGAGGTGTGATTACATGCATCTAGTTAGGGCACTGGCTAATATTCAGACACTTCCCCTTAGCTTTCAGTGAGACCGCAGGGGTACATACAGCTGCAGTGGGTCCCGAGGAGCCATGGAAACATGTAAATGTATTGTGTCTGAGTGGGAGACCTGTGCACCTTCCACTCGGAGGCCGGGCCTGAGATCCTAGGAAGCTGGATACTTCACATTATTCTATATTTCCCTTTGTCTAGGTGCCCTCCGAAGAGGTTTATTTTCCTTTCCAAGTGCCTGCTGTTAAGGAGTGCAGATTCCCTTTGAACTGTGTGGGTGGACTACGGCAAACTAGAACAGATGGAAAGAAAATTACTGAAGTTAACCCAGAGAAACCATTCTGAAACAGAAAAATTTGAGCTTCTTGCCATATGATGAACATCTTGCTGTTATTAATCCTGATGTTTTGGGTAGTTTTTGACCTAGGATGCTTTCATAAATACTCTGCTCTTAACACAGTGGCCTTCTTATCACACATCATCACGTCTACTCAGCTTTGGAAATTAGCTTAAGGCAGTTTTGTCACAGTGGAGCAGCAGTCATTCGCCTTCTCTGCCAAATATTTATACACAGTTGGTCTTTCCTTCCAAACTGCCAACTTTCAAAGCTTAGGTAATAGTACCAGCAAATGACCACTGAGAACAAGGTACGAATGCTTTCTAGATAAGTGTCAAAATAACGCTTGGTTGTATGGTTATTTTGCACCTTGATGAGCTTCTGAGACTGAGACGTTCTTTTCAATGGCACCCTCTTGCCGGCTTGATTATCATTATTTCAATTTCTTCATAGAAATATATATGATGATGGGAAGCACTGGGGCAAAGGAAAGAAAGAAATGTAAAGGCTGACAAGATAGATCAGTTAGGCTGATAGAACATGGTAGGTGATGACTTTCATGGCACTAAAAATATGGTATGGAAAACACACTTTGATAAACAGCATGTGTAGGAATAAAACATGAGGACATTGTTTATGGTGTGACAAAGAATTGCAGAAAGAGAAAAGCAAGAATCAAGACCAACCATAAACGGTCAATTAGCAATAGAGAACCAAGTGAAAGTAAGGCAGTAGGTAGCATATAAATCTAAAAGGAGAAAAGTACTTTGAATGTTACAGCGTGATTTAAATGCCAAAATTTTCTTCTATTATATTCTGTATGTCCTATCAATAACTGCAGACATTTGGAGAGCTTGTAAACCCTGAGAATTAAAACATCTTAGTTTCAGGTTACAGATTTCTGCTCTTACTTTTATAGAAAGGGGAGATTTTAGGCTGTTCTTTGGTTCTCCTATTCATTTCTGTATTAAAATGGGAGAACAGAATGAGAAAGATGGATCTTATTTTTATAGTTTTTTTAAAAGTAAATGGTAGACAGGATTATAGAGCTGATAGCTAAAATGAACTTCTTAGATGAACCTCACTTTAGCAGGCTTGTATTCTAATCAATAAAAACAAAAACTAAATAAGGCTTAAATATATGAGGTATTTACTGGATTTTGAAATGTGACTCCATTGATTTTTTTAATCTTAGTGCATTTAAAAGCCTATGGGAGTATAAAAGTCATGCGAACACCTCAAAGAGTAAAGATGAGTATTAGGATTGGGTTTAAATAGATTTCTGTGGTTCTTTAGATGCTTTTAAAACCCTTTTATTCCTGTCTTCTCTGAAGGGCTTCACTATAGACGGGGCATCTCTTAGACTGAAATTGGGGAAACATTATGTGCATGGAAGTGGAAAACACACATTATTTCAAAAGAATAGAAGATGATAAAAGGTTATCTTTGAGTCTCAAAGATTCTTTCTCTGGCAAATGAGGTATAAAATGGTTTTCTCAATGTAAGCCCAATTTACCACAGTCTTAACTTTCCATGACTGCTGGAATTTTGAGGTCAAAAAGAACAGGCAAATGCATTCCTTGTGATTATCTCCTATAGAAATTCCATGCGTCTGATTAAACCAAAAAGCATTCAAGGTTGCCAGCATGTTTGATTTTATTCTTCTCAATATGTCAAAAAACACGTGTGATAAAATCAGTTACAGCAAACATACAACATTGCCTTTTATTTTGACTCTGTCTTTCACCAAAGACAGAATTGAGCTAAGCTAATCTAATTCTTATTAAAAAATTATACTGTGTTTGGAAGAAGTAGAAATCAATACCAATAGGTGATTTTTTAAAAAGAGCTCTTCCATGGATGTGAAATTCCTTTTAGTCAATTTTTATAATTGGCATGAGCCTAGTTGACTTTGTACAGTAACTGATTAAGGAGGTGACTAGAGTTTTATGGGTTATAAATTTCTTAACTGATCTTTGGAAACATCACTGGAGCTCATTTCTTTGGGTTAAACTGTCTATGTCTATTTATCCACAACTTCTTATTATTCAATTTCATTCAACTATTTCAACTACTCTTCTATGCCTTGTTACGTTTTCCTCACATAGCCAGGCCATCCCTTGTTATGTTTTCTGATTCTCTTATTATTAGTGTGATTAAAACACACTTCTTTCCCAGACTTAGATACCATTTTCCTTACTTCACTGGTTCTCTTACCTCTAACTTCTAAACTCTAATATAACTGTATTTCTATTGCAAAAGCCTGGCAAAACATCACCCTAGATAAATTCGGCAGTTAATAAATTTTTCTAGATAGCTCCTAAACATCTAAACACCCTTCAAAAGTGTGCCAGCAATTTGCCTCTATAATTCCTCGTCTCCAGATCCATTTGATACCTTGGTATGTCTAGAAATTGTAAATATTCTTTGACAAGATCACATCCATTTCTTTCTCTGCGCTAAAACTCTTCCATTTTCTTCAAACCTTTCCACCTTGCTCATGGCTCAGATATCCCTACCTCGTCAATGAAAATCAGTCCCTCAAATTCCTCTCTCTTCCTTTACTAGCTTACCTGCATCTGGTATTTTCCCGTGACCACGTGTTGCAAGGACAGTATGTTTCTTTCTAAATTGAAAGAGAACTCTTCCAACTTTGCTCTGAATTCTTCTTGCTTTCCCAGTTATACCGCTCTCTGGGTCATTCCTTCTCCTGTACATTTCTTCTTCTCAAGTGTTCAGTGTTCTCTCTCTAACAGCATCTTTATATTACATAAAATTTTAAACATACCTCATCCTTTACTATTTTGAAGTATGTTCTGTCTCAAGTCTCCTTAGAGTAAGGTAACATTCTCTTCTTACATTCAAGATTCTTTAAAGAGTTTTCTGTGTTACTGTTTTCATTCTTTCCTTGTCTTCGTTTATTTCTATTCCTCTGCTTTACTTTGTTAACAAGAAACCCCTAAAATACGAGTAACTTATAACCACAAACATTTATTTCTTGCTCGTGATTTCTGTCATCATTGGGGGTGTGTTACTTTGGTTCTGCTTCTTGTGTCTTGTCTATCTGGGTGCATTTTAAAGAAATGGTCTTCAAAAAATGCCATTTTTGTGACAGAAGGAAGGAGTGAGAGAGTGGGGGGGCACTTTATGTCTCATAAGCTTTTACTTGGAGCAGTTATATTTTAAGGCACAAACTTTGGAACATTTAAACACAATCACTTTTTTGAATAATTGGTATAAATCAGAGGTTGTCAGGCATCATTTTCTTGGGATAAAATCCAAACTGGCAACAAAAGCAAAATTTTAAGCCTATATATTGTACAGTCAGTGCTGAGCAGCAGACCCCAGAAGATAAAAAGTGCACATAGACTTTAACCTATTTATTTATTGATATCTGTGTTTGTGATATATGAGCTCCTTTAAGGAGCAGCTCCCAGAGTGGGGCCCTTCTGTCTGAGCCTTAGGGTAGCTTCCACTCTGATAGTCCATACTGATGCTCTAACCAAAGGTGAGCTAAGCTTTTGTTCATTTTCCTGCTTTTCAATTAACCTCCTTGTTATGAAACTCCTTTCTGAATTGTTAATTCATTTATCCATTAGCCACATATCAATCTACATCTCAGCTCAGGTGGTGCCTGACCACTCAGAGACCATGGCATGTTTTTTCCTGAAATTTGATCACATATTTCACAACATACTTTTTGTGTTTTATGTAATATTTAATATATTGTCATGGTTGATACATTGTGTCAACTTGGGGAGTCTAGAGGTTTGGCAGAGTGACTCAGCAGGAAGCTGGGGTGCTTTCTTTGTACATATCCTGAGCCTGTGGAAGAGGAGGGCATGGAGACTGTGTGAGAGCTACACGCCCCCTGGGTGGGGGTAGCGTGTGTACAATGTATGGGAAGGAAAAAGGCTGCTTGCAGCCATTCCTCCCTTTTGCTGGTTGTTTTTTCTGTGTTCTGCCGCCTTGAACATTTGCCTCCTGCCATGTGCCACTCTGCCTCTGAGCCAGCGAAGTATGGACTGAAACCTCCACAAACTGTAAGCTAAATAAACCTTTCCTTCCTTTGTCTTTGGCATTGAGTATTTTGTCTCAGCAATGAGAGAAAAGGAACCAAGACAAATGTCATGGTGACATATATTTCATACATAAAGCTATGAAAGGCATATACACATGAATAACATGTATGCCAGCATTACATATAAAACTTTAAGTAAAATAGAAGCTTAATAACTGAAGTATTCCTGTTGAACATACTTCTGTGAGGCACTGAGACATATTGTTAAAAAATTATTTCTCATAGATGAAGATATAAAAGTCGTATATAGTATTGAAGTACCACATAATGGTTTGCAACATGCATGTATTGTGTAACATTTATAATCAAGGTAAACACATCCATCTCCATAAGTGTCACTTCTTTATAATGAAAACACTTGAAATACTTCATTCTAGCTTTAGAAATGTATACTATAGCACACTGTTGTCTACACTCTATCTCTTGTGCTGTGCCACACCGAGCCAGAACTTCTTACTGTTGTCTCACTGTAACTTGCTTCTCATAGATCACCTCCCAGCACACATACACACTAACACTTGGCAATCACAATTCTGTTTTCTACTTTTAAGAAAAAATGTTTTTATATTGCACATAAGAGTGGGATTGGTCAGTACTTGTGTTTGTGTTCCTGCTTTTTTTCACTGAATAGAATAGTCAGCAGTTTTATCTATGTTGTCACACATGACAGGATTTTCTTCTTTTTATGGCTAAATGGTATTCCACTGAGTACTTGTGTACATTTTCTTTATCACCTAGCACGTGACCCACAACTAGTTTCTTTCCATTTTTGGCTATTGTGAATAGTGCTGCAGTGAACGTGGGTGTAAAAATGTCTCTTTGACACAGTGGTTTTCTTTCCTTTGGTCTCTACTATATTGAGGCTGTTTACTGTTCTGTGGAGCCTTTATACCGTTTCTCATAGTAGCTGAACTAATTTAGAATTTCAAAAAAATATGTGTGTTTACTTTCTAGCACATTGTCACTAGCACTTCTTGCCTGTAATCTTTTCAATACTAGCCGTTCTTACCTGGGTGAATGATGGTTCTCTGTGGTTTTGATTTAATTTAACTGATAATTAGTGATGTTGAACTTTCTTCGTATACACTATCTTTTTGATTTTTTTTTTTTTTTTTTTTTGGTGGTACTGGGGATTGAACTCAGGACCCTGCGCTTGCTAGGCAGGCGCTTATTCCACTGAGCTATATCCCCAGCCCCCATATACACTATCAACTGGTCGTTTCTATCTTTTCTTTTGAGGAATGTCTAAAAGGCCTATTTCTAAAAATCAGGGTGTTTATTGTGATTGAGGTTTTGGAGCTCATTACATATTTTGGCTATTAACCACTTGTAAGATGTAGTTTGCAATTTTTTTTTTCCATTCTGTAGGTTGTGTTTTCACTCTTATTTGGATTCATAGTCCAAAATTGCCACTACCAGTCAGGTCATGCTGAGTGGAATAAAATTCCCGTGGGCAAGGGCTGTATGTCTTTTAGAACTGAGCTGTTCCAGAGGCTCCATCTGCAGACAGTCCTGGGCATGGAGCCTTTAGGGTGTGTGCAGTGTTAGAGATCACCAGCCCCGTGCTGGGTACCAGTCAGAGCAAAGGTCTGTGCATATGGCTCTTTCCTACTTCCATAGAATGGGGTCTAGCTCTGTCAGGTGCTTTCCAAGGTAGGGTCAGTGGTAGTGAAGACAGTCTGTTGGCCACAAAGGCTGATGCTAAGACGGCTCATGCCTGAGTCTCAAAGCTCCAAGTGCCTGTTTGTTTACTCTCAGAGTTTACTGAAGCCTTCCCACTCCCACTGGGGCACTGGTCTGTACTTGCTGCACTATCTGTGACCACTAAGAGTGGCACAAAGATTGGGAAGTAGGTAGCAGAGATAGTCCTTGGTTCAATGTGTCTTTCCTTTTTGTTTTGCTGGAAGCAAGCTGTGGAATTTCCTTTGATTTCTTAGCTCTTATGGAGGCAGTCTGGTGGATGAATAGTTTTATTGTTCAACGTGGTGCGTTTCCGGGGAGGCGGTCACCAGAGACTCTCGCATAGCTGAGATCTTGCTCCACATCTTCAAGAAATAAACTCTGCTACTAGGGTGGTTTTTTTGAATTTTAATTATAGTCCAAAAATAGGATTTCTTTCTTTTCATTTGATAAATCAGTCCTTCCAGAGACCTCTTTCAAAAGTAGTTTCTAGTTGAAAACAATTCCATAAACCATCCACATGCCTAAAATTCTCAGATTCTTTTTCAACTATTCAACATTATTAGAGATACATTCCTGTGCTATGTCTGACTTTGTCATTTATTTTCATGTGAATTACCTGAAGTGCTGAGCAGTTTAGTGGAATTGATGAATCTTAGCAGAGAATTTATAACGCATTGATTTTCTCTATTTAAATTACTTTGGGTTCTTAGTAAGTTCTATTTGAAGTATTGCATTTGTCTCTTCAATAGCGTCCTTACTTCCTGTCTCTCCTCTTTTCTAAATACAGTCTTCAGAGTAGCTTTTGAAGAATACAAATTTGGTCTTTTCATTCTCTAGTTAAAACTGTCAATAATTTCCCATTTCCTGTATGTACAACAGTCATCCCATCCTCCACATTTTAGTGCCATTCAATGCTTTGGCATCTGTGTCGTCTGTCTTGTCGAGCTTCCCCAGCGCATCCCTAGAGGTCATGACAATTAAAGCATCTATCATCTGTGCCTGAGTTACTACAATAGCTTTGAAATTAGTCTCTCTTCTTTGAAGTTTTGTCATTCTCTAATGTATGCTCAACTCTGCTGCCAGAGTGATTTTTTTTTTTGTAAATGAAAATCAGATTGTATTAAACATGAGGTAAACATAATTCTGGCATAGTTTTTGATCTTCTTTTATCTTATTATTTCTCTTTTCCTGTGCTAAAAAAATTTGCTATTTGCATCTGAAAGACCGTTCAGCACCTCCCTCCTGGAAAACGCTGAACTTGGTCAATTTTGTCTGTGACATGTGCCTTTCACTGTCTCTCCAGAGGAGCTCACTACTTCACTCATTTCCGGGCCCTTTTCTATTTCTGTTTCTTTAAAGGTCATATGATTTTAATTATCTTAGTATGTGCAGCTGTACTAAATATTTTATGCATTTTCTTATTTAATAAAGATATTTTCATATCTTAGGAAGGAGGCATATTTCATGTAGTTGTTCATTCATGTTCACATAGTTTTAAAAATTAATTAACTATTATGTGAGACATTTTTCTTTTGAGATTGGACCTTACACTATAAATAAGAAATATACAGTTCTCATACCTGAACTTCAGAAAACTGAGGCTCAAAACATGAATAACAAATAGTAATGCACAGTTTCAGATTCCCAAGGTTTTAGATTCTGATGCTTGAGGGTATAAATAATAACTTCTTTGTGATTGTGTCCCTCACACTTCCTTCAGAATCAAATTAATTTCAGCCAAATAAATTAAATGTAAAAAATTCTTGCTTTTAAAATGTAATTTAATATAACAATATCTAACAATTCTAACATTTTAATATAACCATATTTCTTATTTTTTAAACAATATTTGACAATTTAATTTTTTATTTTAAATAAAAGAAAAATAATAAAAACAATGGTGTAAAGTTTCAAAGCAAGATTGTAGGAGAGTGACAATGGTTAGTACATTGGATATTGTTATCTTCACAGTAGTTGCTCAGATTACAAGATATAGGCATGAAAAATTGATCAAACAGTATAGGCATAAACCTCTCTTTCCAATGAACTAATAGCAATTAGTAATATAACTATCTTAATTATCTTGCATATATATCAATGATTTTTAATATAGCAGTATTTTTAGTTTTAAAATGCAATTCAATTTAATATCACTTGAGCCCACTTTACCCACTCTTGGAACTATCTTCAGATTACGCACATTGTAGCATGGAAGTACTTAGGAAAATGCACTAAGTTACGGAAAACATGATGATTAATATGGTAGTTGGGAGTTATCCATTTCCTGTACACTTTAGTAATGTTGATAAAAGATAAACCTGCAATATGAAAATAAAATACAGTTCATTTATGTCAACAAACATTCATGGAGAGATCTCATTAGGCCTTATCATATAGCAACGGCCAAGGCAGAGATGGAAATTATCATCCCAGAACTTTCAGCACGGTGAGAAGAATCAGTACAAGAATGGATAGTTATAATATAGTGCCAGAATAAGGGTGCATTCTGAAATACAGCTGGACAAATTTCGACCTCATGTCTAATCTCTTTCAGGAAAGTTTCTTGAAGGAAGTGGTATGCAAACTGAGAATTAATATCTGTGTAGGAATTGGGTTGAAAAAATGTTCATTTAAAGAAAAATTTCCCAGTAGAGGGAATATCAAGAAAAATAGTAAGATTCCATGAATTTATCAAGAGATGCACTGTGGGGCAGGTATGCGATGAAGTGATTGTGTTAAACACAGCAAGATCATGAATGGTCCTATAAGCAATGTTTGGAAATTTGAATTTTATATTGAGGACATTAAGAAAGTTTTCAAATCCAGTGGGGACATGATAAATTTACTTTTTTTAGGAGCTTGTCCCTAACACAGTAGATAATGGATTAGGGATGAGTCAGGGATCCAGTTTGGAGTTCAGTGCAGTCAGCAGTCAGCAGGGGAAATAGTATGTGAAACTTGGAAGGAAATAGTACAGTTTTTTTCAAATAGGGTAAATTTAGGATGTACTATGAGTTGTGAATTCTTTCAATTCCTTTTATACTAGCAGTGTTGATTGGATCTAATTTTCATTTTTTAATTTTTTTCTTGAACATGTCTATTTATAAAGATTAATATTTTAAGACTGTCATTCTTTTTTAGAGATTTATCAAAGAACAGAAATGAGAATTCACTTTATTAAAAAATAAAACCCATTCTGTCCTAGAATTATATATGGGTTCATTGGACTGTCCAATAAATATTAGCTACATCAGAGATACTAGTGATTTTGTATGTGCCTGTATCTTCAAGATTTTATTATTTCAAGATAGATTATATAATTACTCATAGAATATTTTTTTTTTGTCTTTTTTAGACAGGGTCTCACTATGCAGTTCATACTGGCCTTGAGCTCACTTTGTAGCCAAAGCTGGTCTCAAACTTTCAAGGATCCTCCTGCCTCAGCCTCTGGAGTGTTGGGATTAGAGGCATGTGCCACCGCACCAAGAGAATATTCTTAACTATGCTGATTGACTAAATTAATAACAAAAACCCTAAAAAATGGTAACATCATCTCCAGAATAAATGTGATGATAAATAATCTTTATTATATAATTCTTGTTTTCTTACTATATCGACCCAAATTTTAATTTTACAATGAGGTATAAAAGTCTGGATATTGGCTGAGGCATAGTGGTGTATGCTTGTAATTTTAGCACTTGGGATGCTGAGGCAGGTGGGTCATTGTGAGTTGAGGCCAGCCTGGGCTACAAAGTCAGTTTAAGCCAGCCTGAACCCCATAGCAAGACTGTCTCCAAAAGACAAAAAAAAAAAAAAAGTCTGGATGCATCATGTTTTTCCTTCATGCCTTCTTGTTTCCTCCCTCCCTTCCTCCTTTTCTGAAGAAACAAACAAAAAAAAAAACTGATAGAAAGAGGAAAGAAGAAAAGAAAAATAACCATCAAGCCTAATGTACTTAAGCCTATCTCAATTCTTCCATTAAATTATAACAATGCAAATTTCAACTGAAATATGTGCGGAGATGGTGACATTGTCACAAAAATACCTAGGTGTGGTAATGTAGGCCTGTAATCCCAGTGCTCAGGAGGCTGAAGCAGGAGGGTTGCTGAGAGTTCTAGGCCAGCCTGTGGTACATAATGAGTACAAAGTCAGCCTGGACTGCATAGCAAGACACTATCTCAAGAAACCAACCAACCACCAAATGAATCAATCGTCACAAATAACACCCAACTTTATGATATCTAGAAAAATTTTTGTGGAGTATAAATGTTCAGAGGACTGTTGTGCTCAGGGGTTTTGTTGTATTCGGTTTAATCTGTTCCTTCAGGTATGATTTTCCTCCTTTAATAAAATTTTGCGCCACAGATGAGTTTTAGACGCAGACTGAGTTTCACAGTTTACTGTGGCTGCACACTCTTCCACGGCGGATGATGGACACGGGTGCCTGGTGTGGGACAAACCCATTCAGGACATGGGATGACGGTCTGAGCAGGAGCCTTCAGCTGTATCAATGGCCTCATCTGTAGGCCACTCCCAGAGATGCATGTGTATTCCGAGTTATTCACTAGGTATTTCTTTCATAAAAGGAATTTAACCAGTCTTACAAAGAGAAGATCTTTCAAATGGTTTCTAAAAATTGTACCTGTGCTGAGGTGGCCTTGCTGCCTTGAAGTCTCTGGGTCAGGTGACACAATGATTCGGCCTACGTGGTGTCTGCGTGGGTTTTGTGGATACACTAATTGTATAAGCCACAATATGCCTCTTACAGTATGCCACAGATCAAATGCACAACTTTATTTGAAAATTTCAACTACTGTCTCAGAAAGTGGTAGAAGACATAGGTATAAATTCCTTGGGAATTTTAGCAGGCTAAGTAATAGTATCATCCTATTTGAATTAACAGACACTTCAGAAAACACCAGGAAGCATACAATCTCCTCAAGTTCATACGACATGATATAAAAGAAATGACTATGTGTTTGCACACAAAACAAGTAAATTATGAAAATACTGAAATTGTCGAGTATACCACGTCTGATAAAGAGAAAATTACTGTAGCTATTACTAGCAGAAAGATACCTGAAAAACTGTAAGTATTTGGGAATTAAAAACATAAATTTAAGTAGCACACAGGACAAGAAAAAATAAAAAAGGAAATAGAGATGTTTAAAACTATATAATATAAAAAGCAAAATATATAAAATACTTTGTGTCATTAAGTGGAGAGATACTTACATTTTAAATGCTGATAAAATTAGAAAAACTGATGCAAAACTTTAAGAAGCTTATAAAGGAGATAATTTAGTCTATGGTAAGTAGCACAAGAGGAATGCTCAAGGACACCATCAATGATCTCAGTAATGCTCTTGTCAGTTGAGATGAGATGGACAGATTCTTTGAAAGACAGATTATGAGTGACTTAAACAGAATATCTGAATAATTGTACAGAAGCAAAGACACTCTATAATTAAACTCCCACAAAAGACTGAAATATGTCAGTCATGATAGCTTTATCATTAAATTCCAGCAAATATTGAAGAAATACATAAAAGCAATACTTTGAAAACTGTTTCAAATAAAGCAGATGACAACATTTTCCAGTTCATTTTAGGAGGCTCACATTACACTGAGAAAACCACACATACACGCTACAAGAAGAGAAACTACAGAACAATGAATAATAACAAAAATTTAAAATAAATTCACTGCAATCTAACAATATATAAAAGGGAATATATCATAACTGGAGTATTTTAATGAATAAAATGTTGCTTTTGTACTTGAAAATCAAAGTAATTCTTTATATTTATTGAATAAGGGATAGAACTCATGTGGAGCTTTCAAAAAAAAAAAAAAGGTAACCCAGTTTCCCATAAACACTCTTGGGTATGTAGAAGTCAAAGAAAACCTTTCTAGCCTGAAGAAATATCTAGGAAGAGCCATTAGCTAATGACATGCTCAATGGTGGAAAAGAAAGAGGAACATCCTTTCACACACAGGTCAAGAAAAGACAACAATGTGCATTCTCAATACATCTCCTGAGCATTTCCCTAAGGTTACAGCAACAACACCATATTTTCTCATCAGTTCTCTGTACCTACCTAGCTTGGTAGTTATCCAGGGAGGCTGGCACATCTTAGAATCAGACTTTAGAGCTTGCTGTTCTGTAGATCCTTTGCTCCTGGGATTCCATCCAATCTCAGTCACTTTCTTGTCTCTGGGACTGAATATCCAACACCAGCAAATTAAAAGAAGAGATCACTTCAGCAGGTTTAGCCAGTGTTCACTGAACTCAAACATAGAAACTGCAAGGGCTTGGGCAGGGGAAATTGCTGGTATCAGGGTGATCGGCAAGCACAGAGTGAAGGAAGGAGCGAGTGAGGAAGTGACAGGCTTCCAGTCAGCTTTTGGGGAACAGCTTCTTTTGAGAAGAACCCACTTCTCAACATCTCCTTTAGCGGTAGGGCCACTGTGGATTCAACTGCCTCCCAAAAGCCCCGTCTATGAGTGCCTGAGGCTTTGGAGGGACAGCTAACTAAAGACCATAATATACCCGAAAGTTCAAGAGGTGTTGGCAGCCTCGGGATGTCTTAGGTCACTTTGAGGCAGAATGCTTTAGAATTCCATTACTTGAACTGTAAACAGACTGGGGAATTCACATATTATTAAAAAAGTCAGCATTCTCACATCTTTCCATTGACTGTTTTCTTTGACAGGAAGTTATTTCTTTCTTCCCTGTTTGTTTTACCTTCCCTCTTTCTCCGTATTAACACAACAGTAAAGACCAAGTAAAAGCACTTCACTGTAAAGAGCTAAGTTGCTCAAAAGTAACTTTCTTGGTCTAATCTTAGAATAAATGTCTATGCTCTGAATATCCATTTTTAATAGCACTAATAGCTACGATCATGTGTAGAATGAAAATCCCAGAATTATGTATTTGAGAGAGAAACTACAGCCCTGAAGGGATTGCTGGGGTTTATCAAACAGCACAGCAAGGTTTTGACATTTGTCAGTTCATTTACGTTTACATATTTTAGTATAAAAAAAGTGTATTTTAGAGACACTGAAGAATACTTTAAAGAGTTGGGTTTACTACATATTCATTTCGGGGGGCTGGGGATATAGCTCAGTGGAATAATCGCCTGCCTAGCAAGCTCAGTGTCCTGAGTTCGATCCCCAGTACCGCCAAAAAAAAAAAAATGCCAACTACATATTCATTTCCAATTATGATTATTACTGTAATTCAAAATAACATTTTTATCAGGGTTGTGATTTTGGTTCAACATAACTTGGCCCTGTCTTCTTACTGACCACATAAATTTGAAGGTTATTAAATGTTTTACTTTACAGCGTTTCTGAACACTAAACATGTGGAAGAATGTAATAGAATGGGACTTTTGGGAAACAGAGATTAGGAAAATGAACTATTATGAAATAGTTTTATAATAAACATAAAATCACTTGCATGTTCATGAGGCATGGTAGGAACTAAAATTTTTAGCAGGATTACATTTATGAGTTACATATTTTTTAGAGAAAGAATTGAATTGTATAATAATTGCACATTGCAGTGGAGTACCGGGTGATATTTCTATGCATGTATACATTATCCAGAGTTTCCATAATGGTAAAAATGCCTATGTCTTCAAACATTTACCCTTTATGTTAAAAACATTGAAAATCCTCCTTTTTTAGCTTTCTAAAGTATATGGTACATTATGCAATATCCTATTGTACAGTAGCGCATCTGAACTTCTGACGTGGATCTAATTCTCAGTCCCCAAACATGAGCGTTCGCCTCCCTTCCCCCTCTGCTCTCTCTGGCCTACAGTGACCATTGTTCTGTTCTCATCTTGTATGACATCAGCTTCTTTAGATTCCACCAACAGAGCACCAATGCCTTCTCTTCTTTTTGATTTGTTTCTATGTTGGCTTTCTACTTGTTCCAAAAATGCTTACTCTTTAAGCTGTAAAGAAATTGTGAAATTAGTCCTGAACTTTGTTGAAAAGAAGTGATGGCCCAGAAGGGACCTGCATTGCAAGGCAGACATTTAAGTGATATAATTTCACAATTTCCCATGGGTTGCCCATATTATCATTGTCATATAGCAAGAATTTGTGCATGAGCTAGTCTCGGGCCTACCTGTCCTTGTTCACTTTCCTATCCCTATGTGAATACTACTGGTGTGATGTTTAAGTTACCATAATGTGAAAAAAAAAATCTCAACCAGTATGATTCTTTGTTGTTTGTTTTTGAAAAGAGTCTTGGCTGTCCTCATGTTCTGCGCACCCTAAAAATACTTAGCTTGTGAAGCTACACAAATAACTCTCGATATACGTATACACTGAGATTGCATTTATTCTATATACTGGCTTGTGATGAATTAGCATGCTTAAGAAATTAATTTAGTTATGTCTTAATTATCAATAAATTATTTTATAGAGATCTTGCAGGTCTATTGTTAGATTTACCTTTGCAAACTTTAGTTTTGCTATTTAAATGGTACTTTCAAATTTTAAATTTATCTCTTTTTGCTGGAACGTAGAGACATCACTAGTATTAATTCATTTATATTCAACACCAAATTAATTCTTCTTAATATAGTACCTTATGTATATATGGTTTTAGATTTATACTCATATAATGTAATTTTTAAATGATAAAAGTTTTTTCCATACGTGTAATTATATTTGTCTGTTTTCTTGTATTAATGCATGTCTAAGAACCTCCAACATTAAGGTGATTAAATGATTTGGATAGAAGGGATGTTTAATTTGTCTATTAATTAAAAAATGTAAGGTTTTACTTTCACCAGTAAATTCGATATTTGTTATGGGATTTTGGAGCACTCTTTGCCACATTGATAAGTTCCTGTCCAGCAACAGTTTGGTAGGAATTTTACTTATCATAAAAAGATCTTAAAATTGATCAGTCATATTTTTCTGCATTTTTGAGAAAATTACTCTGCCAGTCTCCTTTAATTTAATATTATGGTGAAATTAAAGTATTTTCTAATGTTAAATATCATAATTTCTAGAGAAAACTTAAATTGATCATGAGATTTTGTCTCCCCAGTATATTATTTGACTCAGTTTGCTAATATTTTGTCTCAGGAGTTTTATATCATGCTAAACTAGCAAAATTAACTATAATTTTCCTATTTGGGTGTATCAGACTGTTTTCTAGAGCAGAGTCTGACAAACATTTGTGTGTAGGATATTTATGAGGAGCCAGTGTCCTAAAAATCAGGTAGCTGCCTAAATTTTCGAAAACCCAAAGGGACTTCACAGTTATAAGCTGTCTCCTAACAGCACTCAAATCAGCAGAAGGAAAACCTGCTTGGTTGAGGGAGACATTGAGTACAGTAGTTCTGTATCCAGTGTTCTCTTATTTTTGTATTTTTTGGAAAAGTCTGAGTACAATTTAAAGCATGAATTAGTAAATTCTAACTTGAATCAGTATTAGTTTTTGAATGCTTGGTTGAACTCAGCAGTCACATCACTCAAACATTGTTTTCTTTAAAGCTTGAATTTTGGTTAATGAAATAAAATATTTAACATTTGTAAGAATATTTTGTGAACTGTTGAAATTATTTCTCCCTTGAATGTTTGAAAGTATTATCTGTGAAACTTTTCTGGTCTCAAAAGAGCTGTGAAGGATCTCAGATGTTACCTTGCTTGCAAACCAACAAGTACGCTCGCTGCAGGGTCAAAGATAAAAGGAGTTCACTGGCTACAGCAATAGAAGTATTCAGACTTTCAGCATCTTGGCTAGTTGCTCAAGACTTGAGTTTTGAACAGCGCCAGTTGGGAGACATTATGGGGAAAAACATAAAATTTAGAGATCCCAAAATACCTATTAAGGTTTTTCTTTCCTTTTTTTTCTTTCTTTTTCTTTTTTTGATATCTGGAATTGAACTCAGGACCCTGTGCTTTCCAGGCAGGTGCTTGTGCTGCTGAACTATATCCCCAGCCAAAATTTCTCATAATGAGTAGTAAGCATGTAAGAGAGAGAGACATAATATTTTTCATACAGTGGAACAAGAAAACTGCTTCTTTGCCTTGGAGAGAAACCCTCTCTTTCCTTCTTCCAATGATACTTGACTTACAAACATTTTCAAAAAAGAAGTCCAGGAGAAAACCAATTAGTGACTTTGCAGGCACAAAATTGCCCACATACGGAGAGACATATGGAGAGACTGGTGGAATGTCTCTCAATGGGTCTATTTGATGAAGATTTGTTTTAACTACTAATTCAATACTTAGTAATTTTAAAATTTTAATTTTCATATTTATTTTTGAGTCAGGATTGGTCAATTAAATTTATCCTAGAAATATATTCGTTTCACTTTATTTTACCTCAATTGATAATTGACCTAAATTTATAATCACTTTATTGTGTTTCCTTGTGTGTAGTACCTATAGCAATGTTTTCTCTTTAGATTCTAACAGTTTGTGTCTTGTTTTCTTTTTAACTGCAGTTTATCAATTTTATTTGCCTTTTCAAAGACTTGTTCCAGTGCAGGTGCTCTGAAACCATTCATTAAGGAAACTGCCTCTTTCCAATGTGTTTCTGATACCTTTGTCAAGAATTAGTTGTATCTAATGCAAGGGTTAATTTCTGGGATCTTTATTCTGTTCCATTGGTGTGTATGTTTGTTTTTATGCCAATATCATGCTGTTTGGGTTACTATGGCTCTGCAGTATGTCTCAAAATCAGGAATTATAATGCCTCCAGTTTTTTTTTGCATCAAAATTGCTTTGTCCAGTCTAGGTCTTTTTGCTTCTATGTGAATTTTAGAATTTTCCCCCTAGTTCTACAAGAAATATCACTGGTTTTTTGATGGGGATTACACTGAGTCTGTTCATAGTTTCAGGTAGTATGGATACTTTAACAAGATTAATACTTCCAATCTATGAACATGAGAGGCCTTTGCAAATTTTTGTATCTTTCTTCAGTTACTTTCACAAGCCATTTTTTTATTTCCATTGTAGACATCTTTCCCTTTCTTGGTCAACACTATTCCTGGGTACTTTAATTTTTGTAAGTGTGGTGAATGGAATTCATTTTATGTTTTGTCTCATCAATTTCCATTATTGGTATATAGAGAAGCTACTGATTTTGTATTTATTTTGTATACTTAGTGAATTTGTTTACTGGATCCATTCTGATAGTCATCATATAGTGGAGTCTTCCTTCCTTCCTTTCTTCCTTTCTTTTTCTTTTTCTTTTTCTTTTTTTCTTTCTTTCTTTCTCTCTCTGTCTCTCTCTTTTTTTTTTTTTGGTACCAGGAATCAAACTCAGGACCTTGTATTTGAAAGGCAGACACTTGTGTTGCTGAGCTATATCCCTGGCGTGGTAGAGTCTTTCTACACAGAGAATCATATTATCTCTGTCATGGCTTATATTTATTCATAGAAGGGGATTTTTCAGAACTTGTGGATTTAGGCCACGTTATACTGGGATTACAGATGTGTGGTAATAAATTAGTCTACCAATTGCACTTAACATAACTCTGTGCATAATGGGAAGGTTTACCCTTGATGTGGGTGATACCACCCAAAAGTCTTGTAGCCTGAATGGATTAAAAGGAAAAAAGAGGCTTGCTTCACTGATGCTTCTGCTTCTTGATGCTGCTTGCTGCTCACTGCCTTCTGCTTGCCATACTATGGATTGTTACTCCACTGCCAGGCCCCTCTGCCATGTCACCTGCCATGGAGCCCGTAGACTGTGGGCTGAACCCTATACAAACTGTGAGCTTCACCCTATGCAAACCTTTCCTCCTTTAACTTTGGGTATCAGGTATTTTGTCTCAGCAATGAGAAAAGTAACTAAGACAGTCTCCAGGCATGGACATGTCTCTTCCTATTTTGATACCTTTTATTTACTTATCTTGCCTAATTGCTTTGAATAAAACTTTTAATATTATATTAAGAGCAATGAGAGTAGATACCCTTGTCTTATTTTTGATCTTAGAGATAATGTGTCTAGCTTTTCCTCATTTTGGTATAATATTGACTATTGGTTTATCATATATAACCTTCATTATGTTGAGGTTCAAGTCTACTATATCTAATTAGTTTCTACTTTTACGATGAAGGGTTATTGAGCTTTATCAATTTTTTTCTGCATCCATTGAAATAATCATGTAATTCTTATCTTTCAGTCTGTTGCTCTGATGCATGTTGTTTATTGATTTGAATATTTTGAATCATTCTTTATCCTTGAAAGGAGACCAGGTTCATCATATGAATGATCTGTTTGATTTGATAGCATTTTGTAGAAAATTTTTGTAACAGGGATATTGTACTAGATTTTTCTCCTTCCTTTCTTTCCTCCCTTCCTTCCTTCTCTTCCCTTCTTGTTCCTCCTCTCTCCTCTTCTCCCCTGCACTCTTATTTATTTTTATTTTTTTATTATAAAAAGAAAAAGAAATAATAACAAAACAACAACAACAAAGACCTGGCAGGGAGATACCATGATCATGCTCCTCTGCCCTATTTTCTTTATTGTTGTGTCCTTCTCTGGCTTTGCTGAAAGTGTACTGTTCACCTTGTAGAATGAGTTTGGAAAGGTGGCCTTCCAACCAACTCTTGGGAATAGTTTGAAAATTGGAACTCTTTAAAAGTTTTGTAAACTTCGGCAGTGGAGCCACCTGGCTTGTGATTTTCTTCATTAGGAGAACTTTTATTACTGATTCAACTACATCACTTGGTCTTTTCAGATTTTTATGTCTTTATACTTCAGTAAGATAGTTCACATGTGTCTGAAAAATATTCCATTTTGCTAGGTTTTCCAAATGTGACTATAGTTTTTCATAATAAGTGTAATAATGGAGACTGGAAATTGTTGTTATGTGATAACTACTTGTAATACAAACACCTCCAACATCTGAGTAGATTAACTCAATGAAAATTTGTGTTCTTCATATCAATGGAGACAATGAGATTGAGAAGTAAAGTATATAATGGAGCTCTGAATATTATAGTTACTCCGGTTGCTTTATGGTATTAGTCTAACATTTCTTCAGAGTCACTACGTCCATCAGTATCCAGTGACCAGAAAATTTATGATAACAGAAAGCAGGCAGGATTACAAAAGGTTAGATATTTAATTCTTAGTCTAGATATGATGTACAAGTTTTGATCAAACAATACAGTGAATGCTTGTTTTAAAAAAAATTTACACTAAATGATGCATTGTCATTAATGTGCCTCAGATACTCCCCGTTATTTTGAAAACACTCGTCCCATCATTCCCCCTTTCTGAAACAATTCCATGCGTCTTCTTTTGTGTATAGTTTTGCTGCCCTTCTATACTCCTCATTTAAGTAGAAACTGAGTTGTCTCCTCTTTCTCCTGGGTTATTGAAAAAATAGCACTCAAATTCACCTTTACACAGATGCTGACATTAGTCTTCAGTAAATTATTCCACCACTTTTTAGATAAATTCTAGATACTTTTATAAAGATGGCTGTATCTAGAGATACAGGTTATTTTCACAAGGTGGCTCATCTCAGCACCTGATCTACGATGTTGTTGAAGTCTTTTTGAATGCATATTCAAAATTTCCTTCATTTATCTACTTTTTTTTTTCTACAAGGAAGAATTATTTTGCTTTAATTAAAGTTAAAGAAATCTATGATGTAATGCATATATTAATTACCTTACTTTAGCTGTTCCACATACGAACATTATATTATGCTGTGTAAATATACACAATTTTTGTTAATAAAAATATAAATTTTTTTTAGAAGTTAAGGAAACAAATGAAAGAAGTTTCTTCTTCAGAGGCTGGAGACATATTCTCTCTCTCTCTCAGCTCTCACCCTCCGTTTTGTTCTCCTTTCTCTTTCCAGCTCTTCACTCCTTCTCTCTCGTCTCCCTTTTCCTGCTTAATTTTCTGTCTCCTCATCTTATTCATAGAGTTAAATTCTTTCTGCTGTTCACATCTATTATTTTCATCTCGTCTCATGAAAGTCATTTTTCCTTAATCTTCACCTCAGAAAATTTGTATTATCTCCCATTCCCGTTCTCTGGTTCTCATCTTTTATTTAGGACCAAAATTTGTTTAAAAATAACAAGTAGTTTTTGTTTTGTGTCTTATCCCTCTTTACCATTTCTTACTACTGAAATTTTCTCCTTAGTACGTAAGAGAAAATCTGTTTAGTGAGTATTTTTCTTACTATTTTTACCATCTAGAAGTCAGAGGGAAGAATCTAAGATGCTGGGCATCATGGGTTTGGAACCCAGTCTCTCCCTACCTCTTTCCAGTATACAGTAATGTCCTGATAACCATCGTGTTCCAACCAGAGTTCCAATTAAGTGCATCTCTGCTCCAGGTATACAGTGTGCTTCAGTTCCCTCTTTACCTGCAGTGCTGTCCCCCGTGCTTCTCAGAGCGCCCACTCTGTCACACCTCTTCAAAGTTCTTTATTACTTATAAGTGAACTTCAGAGAAGAGCACTAACCCTCGTGGGCTTTCAGTTTGAAGTGGCCACTTGTATTTTCCTATCCTGTACCACTTAGAGTGGTTTTAAGTTTCAATTGCTCTGTGTGATACATGAAAAAAGGTAGAAGATTGAGTGACTTTCTTCTTTGCTTTGGACTCCTGAAGTTTGTAGATTTCACTTCCAAACATGAGGGGAAGTAATAGGGATGCCAGAATTTCCTTTAACAAGGCTCCTAGTGGGTTCCTGAATGGTCTTTGATCACCTCTATACTTTGCAGTCTCAAGAAATCTCTCAGTATGTGTGATATGTGCTAAGAATATCTCCAGGGGTCAGTTTTTTGGAACTATTTTCTTTTTGCACCTGGTCTTCCCCTTTCTGCTCAGTTAGCTTTGGTTTCAGGGGGATGACTTATTACAGCTACGCATCTAGGCTGCCATACCCATCGGAATTCATACCAGTATTCTTAGTCAGTTATATGTTCCTCTAATACACTCTTACGAACAGCTATTTTAAAATAATGCTTACATAAAGTGATAAGGAAAGAGAAATACTAATTACTGTGATTTGATCAGCATACACTATACGCATGTGTTGAACAGTCAAACTGTACCCTATTAATATATACAATTGTTACAGGATAAACAAAATTTAAAACTGATAACATTGTTATTTTACTGGTAACTACTCAATTATATAAACAAGGAAAATATTCAAGGCTTTCATAAGTTTATCTTACCATTTATTCTTCAATTTAAAAATTCATAAGTCACATTTTATACACTGCAATCAATATGAAATTTGTTCCCTGATGTTAAACTTCAGCATAATTCCTTGACAGCTCTAATTTGCTTACAAAATTATCTTGTTTTTGTATTTTAATTTTCAGGACTCGCTTCAGATTTTTCTGTGGTAACCGTGACTTCTCTTCACCGTGCTCCTTTCTCCACCCGCACATGTGTACACTCTTGCTGCAAGAAGGGCAAACGTGTGCGGGAAACATGTGCTAACACTAGATAAAAAGATTTGAAATTATATTGAAGAGTTAAAAAAAGGCGGTTAACTCAATTCAGACTGTTACTTTCCAAATTTCCCCGTGTACTTCTTCACCCTAGTCAATAAGAATGAAAAGAATCAATAACACTATCTCAAACATTGTTTTATGCAGCAGCGAAGTCACTCTCTAGAGTTCAGCTATGTACCTACTCAGACAACTACTTACAGCTCCCTCAGGCCATCTGAAGCATACCATGACAGCAAATAAAGCATAAATATTGCTTTACTTTTGTAGTATCAACTATGGCTTTGTAACTGTAGAGAAAATTCAGATTTGTATGAGACCATTTATTATAAGTGGGAATGTTTACATAAAGGGAGGAAAATTCCATTGATTTATTTGTATAATAAAAGGTAGGAGGTATAAGAAATATATTTTGCAATTCTCCAATGTGATTTGAGTTTATATGGCCTTTTATGTGATCAGCGTGATACTATAAGCTTAATGTATGTAGTTCTAGCCTCTCCAGGATAATTTTACACATACATTTATATCTTTAAGATCATTCAATTGTGCTGCAAATGGCGCCTAATATTTTCTGAAGCGAACATTGTGGCGGCATTGTGCATAACATAAGACTACATAGTAATAGGTTAAATTTCATAAACCTTAAATATCATGTGTAATTTCTATCACAGAAACTATGGAAAATACATATTCTCTAACAATATGACCTCAGATGCATGCAAATATTTTATGTATTTACTTCATGGACTGTTGCATTTGTACCTTTAAACTGTCATATATTAGTTGCATTATTCTTTTCAGTCTACTCATTTTGCTTAATAACACAGTACACACACACTTTACACATAAAAAGCATTATATCCATGCGATGTAGATAATAACTGCAAGTTTAAATGTATGATGATAACATTACTTAACAAATAGCTGCCCATTGTTATGCAGTTGTTTCCTTTTAAAATCCATACAGCGGCAAAGTCAGCAGTTAATTAATTTAATACATGAGTTCGGCGCACACTACTACTCTTGCTATGGCTTTATGTGAATGCTGAGAGATAATAACGAGTCCGAATAGATCTCCTCCCCTCTTCCAGAGCTCTTATAACTGAATGGGGGAGGCAAATATTAACCGCATAATCAAATAAATATTTTGTGGTGAATGTTTAGTCATTTCTAAGGGTGTCTTTTCAAGGATATTGGTACAGCAACCAGCTTGGAAAGATTCGAGGAGTGCCGCAATCCAGAGCAAAGTGTGCATTTACTTACTGCTACAAGAAATAGAGACAGCGTCTGTGCAGAGAAAAGGGCATTTACTGACCACTATAAAATATTTGAGTACCCTAAGCAGAGCCATCGTGTCTGTACTGTAATTCCATAGCGAGTGTAGATGTTACTTGGGCTGTTTTAGATCACCTTGCGGGAACTGGGCCTCAGGGAAATGATATATAATACTAATTTTGGGGTTATTGTTACTGCTGTGTTAATGAAACATTTTTTACCTCTGATTGCAGTCTTGTACTAGTACCAGTGAAATTGTGTGGCAGGCTAATTTGCATGGTAAAATTTCATGCCCTTCATAATCCTGGACATTTGGTTCTATCTGAAAAATAAAATATAGAAACTATACATTAATTTTATAGCTAGTGTTTCCCATGTTTAAAGAGAACTCCATTTTTAGAATTAAAAATTTAAACCGTTTATATATTTTGTACTTCTGCCTAATTGCTGTTATGCATACTAACGAATATTCTTATGTCATTCAATTCTAAATTCTTAACTGAGCAGACAATTTTTAATATTTTCATAATAGCTTGGGGCATTTGTATTATAATAATACTCCAGGACCAGCTTCCTTGTTGTTTTTCCTTAGATTTAACCCCTGTAACGGCCACTAAGCAATCAGATTCAGAGACATGAGGTTTAATTTGCTGTTTCCCAGTGTTTATTTTAATCTGATTGACATCGGTAAAGTGCTATGCTGTCATTGATCAGACTTAAAAACTATAAAATGCAGTATCATGAGCTTTAAAATTTGTTATTTCTATTTGGACAAGGGTGTTCGTGATGATACCTGCTGTTTTCTAAAAGTTCAAATTTGTTATTTTGTAACATTCCTAGTTGAGCTGTGCCAGGTACATGTTAATTGGCACTTTCATTTTATTGCTTTTAAAATGTAATCGTATGCTTGCCAAATATATTTACTTTTCTGTAGTTAATCAAATTACATGGTATCTTATGTTCCCTACTAGAAAGTTATTTGGTTCTTATTATTTGGGAGAATTAGCAATATTCTTTTTAGTTCATTACTTTGAATTATTTCACAATGAAAAACTTATCTGAACCTTATACTTACATTACATAGAAAATATTTCATCCAATCATATCCAGTCATAGCGTACAGTGGTACTAGTGGTTTATAGTTTTGAAATATGTTTGTCACATTGGAAAAACATATGGTCCCATGTCAAAGTTTCTTCACCATTTTAATAGAACTTCACAGTTTTAACATTAGGAAAATATATTTTTCAATCTAGAGGGAGATGTGTTCTAGTTAGCTAACTTTCAGATGCTCCAACTACAGCATGCAGAAATATTAGGCTTCTTTTAAGTGCAAATGGAATGGAATCCCAATTTCCCTTATCTTTGTGAAAAAGAACATTTAATCTTTCTGTTTTTATTTTCTTACTTGTTACTGAACTATTTCTTCCTTAGTGAATGATGAAAACTCTCATGAGTTTGCAGGAATAGTAGGAAAGAAAGTTTACATAGGGATTTTATAACATATACTATTTTTTTGCATACAAAAGTCATGTGTAGAGACCAAGTGACATAATCATAATTTAAAATGTAATATCTGAAAATACTTATACCGTACACACATCTACACAGATGAATGAACACCAGTCTAGTACCTGCAAAGTTACACTGTAGCGTCAGCTTCCCTGCTTAGGAGACTGGCAGACTCCGTCAAGGATAATGAGATACTCAAGCTATGTACTCATGAACATCTACATATGTATTGCAAATGCAGTACCCAATTTGAAAATCAGTTTTCATTTTCTCCACTTATTTCAGTGGAGATTATTTTTAAACAAAAGGATCCTGATATTTCAGTGGAATAAAGGAACTAGGGGGAGATAGAATGAACATCAATATTGGCCATGACAATCTGTAAAAGAAAATGATATTTCAGTTACCAAAGATTTCATGAACATGAGGTACAGATGGACATGTACTGGTAGCACCGTAAGACTTGTGTGAAAGGGATTGACTGCTCCTTGCCTCTGCTATCCATGTTTTGTGAGACAAAACAGGCAATGTGACTGCTTAGAAGAAAAACCCACAGCATTCTGTGCTGGTGGGGTTGTACACAGATCTGACCTGCTCACTTATACAAAAGTGTGCTAGATTCTACTGTAAATAAGCTTCTGTTAGTGAAAGAGGGTGAAACCTTTCTTTGGACCCTGATTTCCCCTTTGCCTGACTTAATCAAAGATAGAATGGACATTTCTGACAATGAAGTGCTTCAATGAAAGTTAGCCTTCTAGGGCTAGAACCCCGGCTAATAGGAGTCTGAATCTTTTGTGGCTCTTAACAGTGCTTATAAATTCTAATTATTTTTAACACATTGAGGAATTACCTTCCACCTTGTGAAAGCCAATGAATGGTTCTTAAATTTGGCTGCAGATCCACATACCTATTTTTAAATACCTGAGATGCCTGGGTTCTCTCTCTAGAAATTTTGATTTAATTTATAGGATGCAAGACGTGCTTGCAGTACAGTGTTTACATTCTTTGTGTGGAGTTGGCACGTGTACAGAACATGTCTTAATTCCTTTTCCCATCCTCTTCCCAGCCCCTTTGCTTTTCTCATGTCCCTTCCACTTAGAGAAAGATCTGTCACCCTACTTCCTATTAACTACTTTTATTTTGCTCTTTATTTATACTTTGGGTTTATCATATAAGAGAAACCATGTGATACTTAAACTGTGTGTCTGAATTATTTCACTTGACATTATGGTCTCAAGGTGCTTCCATTTTCCTAAAAGTGACTCAATTCCAATATACTGCAAAATTCAGTAACTGGGTTTGGAAGATGTTTTGCTACGCTTTGCTTTGTTTTCTGGGAGAAGGATAGTTTTGTTATGGCTGAAGGTAACTGTTAACTTATGTGTCTATTTTCCATAATTGGATCCAGGTATTATTTGCTTAGTATTTCCTTACCTATTTGGCAAACTCAAACGTACCTAAGGGTGTAAAGTCAATCTCTTCATGTTTATTAAACCTGAGCTGAGGGCTGGGGATATAGCTCAGTGGAATAAGCGCTTGCCTAGCAAGCGCAGGGTCCTGAGTTCGATCCCCAGTACCGCAAAAAAAAAAAAACAAAAAACATGAGCTGATTTTGCCTATTACTATATTTCAGAAACAATATAATTTAAATATTTTTTACTTAAAAATATAAAACAATAGTTTATTTTAAAAAATGGGTATTCCCATGGTGACAATGAATGGTGTATAAAATTGAAATATTTTTGGTGTTTTATATCATAAAAATGATTGTAGCTCATAATAGGGAATTTAAATTGAAGGATTTCATTATTTTAATTAAATTTAATTAATAGAGATTTAAAATAGTATTTAAATCCTTAAAACTTTAACATTTAAACAATCATTAGGACAGAAGTTAATTATTATAATTAAAACATTTACATTTTGCTCTAGTACTAAAATAGTGAAATCATTGATTTCTTTCATTTTGTAGCATATTTTTCTCCCTCTTTTTGAAATTGTTAACATGAGGCTGAGTTGGGTTCTCTGGATGATATGGAATCAAACATAAAGTGGCTCATTAAAGAAAAAATTAGGGCTCTGGGAGCCCCAGAGAGACATGGGTGTATCTGCACACTTACTAGCATTTTTCCATGGATTTCAATCATGGTCACAATGTAGGTGGGATAAATGGAAAAGCTCCTCTCAGATATAAATGCACTGTGATTTACTCATTGGCTGTGGGGATAAAAATGGTCAGCATTCACAGTTTGAGCAATAGTACTTGGCAATGTGTAGGCAAGCTTTAGATCTTGCAAGAGTGCAAGAGAGTGGTGGGCAGCCACTGGGGAACAGGTACAAGATCTCTTCAACTCTGGACCCTTTGCTGACATAGGCAAAGTTTAATCTGCCTTTGGGGGAGCAGGACAAGGACAGACCTTACTCCCCAGACCATATCGTGCTCCACACAAGGCAAAATTCTTGCACCAAGTAATAAACAGAAGCAATGTGCTGGTGGGAGGAGACCAGGAATGTGGCATGGGCAGGCCAGCTAAGTGAACTCCACTGATATCAAAACATAAACCCACTTACCTTCTCCTTCAATGACTTGCCTTTCACCCTGGTACTGTATCTCCTATGAATTGTGTCACAAAATGATGTATAATTGTGTACCTGGAGATTATTTACACCAGATTCTACTGTTGTGACAATGACTGACACACAGTGAAAAAAATATTTGAGAGAGAAACGCAGACCTGGAAACAGCCCAGACCTGAATCCAGAAATAGTTCAGAGTTAGGAGTTAACACAGACTCAAACGTAGCTATAGTTGATATGCTAGAGGTTCTAATATTTTAAAACTAGCATGTGCAGTTTTGGCAGAGAGAAAAATTTCCTTATATGCACGGTTTCCAGTGTACATGTGCATGTGTATGAGGGCATAAGAGAGGCCTACCTGGCCCAGTTATCATGAAGTATTCAAAACGACTTCTACTGAAAATTACCTCAGGATCCCTTTGAGGAGCTAGTCACTTAAAAATAAATTAATAATAAACTTTGTGCTGGTAATCCAAACTTCTAACCTTCTCTAGAATAAAGTTCCCGACAAGATGCCTTCCATCTTATGTTACTAGTTTGCTTTTATTAATACTCTTTAGCTTAGAGTTTATTTGGTGGTTTAAAAAGAAGATATTCGTGAGAATTTTGGGAAAATTTTTCGTTTTCTATCTTTGTGGGAGACACAGTGACAGCGAAGAGCAAGATCAGGCTGTCTGGACAGCCTGGAAAGCTGACGGGAGCGCACTCGGTGCGGAGACGAGGTTGCCTCAGGAAGTAACTCAAGAGTGGGTAAGTGACCCTCTTCTCTAGTAGGATGCTGGAGATACCTTCAGGAAAAGGTGAGAGGTTGACCTTTGGATTACTAGTGCAAAGTTTATTACCAGTTTATCTTTTAAGTGACTATGTACCATGTTATAAAATTTACTCTAGGAATAAAGAAGAAAATTAATGGAGGGAGTAATATGGTATGAGACAACTATTACATTGCCTTCCCATTTACTTATATTAAATCCTGTTTAATGGTTGGAGGTTGATTAATAAAGACAGGTTTCACTGCCGAGGAGTGAGGAGTAATAGGAGGTTCACTGCCTCTGAGGAGAGAAAGTCTAAAACTAGTAATACATTAGAGGTGGAATGATGGCACTCTTTTCATTTGAATTTGCACACGAAGAGTCAATGTATCCTTCTATCCTCAGATATTTCTTCAGGAGGTGTACCTTCAGTTGAAGTACTTTCAGCAGGAAAAATGATATGAACAAACATTTCAGATAGACTATCTTTCTTTCAGGATACATGTAGCTAAGACTATCATCTAGGCTTATGATGTAAATACTCTAAGGCAACACCGTTGTTAATCAGTCTATATAGACTAGAAAGAGTGGGCAACTGCTTCCAAGTAATTGTTTTATACACAGGTAATTGATTCTAACTTTACTTACCTCACAGTACAGGTAGCTGAGTAACTTTTGTGTTAAATTTGTTCTAAAACTCAGATTGCAACTTCTGGAAATACTCATAGATTTTAGTTCTAGGGCTGGTGACACGCTACACAGGGCTGGTGGAATGGTTACAGATCCTGGCTGTTCCCTGACCAGAGGTTTGGTGAGCTCATGCTCTCAAACCTTTAGGACTTCCAGTTTTATTCTTGTTTAAAATTAGATTCTGACTCTCATTAATGCAAAATGTATAGACAACTATGCTTTTCATCTTGGACTACCATTCTATGTGTGTAATGATTTTTCTTATTCCTTAACTTTCTTCTTTGCAAGAATGACCTAGTATATGTATATGTAAAAGTCAGTTCTTCCTGAATGACTGTTATCCAATTCTTCTGATAACTTGCATCCCCAGAATATTTATTCTACATGTGATGTTTATTTTTCTTACTATATTGCCTAGTTTTAAGGCAATACATTTTCTCAAGCACTGAAAAATTCTAGAATTCTCTAGAATACTGTAAAACATTATAAATAAAACATGTAGACCTATGTTTTTCTGCAAAAAATGCTTTCTCTCACACTATACTAATAACTATAGAAATTTCCTTATTTAAACAGTGCTATGGTCACAGGAAGAATCATAAACTTTAAAATATTCTTAATGACTCTACCAAGTTCTCTTAGTTTAGTACAGCTTTTGGAGGAGGATCATTGATTGTAAGCTCCAAGTTGGAGTCTTGTTTACAGTTCCTCTGAGTGAAGCAGCTGGAAAACAGGATATTTAGCAATCAGAGAAGTTATAATTAATATTAACAGAAACTATCTATAATATATTGTTTGAGTTTTCAAATTACAAGTCCAAATAGTAACCAGATTTACACTGCAAATTCTAATTAGTTGTCAGACAGGAATATGAGGTGAGTGTTCAAACCAAAAAATCTCTTTTTTCTTTTCCCTTTTTTGGTACCAGGAATCAAACTCAGGGTCTTGTCCTTACCAGGCAGGCACTGCACTATTGAGCTACATCACCAGCCCCCAGAGAATCTTCAATATCAATGAATTTATCTTCTTATTTGATCCTGTGCTAGCAGTTCTGTGCAACTGTGTGTCTCCTTTCCCTCATCATCTTCAATTAATTCAGTGTTCTGTCCTAGATATTTTCATGAGGCTCTGATATATTCTTGAATACTTACTTTTTTTCCACAAAAACATCCAGAAATTCTCACATATGTTTAGTTAATGCTTTAGTTTGTGGAACACACCAACACTAGTACTTGTTTTAGTCTGCGATTGTGTGGGATAGTGTTCAACTGAGTTACAGCGATTAAGAAACCCACTAGTACTCAAATAATATGATATAATACAGACAGTGTCATCTGTGGGCTATGTGTCACAGGTCTACAAAACTGCGGACAACACTTCTGGCAGTCCTCCATCTGTCCTTCTGGGAAAAGAGTATTCTTTCCCCACATTGCTGCAATTAGTTGGGGCTATGATCTGTGATAGGAAGGAAACAACACTGTCAATTTCTGGCTGAAGTCTTTAATTTCTGGGATGGGGCTCATTCGTACTCTTCCCTGGTACAGTGAAGATGATGGTCACCAACACCAGATGTGCCGTCCTTGTGTGACTATGGAATCATCTACCTCTACCACTCACCAACCACATGTTACACCTGGAAAGAGACATAAACTTGTATTCTCCTAAACTGCTGAGATTTGGTGAAGATTAACAGTGAGTAATATAATAGTAATAGTAATATAATATAATATAATAGATATATAATCTATATCTATATCTATCATCTTATTTTAATTGCTTTAGATGGCATAAAAATCCATGATACATTATTCACCATTTGAGACAAACTCCAACATTTGAAAGGGCCAATTATCCAATTCTGAGCCTTTATAGAAAATAAATGGGAGCTAATTCTAAATTGGTACTGTAATGTGAGAATGACTGCAAGACACAAACTACAGTGTGCTTTGTATGAGAGCTGAATTGGCTTGCTGGATGACACAGGATTACACAGAAAACAGTTCAGGGCAGGCAGGGAGCAGACGTGCAGTGACACTTAGTATTCAGTTGTAGTCTAGCCAGAGAGCAAACATCTGCTACTTTCATTGCTGCTGTAGCTGCTGGGGGTGCTTTCTTTACACTTATGCCAAGCCTGCGGAGAATACCAGCCGGAAGTGCTTAGGAGGGTGCGTTTGCCCTTAAGCTATAAGGTGACACTGGTGTGTCCACCTTTGCATATGAACTGAAAGGTGAATGACTTTAATATTGCTTTTTTCTTTATGCTGTCCGAGGCGGAGGGCAATATCTTTTTTGTATTTTTATTTTTTTCTACTTTCATTTTTATTTTGATAGTTCATGCTTGTGGTGTCAGTGGCCACCTTTCTTGCGTGGAGTTGGTGCAGGTACATAACACAACTTCGTTTTCTTTATATCCCTTTCACTCTCCTCCCTCCCTCCTCTCTCACTCCATCTCTCGGTTGTCCTCTACTCATTTGCCAAATACTCAATTCCCTAGTTCCCGTTATCAATCTTTTATTTTGCTCTTGATTTACATTTGATTTTCTTTTCATATAAGGAGAACAATGTGATAATTAATCTTGTACATCTGTTTTATTTAACATATGGTCTCAAGGTGCATTCATTTTTCTACAACTGACTCAAGTTTACCCTTTCTTTATGGCAGTGCAGTACTCAATTGTGTAAACACCACATTTGCTTAATTAATTCACCATTGATGAAAAGGCTTCTTCCAAGATCTAACTGTTGTGAAATGTGCTGCTGTAAATATGGTTATGCATGTATAACTGTAGTATGCTGTCTTTAACTGTCTTATGGGCTTTTGGGAGTCTAACTAGCAGAGGAATAGCTAGGTCAAATGGAATTTCTAGTTTTAGTTTACTGAAGAATCCCCATACTGTTGTTAGGTGAAACACTATATGTACTCTGTGTGCATTTAGTTAGAGTACAAAGCACAAGCTTCATTTAATGGCAAGTTTTATTGGTTGTTGTTTGTTTTTGGTTATTTTTGGTACCGGGAATTGAACTGAGGACCTTGCACATGCCGGGCCGGCACTTATACCACTGAGCTATATCCCTGGCACCATAACCTTCATTTAATAACCACAAACATATTGTGCAAATTTTATTAAACTAACACAAGTGAAAGAGCAAAGAGAATATTTTACCAGTATAACAATATGTATGCTGAACACATCAAAGGAGATTATCTTCATTCCAAAATTATCCACTAGGCACTAGGGGTAAAGTGAATGAAAAAACTCATCAGTTAAGTAGGGTTATGGGATACTGGGTAAGTTTTTTTGTGTGTGGTACTGGGCATCGAACTCAGGACCTTGCACTTGCCTGGCAGGTGCTCTTGCCATTGAGCTATATCCCCAGCCTGGGTAAGACTTTTGCTAGTATAACATACTCCATCCTGTTGCTGGTCGAACATTTCATTTTGGTCAACTTCCATTGCAGAGCAAGCTTGTGATATAATCTGCTGCTTTCCCATTGTATAGACCTCTGAATTGATGTTCTGCTTCTTTTGTTGAGGTAAGTAACAGGCACAGGCTGCTGTCTGGTGTGCAGAGAGGTCCACAGTGCACCCAGTTCACAATGACTGGGAATGATTTTGTCAAACGTGCATTCACATGGCCACTGCTGTTCTTAAATTCTTCTGGGGCACTGTGTGTGAGTGACGAGGTCTGGGACAGGATGCTATGCTCTTGTGCCCAATGAACAAAGATATTTCATTGACCAAATCAAGTCAAATGACAAGCAGGAACCCCATGTGGCAGGAGTGTACAGTTGTCTTTTAGAAAGAAGCTGTTACCATTTCATAGTACTGTAGTTGGCAAGAGTTTACATTTTAGGTGTAAATATTTGTTTCCTTTCCTTCTATAACCTAACTAACTTCCCTCCCCAACTGGGATATTCATCATGAAAGCAATTTCAGGGTGCATGACTGATTATTGTTGCTTAGCTCAGGATGTAGTTTTGTTATCTTGAAATCTAAATTTAATATGAAATTTGCCTTCATAACAAATTTTGAAATGCACGATAGTCTATCATTAACTATTACAGCAGGCATCTTGAACTTAGTTATCCTCTGCAACTGAAACTGTACCCCACTGAACAGCATCTGCCCTATTTCCTTACCCCTGCACCCTTGATAACTGTGGTAATAATCTCTATTTCTATGAAATTGCCTGTTTTAGGTACCTCCTATAAGTAGAAACATGCAGGATTTTTTTTGATGCCTTATTTATTTTGCTTAACATAAGTTTCTCTAGATTGATCCACATTGCAGCAAATGGCAGTATTTCATTTCTTATGGCTGAATAATAGTCTAAGGCTTTTAATTTCTTGATAGTATGTGTTTGGCCTTAAATGTCTATGCTCTTATATAACTCTTTTGAAGAAATGCCCTTTTCTTTAGATTTAATTAAGAGCAACTTGAATTTATTAGGTTGCCTATGTTGAGACAGATCTTTAGTCTGTTCTGTTTGTTCAATTAAGAGGATTTAATGAGTGTTACATTAACCAATTCAGAGCCATTGAGATGTATTTTATAGTTCCTGTTTGACTTTCCAGTAGGTTGAAATTTTCTGGACCTTGTAGTTTTAGTATTATCTTTTATTGGTTAGAAGTGATATCTTTTCTTGGTTATAAAATTGATAGATTACCCAAATTTCCCTCCACTCAGTGTGCAAGCTGGCAACTTATTTTTCTGAGATAACATATTTCCCATAGAATTTATAAAAACATATTGATATATATTTATTTAATATTTGTTAAAGTCGCTCATAGGTACTTAATCCTATCAGCACTTTCTGCATTCTTACTTTACCTAAGATACAAGTCCCAGAGCTTTACTGAGTTCAAAGTGAGGGGAGGCTGAGGGAGTCCTTGGTCAGCCTGGGCTACTTAGTCTGTTCAAGGCCAGCCTGGGGTACATAGCGAGCATTTGTCTCAGAGAAACAGAACCAAAATGACAAAAGACAAAAAGGAAAGTGAGGAGGGATATTTTGTGGAGCATGAATGGCAATGTGTCTTTTACCATCGTCATATTTATGCAAACATTCACCAAATATTTTTCCTCTAATGGAAGTCACCTTTGTCCAGGTAATGCTACAGTAAAAAGCATATCTCAGATTACAATGGCTTATGTAACAGGCCTTTGCTGATTTTACATGACGGTTGTGGATTGCCTGTTGGTCTCGTTGTCTTCATTCTAGCTTCAGATTGAGGACTAGTATCAATATCAGGTTCATTTTACAGAGAAAGAAAGAGATGGAATCACCACATAGTGACTCCAAAAGCTTCTATTTAGAAATGACATAGTCTTACGATTCTTTTTTTTTTTTTTGTATATAGCAAGTCACATGGCCAAACTTGTATGTATATGGTAGAAATGTACAATACATTTAGTTAATAGAGATAGTGAATGTTTTCATTATGATATAGTCAACTCTAGTGGCCCTTGCTGCATAGATCTTTCTTTCTCTCTCCCTTCCCTTCTTCTCTTCCTTCCTTCCTTTTTTTTCTTTTGGGGATCAAATCGAGGGTTTTGCGCATGCTCATCAATCATTCTGCTACTGAGCTACACACCCAGATCATGGCTGAAATTTCTTAACACCTTAAAGGAACCCATAAGGAGTCCACACACCATATAAACTAAACTTTCTAGGAGAAAGATAGGGTCAAATTTCTCACACGTGAATGAGCAAAGACCTTTTCTACATTTTCTACATCACTAACCAGCATTAATGTCTAAGGAGGAATTAGATGAACCATAAAAGATTCTTCAAAATAATTCCATCTCCTGAAATGGAGTAGAAGTTCCCTATTCTCCATTAAATCATGTTTTCTACTGCTCCCCAGATTATTAACCCACTGAACCTAAGAGCCAAATTTAGGGACAACAGTGTCTGGAGATCCAAGCCCAGCTCATTTTTGCCTGATTTTTCATCGAGATTCCTTCTCAAAACAAATTACTTTTTGCTTACATATTTTTCTAATATTTAAGGTAAACATCATACTTGCCTCCCCGGCAATCTCAGAAATGGGGCTATAATGAAACAAAGGCAAGTGAACCCCAAAGCATACTTGATTACTGAATAAAATTTCACTGTCTCTTTTATTTCTCACCTTAAATAATGCTTAGGCATTTTGTTCAATATAGCTGAACTGGGATTAGGTAAGAAGCCCAAATGTCAACATAAATCTTAATATATTGCCAGGAATGTAAGAATTGTATGAAAAATCCACATCTTCACATTACTATTTCAAAGGAATAAAATAAAGTCTCAAAATCTCTTATTAAATCCAATTCAATTAAAGTACAAAGTCATGTCCTTTCCAGTTTCATCATATGCTGCTAATTTACTGTTGGATGTGCTTCCTTCAGACACCCGGGTAGAGATAAATGTCTATCAGCAACAGCAGCTTGGCCTGTCTTCCCTTTGAATGGGGGTACTTTGTGCTTACAAAGTTAAATAAAGCAAAACTCTAGTTGCTCCTTGGACCCCATTTTCTAAAGACAATGTAATCCTGATTTATTAGGCATATTTTCATATGAAAATTTGAAAATAAAGGAGAAAACTAAGCAAGCCATAATATCATTGAATTTATGGCAGTAATTTAGCAAAACCTATAAAGGAGAGTTCTAGCCCTACAAAAGGATGAAATGAGGGAAAGGAAAGGAAAGGAAGGAAGAGAAGCAGGGGTAACAGAGGCAAAGGGAGGGGGGATGGAGCCTTTATCTTCCTAAAAATTTGTAATCTCACAAGTATCCAAGGTCCAATCTGCTCCCATATCATAAACATCAATATTTCTTTACTGATGAAATACCAGATGCCTGGAAAAAGAAGGTCATGCCTTATGGGGCCCTTACAAAGAGCTAAGAAAACACAGTGCTGGATGTTTTCAGATTTTGAGTCTGTCAATATCTTCTGTCTAGAAATAGAGGAGTTACTTTTTCAGTGGCAATGGGAATACTAAAATTGCCTGGTAATTAGAGACCTTGCCTTAGAATTTTTGGGTAAATTGGTTTTAATCATTTTCTCAATTGTTTTCAGATGTTTAAAACAATGACAGTGCTACTGCATCTAACATAGACAGTTTTAGGCCATATAATTGTTTTTCCTTGGGCAGTGTCTCCTGTCCATCTTTTGCCTTTTAGAAATCATCTTCTGTGATTTATTTTAAGATAATATTCTCTGAGACCCCAATTTAAGTGGAACGATTTAGTTTTCGGTATATGTGCCCTGTGATTTTATTTTTCTTCATATTTTGAAATTCCCAGGAAATCTCATGCAGTAGTTGCCTCATTTCTGCCCAGAACTTTTCTCCTTGTGGCCACAGCATTTGTCTTTAGCATTTTTTTTTCTTTTTCTTTTGTATGCTCTCAGTCATTTGCAAGAGGCGCTAAGTGTTTTAAATCTTTAATGTGTTTTTTAAGTTGTTCATTTTTCTTTCTCCTTCATGTATAAGGACAGGTTATACTGCTGCCTTTTTCCCACTCTTTGTTCTTGTGCTCTTCCTCTTGTTCTCCTACTATATTGCTGGGGACTCCCCCTGAGTGTATTTCACGGTGTAATATAACTGTGAGACGCAATTTTTATCAACCATGCCAGCAGTGTTTGGATAATTTTACACAAAATATAACCTAGACCAGTATTTTCTCTACTTTTGTCTTGCATGGATCTTTTTAGAATGGTTCATCTTTTTTGTAGTTTCTTTAGAGATTTGACCCCATAAATTGTGTGAATACACACACATGCACACTCACAGATAATGAAAAATATAACCTTATGAATGATCAAATTCTACTTGAAATATTTTAGACAGTTCTTCTTAGTCTTCCTATCTCAAATCTTTCTGAGTTTTCTTCAGCTACATGGCTATCTCTGTTTCCAACCTAAGAGTTCCCAGTTGCACTTATTACAGACTTTCTTTCTGCAGATTTGAGGACTTTTCAACAGTTACTTGAATCTGTATTGTTCCTCTGAGCATAATTTTGGTTTATTTTTTTCTGCAGTCTTGTTTCTTCTTCTTTAAGCCTCTTTGGGGCCTCATATCCTCCATTACCTATTATTAAAAAATATACAATTCTAACTTTACTTTCTGTTATTTAATTTCTCTATCTCATTGTTCTTGTTATAAAAGCTAGGTTCAACTTGCTTTTGATACTAATATGGTCCCTTATTTATATTCTGAGTAACCTGAATGATGCAGTCAGGAAATTAACATTTGCAAGCATTAATAATGGTTTTATTTTTTCTGTTTCAACCAAAGAAGAAGAAGAATGAGCTTCTGCTGTTCACTTGACTGACAAAAACAATCACTTCACTGTGATGACTATAATGCTCACATCTCTAAAATCAAAAGCTTTTGTCAGGGCTTAACTAATTAACCATGAAGAGCCACCTTGAGATTATTGTCTAGAAGTCATTAGCAAACTGCATGACTCTAAAAAGTAAGAATCTTTACTTTGATTTTTTTCCTTAGGTGAAATTCAATACACCTACGGAGGAAAAACAATTGAGACAACGGTCCAGGGCATTAAAGTTTAAAAGAGTGGTGATTGTAAAAGGACCACCTTCTCCACCGCCACCCCCAAACCCGGTGTGTTGTGTAATTTTGCTGTTCCTCTCATTTGGTCAGTAGAGTTTATTTGCCTTTCTTCTGAATTTGGACTTGCCGTCTTACTTGTTTAGACCAGTGCAGTACAATGGAAGTCACGATGTACCGTGTATGATACTCTCCGCCTCAAGCGTGAAACTTATTGTTTATTTGGTCATTTGCCTCTACCATGATGGAAGTCCTACTTATGGTGTTGATGATTCACATACAAATGCAGCTCTAGGCTACAAACAGGTGTTTTTTTAAAAAAAATGCAGCCTTGGAAAAGAATGTGCTTTGACTGCCTTAAGTTAAATTATCTGGGTGAAAAGCTCAGGGTAAAAAAAATAAAAACACTTTCTAGGTATTAGCCTAATTTCTAGCATCTTAAACTGGTACTGAGCCCGGAATAAATGACATTGAATTCTTGGCTTGGTTCTTTTAACAGAAATATGCTGAGATTAGATGAACTGAGGGCCAGTACATAGAACATCCTGAAAGTGTCCACTTATACCGAAAATTTTCACAAAACTGAATGAAGGTAAGACAAGAATTTAAATAATGCTAAGATTCTTATGCTAGTATGTTTTTCTTTGAAGATTCAGTGCAGCATAAACTAATATTTTTAGAATACAAGCATATTTGGTGTTTACATATGTAATCAAGCTCGTGTAATAACCAAGATCCGCCTTCATGTCCATGCATTCCTACTACTGTCCACTTTCTGTGCTATCCCCAGTTATTGTCTTCCTACTGGAAAATTATTATACAAATATGCTGTAATATCTCCCAACATTGTGTTTCATGTACATTTTAGCCACCTCAGTTTCTTTGATCACTCTCATGGCACTATTGCTCAAAATGTGCATAGACAGTATGACAAGTTTCCTTAATCGTCTAGGTCTGCATGTCTGTCATCACACAAAACTGCTGGTTTCAACGTCATCATTAGTTTCCTTTTTGCTAAATCTAATGGTAAATTCTTAAGCCTCATCCAGCATGACATATTAGTGGCAAACAACTGACTGTTCATATATAACTCCCCCTTGAAACACTTTCTTCACCAGGCCTGCAGGAAATCTCATCTATTTTCTTCTGTCAATGGATGCTTTCTTTTTACTATTTTGTGTGTTTTGTTCTCACTGATCTGTCTCCTGAATTATAAGGTTCCATCAGGCTCAGACCTTGAGCAATCTTTTCTCTATCAATGATGGAGCAAAGATACTTAGTTGATGGCAACCAGGAAACAGAAGGGGTGCTAGCACTACGGAGGAAGAGCCCAGGGATGATGTACCCTCCCTAATGTCATGCCTCTACGGCTCACCTGAATGCGCCAGAGTTGTGCTTTACTCATCTTGTACAAGACTTGTAAGCCAACCAGGTTGACCTAATTAAGCTTGACCACCACATTCCATCCCTGGCCATCTGGAAATGGAAACACATCTCTCTAAATTATACTTAATCTGCAAGTAAAGACAATATCAAGTTTATACTTCCACCTAACATGATACAACTATGCTACATAGAATAGAAACAGAATAGTCCAATAAAGTGTTACTAAAAAAATCCAAGTTAAAGTCTTCTCTGAAACTCAAAGGACACTCACAACTGTGAACCCCTGTTTTAAAAAAATATATATATTACATATACACACACAAAATCCTAAAATATAATGGTGCAGGGTGAATATTTGCAACCCTGAAGTGAGTAATATGGGACAGGAGAGACTAGGACCAAAGCAAGAATGAAACCCAACTGGGCAAGTGTTTGGTGTCATAGTTCCATATCCAGCACCTGGGAAGCCTGTTGGTGAGATGTGGATTTCCGGAGGGTTTGGGTGCTCTCATCCCCATGGCTTTGCCCATTATAGCCCACATGGCCTCTAGCTTTGGCTGGTTCCTCTCATGGCTTGCAGCTTTTCTCAGTAGATACTCCACATTCCTGATATTTTTGACTTCTTGAGGTTTTCACCATAGCCTCAGCTTGATTCCCCTCACTTCATACACTTGTCCCTTGGGGGCATCCTGGCCTCCTTTTGAAGTCTGGGGGAAAGCTTCTCTGACCCCAAATTTCTTGCATTCTGCAAGCCAGTAAAATTAGTGTCACATGGAAAATGCGAACTTCCTGTCAGTAGGAAAAGTAGCCAATACCTCTTATCCATGGCTACAGGACCTCTGAGTGCCTAGATGGCTGAGACAGTAAAGAGAGTTTTCAGAACTAACTCACTAGGTGGCCTTCTTGACTAGGGGACCTAGCAACTGTCCTCTTAAATAAAAACTTTATGCTTTTCTACCCTTGAGCCTTCATGGGTGGAGCCTTGCTGATTTTTGAGATGTCCACAGGTATTTTCCTTAAAAAGTACTTTTTAAAAATTTATTTTAAAACTAAAACAAGGAAAACATATTAACAGACAGACATCTGTTCACAAAATAGCATAAGAATAATACAAACAATAGAGAATTACAGACAAAGCAGTAGAAAATTATCAGTTGTTGTTGTATTACGTATTGATACCTTCAAAGTGGTTTCTCAGGAGAACAGAGACATGCAAGATTGGTCAAATAATTAATCACTAACTGTTCCTTTCAGTAAAGTGATAGAAGTCAGTAGTTCAACTATGTTAGCTATCCTGTATATACATAATTTCCCTTTGCACACAGATAACTTCCCTTTCTTTCTTTTCTATTTTCACTCGTCCCCATTGCTCTTTACTTTTGAGCATGTTCCTTTCATTCCACAATGTCTGTCCTACCTTCTAATTTTTATTCACTCTTTTAGGTTCTTACACTAATGAGACAATACATTACTTACACATGGACATCTTGTTTATTTCACTTATGAGTATGGTCTTTAGTTGTGACCATTAACCTATAAAAGCCTTGAGTTTATCTTTCTTTATAGCTGAGTAATATTCCATATTATAGAAGCACCACAATTTTTTATCCAATCCTCTGTGGGTGGACATTTGGGTTGCTTCCACAATTTAGCAATTACATATTGCACCGCTATGAACATGGGTGCACATATATCGCTGTGATATGATGTTTTCAGATATTCTGGGAAAATACCCAAAGGGAGAAGAGCTGGGTTGAATGGGACCTCCAGGTCTAGTTTGCTGAGGAATCTCCCAACTGATTTCCAAAATGGTTTCGCCAATCTGCATTCCTACCAGCAGTGGAGAAGAGTTCCTATTTCTCCACAGCCTTGCCACTATTTGTTATTGGTTGATTTCTTAATGATAGCCATTCTTACTAAGATGAGATGAAATCTCAGTGTTGTTTTAATTTGCATTTCTCAAATGACTAATAATGTTGAACATTTTCTCATATATTTATTTTCCATTTGTATTTCTTTATCTGAAGAGTGTGTGTTCATCTCAGATGCTGATTTTTGGATTGGGACTTTGAATTTGAGGGGGGTGATGTTTTTTAATTCTTTATGTGTTCTAGATAGAAGACCTTTGTCTGAGGGACAGTCAGCTAAATTTCTTTACCAGTTTGTGGGTTTTCTTTTTACTCTGCTGGCAATTTCTTTAGATGTGCAGAAACTTTTCAGTAGAATGAGATCCCAGTTGTTGATTCTTTGAAATATTTCCCATGTGGTTTTGTTTTTGTTCATGAACTCTGCCTACCCCTATGCCTTCAATATTTTTACCTAACTTCTCTTCCAATAGATTTAGCATTTCTGTTTTAATACTGAGGTCTGTGATCCATTTTGGCTTGAGTTTGCTACATGGTGATAGTCTTGGCTCTATTTTCAGTCTTTGGCAGGTGGCAAGCCAATTTTTCCAGCATGATTTATTAAAGAGGCTGTCTTTCTTCCAGTGAGTTTGCTTGTCCCCTTTGTCAAAGATTAGGTGGCTGAATGTGTTTGTGGTTGTGGCTGCATCTTCCAGTCTGTTCCATTGATCTTCTGTTCTTCTTTTTAGCCAGTACCATGTTGATTTTATTACAGTAGCTTTGTAGTATAATTTCAGGTCAGGGATTGTGATTCTACCTGACTTGTCTTTGTTGTCCAGCATTGCTTTTGCTATTCTGGGTCTCTTCTGGTTCCAGATGAATTTAAGGATTATTTTCTCTAGATCTATGAGGTATCTAATGGTATTTTAATGGGAACTGCATTGAATCTGTACAAAAATTTTGGTAGTATGGCCATTTTCACAATATTGTTTCTTCCTATCCATGAACAAGGAATATTTTTCCATTTACTGAAATCCTCTTTGATCTCTTTTTTTCACAGTACTGTAGTTTTGTCTTGGTTACTTTTCTTTCATTGCTGAGATAAAATACCCAACACCCAAAATGAAGGAAGGAAAGATTTATTTAGCTTACAGTTTGTGGAGGTTTCAGTCCTTACTTGGTTGGTTCTGAGGCAGAGTGGCACATGGTAGAGGGCAAACATTCATGGCAGCAAACAACCAACAAAAGGGAGGAATGGCTACAAGCAGCCTCTTTTTCTTCCTCACCTTGTAAACAGCCTAACCCCACCCAGGGGGCGTGTAACTTCCATACAGTCTCCATGCCCTCCTCTTCCACAGGCTCAGGATGTGTACAAAGTAAGAACCTTGGCTTCCTGCTGATTCACTCAGCCAAACCTCTAGACTCCCCAGCTTGACACAATGTATAAACCATAACAAGTTTTCATTGAATAGATCTTTTATACAAAGTACTTTTTAAAAAATGGTGTTAATTTCTTTTGCAACCTTCTTTGGCCACAACATTATAAATAGTACCATTCCAAAGTTGGTGCTTTTTTTAAAATGTACTCTCTGCTCCAAATTCTCACTATAAACTTGGCTAAAAGCCACTAGTATTATCCATGCCACAGCTTGAATGTTGGGTTACCTTTGAAATTTCCTACAGCAGATCAGTCAGTCCACTACCCTAAATCTTAGTCTTGGGCTAATTCTCAGAACATGGGCAAAATATGGCAATTCATTTATTTTTTTGCCTATGTACAAAACTTTTAGTCTACTTATCAAGAGAGCCCTTGTTCCCAACTGAAACCTGCTGTGCATGGCCTTTACTGGCTGTGTAACTAATAGCATTCTGGTTTTCTGAGCTCAAGCCAGAATTGTATTAGTTTTCCCATTGCTGAACACAGTACCAGATACCCCCAGTTTAAAAAAGGAAGAGTTTAATTTGGCTGTGTTCCAGTCCATAATCTGTTGACTTCATGGCAGAAACATCAGGGTAGAAGGACATAGTGGAACAAAGATCCTTAGTTAATGGAGGTTGGCATGCAGAGTAAGCAAAGAGTTCTGGAGTGGAAGAGGCAAGGGACAAAATACAGGTTTTAAGGCAATACTTCCACGAGCCACCTAGATACAACTAGAATCCTCAGATTGGATCCGAAAGTCAATGAAGTTGAATATCCACACTTACTTCCTCAAGAATAACTCATCAATTCCTATTTATAGCACTCTCAGAGATTTCAAGCCTGTGTCTTCATATCTATTTAAAGACTTCTCACAAACTATTTCCAAAGGATTCTGAGCCATGTGGTTGGATGCAGTAACAACAACAATCCCACTTCTCTGGTATTAAGTTTCTGAAATAGTCAACTTTCCCAACGCTGATACACAATGCCTATCATCCACAATTCAAAGAAGTTTAATTTGACCCATAGTTACAGGGGATTTAGGCCCTTGGTTAGCAAACCCCAAGGTGGAAATATCATAGCAGAAAGATATGTCAGAGTGAAGCTGTCTAGTACTTGGTGACCGGGAAGCAAAGCAAGCGAACAACGCCAGAGAGGAAGAAGCCAGGGTCCAAATACATTCCCGAAGTTCTCCACGGCAACTCAGGCACACCTACGAGTATGGTTTACTAATCCTCCGGGGAGCTTCCAAGCCAATCAAGTTAACACAGTTAAGCTTAACCATTGTACATTATCCTTTCTATAATCCTTGCATCCTTCCCGAGCCACCACCATTTCCCATTTAAATTACTAGAATCAGTGTCAGACTTACAGTTTCTTGTCTTCTATTCCTGTTCCTTATGCTTCTTTGTTTGTTTTTGTCTTTTTGAGACAAGGTCTCACTATGCAGTTCAGGCTGGCCTTGAGCTCACTTTGTAGCCCAGGCTGCTCTAGAACTCAGAACTACCCTCCTGCCTCAGCCTCCCAAGTGCTGGGATTACAGGCGTGTGCTACCACACCTGGAGCTTTCCTTATGCTTCTAATGCTATCTCATTTTCCTGAAAAAAATTATCCATATGGCTAGCTCCTGACTTTCATCTTGTCTTTGCTCAAGCATCTCACTATCAGAAAGACTTTGCTCCTTTACAAAAGATAGTGCCTTATTTATTGTTATTTTTATCCCTTTTGTCCACTAAAATTTTTGAGAGAATCCTACTCATACCTTCGTTCTCTTTCTCACTCATTTACCCTTTCATATACTTATAGTGGTTTACTGAAATGTAGCTTTCATGAGAGGCAATTCAGTTTTATTCATGGTTGTGTCTGGGCACTATCTGGCATGTGACAGGGCTAAATAAAATCTGTTGAACAGATCCTAAATTTCTCTTGATGTCCATTGAGTTTTAATGTGGCTGACCACATGTATAGCTGAAATTACACTTGACACCTTTGTTTTGGTGACAAATATCCTTTATTGTCCAAGTGTCCCGATCTTATTTATTCTTTTTGTTTATGTGCCCTGCACTTCTACCTTTGTAGACTAGCATTCTGGTACTAAAATAAATGCAAATATAATCAGTTTATACAGAGACAAGGTTTATTTTGGTTCACAGCTTTGGAGGTTTCAGTCCATAATGTGTTGGCCCCGTTGCTGCTGGGCCTCTGAGAAGGCAGCACATCATGCTGGGGAGCATGTGGTACAGTAAAACTGGTCACCTGCAGGGGGCCAGGGAGCACAGAAGAGAGAGGAATAGAACAGTGTCGCACAACACATTATGGGAGGCTGTCCGTAATGACGTGAAATTTCCCACTATGCTCAATGTCTTAAAGTTTACCACGACATTCCAGTAGCACCGTGCTGAGGACCAAGCTTTCAATAAATGGGCTTGTGGCAGATATTTTAGATTCAAACTGGCATTTTACTGCGGGTGACCCAGTCTAGTTCTTCAGGCAAACCAGTCCAAACTGAATGACTACTTAGGTGATTTGTCACTGACAGATCCTAGCAAAACCCACAATGAGACGTCTGTGAGAGTAAAGGGAGTCTGTCAAAATTCTCTGATCTTGGAGGAATGAAATTATCAATTATTATAAAAAGAAATCAGGTACTCCCCAGTGTTTTACCAGAAAACCCATTGCTCTGGTGAAACTGGTACTACATTTAGGTATGTTTCCACTGCTTTCTAAGCTTCTGCTCTGTTTTCTGTTCCCTTTCTTTCTTTTCTGTAACAATTTCATTAAAATATAATTTGCACATCATATAAGTAACTTATTCCAGCTGCACAATTCAGTGGTTTTTGACAAATTAATAGAGTTGTATGAAAAAAACCATCACAACCAAATTTCACATTTTTTATCCCACTGCGAGGAAACTCTCATCCTTCCTTAGCTCCTCCCACTATTCCCTCATGCTAATGTATGTTCTGTGCCTGTAGATTTGCTTGTCCTAGTTGCACCCCATACATTAAATCATACAGAGTGTGATCTTTTCTGACTGCTGTAGTTTAGATCACTGCTTCATTTCTTTTTATTGATGAATGATACCGAATTTATGAATATAAATCACATGTTTTATATACATGTATATTAATCAGTGGATGTTTTAATTATTCTATACCGTTTTTTGAAAAATGTTCCTATGCTTTGCCCATTTTAAAATCACTCTCTGTATTTTCTTGCTGTTGGGATATGGCTGTTCCTTATATGTTTTTGCTGTTAAGCATTTGACAGATGAATAGTGTCTGTTCAAATACTTTTTCACGTTTTGTAGATCGTCTCTTACTTCAGTGTTTTTATAATAAAAACTATAAATAATATACAGGTAATATGGTGAAGGAGAAATAGTTATTTAAACCTATAACTTAATTCCATGGATAATTTAAAAATAAACTTACTGTACAAATTCAAAACTGGGAAATTTTATTAAGTTATAACACTTCATAGAAAAACTCAAAATGATCCATGTTATAATCAAAGTGTCATTAAAATTAATAAAACTATATACTATTTATGGATACATGTATATCTACACTGATTTGAATGAAAGACAGTTTAAATTTTCAGGTAAAATGTACCTCTTATTGAAAGATGGAGGAACTGAGATGGGTGGTGGATTATGAATATATCTCTTAAATTTTACTGTTAAGAACTGTTGAAACTTGAAGCAAACATGGTAAAGTGTTAACCTTTACTAAAAATTGTTGATAGGTATAAGAATGTCTGCTAGATTTTAGTCTTTCCTTTTTCTCTGAAATATTTTGTAACTAAATAATCTAATAAAACTAAATTTTATGTCATCAGCTTATAAAATGCAACTGCCTTGCTACCCTACAAATGTCACTGCTGTCTTGTGTTATCTACATCCCTTGACTAGAGTCCAGTTTTGAAATAATCTAAGGTCCGCAGTTCATACTTTGACCTAGTCTCTTTTGTACTTAGAGACCAAACTTGCAAAAATGGAACTACAATTTATAGGTCTTTGCTGGATAATATTTGCCATGAGTTTACCTAGGAAGAGTCAGGGAGGCAGGCTTTTTATGTTAGAATTTTTGCATTTTTATATTGCAATTACTATTTGACTAATTAATACTGGAGACAGTTGACCTTCAAAGATCAAGGAAGTTGAAGTTTTTACTAGGTAAAGACCTTGATAACAACCAGAGTCTTTTAGATTCATATTGAGTTTTGGTTTAACTTTCCAAGAAGCAGAAATGTATTATATAGTGCTTTGATATATTTGTTAGAAATAATTTGAAAAACTAAATATTTTTAAAGTTATATAATTATAAACTAACAAATACAGTGAGATATGTGATATTCATGCCATAAAAATTACAAGACCAGAACATTTTAAACTTGCTTTTAATTTGGGCAACAAGAAATACATTTATTTCTTCATATAACATTGCTGGTACCATTCTGCAACTTGTTTTTCATTAAGGATTAAGATTTTCCACTTGACATTTTGACACCTAGCTTATTTATTTTTAAACTCTGCATAATATTATATTATGTATGACTGTATCTAATGACACCATCATGCAAAATTTAGAGCAAATGATGTCTGCCATTCCCCTTCTATAACGAAAGTCACATGCTTCAACTGGCATATTTCAGTTGGTTGTTAGTTCTTATTTGTTTTAATTTATCTCAATCTTTCTTGATTCATTTGTTCTCTTAGTTTGGTCAAAATCAAGTTCTCATTAGGGTTTAAAATTTTCTTCTTGTATATTCTTGTAATTTTTAATGGAAAGAATATATGGAAACCACATATTTCATCCTAATTTTATTAGTTTAAAATTATACATGTTTAAAAGTATTTACCTTTTCAAAGTATTACTAAATAAAAACATCAAGGCAATAAGTAATACATTTTTGAGCCTATCAAATGTGAGAGGAAGCAAAAAATTTCTGTCTACCTATAAAGTTGTTTGTCCATGTAAAATATTTACATGCAACGTGGCAGTTCACCTACTTTATATGATTCACCTCAGTGAATAATTTAGTGACTTTAGGACTTGTTTAACTTTCCAATATTACATAAATTTAATGACAGATATGAATAGTATTAAATATGCCATTTCAATTCACTTTACTGGCTTACAGTAGAGTTTCACCCCTCAAAACAAATATTTATCCTTACTAGTGACAGTAACATTGAAAATGTTTTACATTTTAGGAAGTACTTAAAATGTATCTGTGACATGGCCATTTCTCTACTATTTCATATTAAGTATATTAAAATGTATTCTATTAATCTTTCAGATTTAAATTGAATGACATGTATGTTTCTCTTATTTAATTTCTTTCTCATATTTGCAGTAATGGTACATGATATGGCTAGTATATTATATTAAAGTCTTATTGACAGTAGACCTGAAAATTGTAAGTGAATATTCAAGAACCTCTCACTCTGAGTCGTTATGACGTATCTTTTCCCTATTCCTAATTTCAGGTAGCGATGGATTTCATTTAATTTAGTTTCTAGACTTGGCAGGTAACAACATGCAGACACATGCTGTAAGTTATTTACCCTGCAGAGGTAACAAATGGCTCATTAAGCAGAGCGTATTAAATTATGTGATCAGAGAGTAGAAGAGGTTTTTGAGGGTTTCTATTTTGACCTTTCTTCCAATTCAGGAACTTTTCTCAACCTAGCAGACGGGTGGTTATTTAGCTGTTACGTAAATACCTGCGACATTGGAGATCTCAAGGATTTGAGGGAAACTCATTACATCTGGGACTTGAAGCATAATTACACATTTCTTGTCATGTAGATAACCAGATTCTCCTTTAAATTTTATTTTCCCCTTTTACACAACGTAGCATACAACAGTTTCTTCTTGATAATCTTTCAGATATTGATTCTGTTATTCTGTCTTCTTAAATTATGTGCTACCCAAATGAAGAATAGATGGTTTAATACTCCAAATTAACTATTCAAATCAGTTTTTCAAGACAATGGCTAACTAACTATGAAGTAACAGGAGAGAGGTATAGCTAGGAAAATTAAATGTTTATAAAGTCCATACAAAATAAGAGATACACATAGAAAATGTGTGGGGCATGATGGTTTTCACAGCTGATCTTCAGTTTGAATTTTGTATATCCTAGCAATCAAAGTGAAATCAAATATTGAGATTTACATACAGCTTCTCAGTGTACCCAAGCTTTCTTACAGGTATAACTTTTTAAAGAAAAAAAGAGAGAAAAATAGGATAACATGAAAACTGAGCTTTGTGATTGGGGAGTGGAAGGGGTTTGAAAGGAGATGGGAGCGGAGAAGAAACTAAAGAGGAATCGGATATATCATGTGCAGACACAAATTCCCTATAATAAATGTGGTCATTATTTATACCTAAATCATACCAATAAACTTAAAACTAAAAAAGGATATACTACTTGGTAAGTCATATATAGCTGTGGTATTTTAATAACCACCATTCTCAATAAATTCTAGTTCATACTAACAATGATTATTCCTATGATATTAGCTTTTAGTATTTTGGTCCTCTGTTTTTGTTTTTGTACTGGGAATGGAACTTAGGACCTTAAGCTTGCCAGGAAGGTGCTGTGCCCTCCTGAGCTACCCCAGCCCGATGGCAGCCTTTAGAATGGTCACAACTTCTCATATATTAAGGAAAAACACCTGGAATGCATCATTGATTTTCAGTTAATTTTTAGAGAAACTAGATGGTGGGTCGTTCATGTGATACATTTTTGCAGGTTGGCTGATATGTCTCACAACGTAGGCCACAAGGACGCCACAGTTCTCTACAATTAGGCAAGTCAGGAAGTAGCCGTCTTTGAAAGCCTTATTGGGAGTTATCGCTGAGGAGAGGGCCCTCTCTCAGAGGGGCGGGGATAATGGCGGACCTGCTGTGTGCCAGAACCGTGTACCTTCATTCCCGCAGCAGGGAGAGCAGGCTGCGGCTCCTCAGACATCTCAGTGCTTGATGAGGATGAAAGCGCTGATTCCAAACTTTCACTCGAGGCTGATCAAATCATAATTTTTTTCACTTTATTCTTATCTTCATCATAGTGTCAAAAAATTAAAATGAAAACTAAATAACTTTTATCCATAGCTGAAAGTGACAAAAATAAATAATTATAAAGATACTCGGTGGGAGAAGTCACCGTTTCTGATCACTGCAGCCATGTTTATGCGTGATCTGTCCGATTTTGATTGACAGGTAGTTTAGTAATCGAACAATGGCTTGTTATGTGTCACTAGTAATTGCTGTAAATAGTATTTTAAAAGGTAAATTATACTTCCTGTAAAAATTGTTGTTTATTGTGTATCTGCTTAAATTGTAGTCCTCATTACGTTCTCTTTGTCTTGGAAACACTGAAATGAAAATTATTTGATAGAAAGTTCTGATTGTGTTGGGAAAGTGTTGGGAAATTAAATAGATCATAAAAACAAGACATCACAGCCCAATGTAATTATTTTAAAGAATATTAAATAATGGATTGTTGTCACTTTATTATGAGCAAATGTAAATAATTTCTTAGAAAGAGCTGTGCTAATTAGAAATTCAGTTTGAACTTTCCAAGAAGACATTTCCTTTTCCTTTCTGTCCTCATGTAGATTGCTATACTCGCACAAAAGATGTGAAAACTGCATAGTTAATGGTTCAATAGAGACTAATTGAGACATTTTGCCTTCAAAGGAAATTGTTCAGTTTGAATTATCTGGTTTGTCTCTAATTTTTAACGGTATCCTGTCATCTGGTCTTTTTTACAAGCCTTTTCTTCAGGCTACAGATAATGAGCCCTGACTGTTTTTCAACATCTTTTCATAAATAAAGAAACAAGCACTGAAAGAAAGACAATTTCTCATGTTTGTGGTGCTCATTGTTATGAATCTGATACTTAGTTTTGCAAATGGCAGTGTATTCCACCGGGTACTCTCACAAGTTATAGCTACTCAAACAATTGTAAAAGACTATGACTCCATAGTATGAATTATTTACACTATTGTTAAGTAATAAGAGGACAGATTCTGCAGCCATTTTCTGTCCCAAGAAGTTTTTCATATACTATTCAAAAAGAAATCTCAAAAGGTCAAACATTGTAGGTGTCTTTCTGATTATGAAGCCCCTGGTATGGAGAGAAAGCCATGATCTATTGGCAGGGTTTTAAATTCTTTACATTTGCTTTTTTGCTTCTGGGATTCTTCTTGCAAAGAGGCTACAAACCCTCCAAAATAAAGTCTCTCAAATGTTTGGTACCTTTGAAAGCCTTGAATTGAGGTGCTGAACATCTCTGTGCATTGAAGAATCAGAAATGTGCAGCTTGTATCTGCCAAAGTTTAAGAGGATGCAAAACTCACATCTGTAGAACAGTACATAGTTTGGGGTTTTGATACATCAAAAGGGGAATGGAATGAATTCACTTTACAATATGTCTTTTAAAAGTTTTATTTATTTCTCTGAGTGTCCTTCACTTTAAGTAATGAATGCTAGGAACAGGCAGTGAATTAGATGCTTTTAAGAAAAGGTATAGAGTGCACAAGAGCACAATCAAAGTGGTGATAGATAAGTTCAGATCTGCCTCACACTCAGTTTATTGGTCCCTCGGGGACTGCCTAGAAGGTACCGCAGGAAAGATATTTTTAGGCTGTAGGCAGCTGAAGTGCTATAGTGAGAACACTTATTAATCTTTAAACAGTACTGCCTGCTATTGTATGTGTGGTTTAAAACCCAATTTATCTTACTTTCTACTGCTAACATGATATAAGGTCACATTCATAAATGCAGTCAAATAGCATCATAACAAATGGCAAAGAAAAGCTACTAGAAATACGAAATTTTGTTAAACTGTATACTTATAGATTAATATGCAGCTCATTCTTAAGTTAACAAGTGTGTATGTGTGTATTTGTGTATGTCTCTGTGTGTGTGTGTGTGTAGTGGTTTTTGTTTTTGTATACTTCTTCATAGGAAATAGGCAGTTTCTTACATGTTTTGGAAATAACATAGGGAAAAGTCATTAATCCTATTCTGGATAAAAAGAAAGTTTTATTTGGTTTAATTTTTCTCTGGTTTATTAAGATGGCATTACGGAAGAAAGATGGGGTTTTTAGTGAAATTTGAACACCTAGTTCATCTAGCATTACCTATATTTGCATGTTATCATAATTTTTTGCATTCATTTATTTGGATATCTGTTTAGTATTAGGATTATCAGTATACAAGTATGAGAGACCATAAAATACAACTTCCAAAAGACTCCTTGTCTTGGTTACTTTTTTCTTGTTGCTGAGACAAATTACCCAACACCCAAAATGAAGGAAGGAAAGGTTTATTTAGCTTACAGTTTGTGGAGGTTTCAGTCCCTACTCGGCTGGTTCTGAGGCACAGTGGCACACGGCAGAGGACAACAGTTCATGGCGGTGGTAACAGCAAAGCAACAAGCGCAAGAAGGGAGGAATGGCAGCAGGAATGGCCGCCAGGAGCCTCTTTCTCTCCCTTCATATACAAACTATCTGCCCTAGGGTATAGCATAATCCCAGCAAACTATCTGCCCTAGGGCAGGTGTAGCTCTCACACTCATAATCCCAGCATTGGATCATGGATCAGTCATAAATCTAAAAGCCACCCATAACTGCATAAGGATTTGGGGCGACATGCAGACACAAACCGTAACACCCTTACTATATGTAGAGAGCATCTCATTAAGTACTTCTTTTCAAATTTGAAGATTGGGCCATCAGTCATATCTATAAAAATCAAATCCTCCAATGTTCAATTGTCACAAAGCAATGTAACTATCAGCATTTATACCTAAGCCAATAATTATTCTGTGGGTAATCACATCAGATGAAGGGATGACACCAATAAATGACATCGCTAATTTTGCTTTAGCCCCTTGGGAAATAAGTATTCTTACCCACACGCTTTCATGACTATACTGCCAGCTACTTTTTAGCCCACGAAAGAATACAATATGCATGGGTTTATTTTCTCAATTTTTAAATTGAGAAATCACTATCACAACTGTCTTTAAAGAGAAACATAGAAATGTGATGGCCTTTTGTTGAACTGCAGCTGCCCATTGCAGGCTACTAATGTGTGTATCCTTCCTGCATCTGGTTCAGACCAACACTGTCAGCCCTATGGCTGTTAGATCACACTGTGGCCGCGGGATCGCTAGGGAACCATAGACACAGCAGCAGAGATCAGAGAAAAAAGCAAGAACAGAACCGTGCCCTCTAAATTCATTAATCATATGACAAGTTTCTAACATAAATCTCAGCTTTTAATATTTGACTGTCAAGAGTAGTTAACCTAGTTCATAATAAGGTTATATCAATAACTCAGCTAATGGTGCATCCAATGTTTCTATTAATGCAACTTTGTGTGGATGTTCTCATTTTATTTAATCTTTTTAAAATGGAGCTCAGTTTACAGTTAAATTAAACCCTTTAAAAAGTAGCATTCAGACTTATTTTCTGAATTTTGGCAGTCTTGTTGACCACTTTTAATTCATACTCACTCCAATATCTTTTGCCAATTAAAGGAGGAGATAGCTTCTATTAATTACTGAAACATCATGCATTGTATTTCTGTGATAGCATATTTGTAAAGAAGTATATTTATAAAATGTGGCATTTTTTCATAATTTGTAGATTTATTATATTCTGAACTTTGTAAACAATGAGCAAGTATTTATTTCACAACAAAATTTTCAGCCAAAAAGGTCCATTTCTAGTTGCTTAGCGACATCATGCCATATGTTGCTTTCTGCAGTCTAACAATGGGATGCACCTTCATGATGAAAGCTGGACTTCCTCCAAAAAGGAAAGTGATATAATCCTTCTGGTGTACTGTGAAATCACCCACTCTCACACTGTCTTACCCAACAGAAAATGAACATTCTTCACAGACAGGTTCTGTCAGGGGTCTGAGAAAAAAAAAATGCACAGGATAGATTCAACGCCCAAATTCAGCAGCAGGTTCATCACTAGCTCTAAAATATTTATCCAGCTTTTTTAACTGGGGGAGATAAACTTTCTAGCTATACACTCCAAGGAAATGCAACGTTAAATTCCTTGATGTTGACGTGCTTTGTTAGATCCTAGAATCACTCTTGGAAGAGTCAGTGTTAGAAGCATCTTTTTAATTGCATGGGAATCAATGAAGGTGACTTACTTGTGGTCACTATGACTTTCATTGTTTAGCCTGTAATGATGGAACCATTCATAAAAGTAAGAAATATTAACTCATTTTAAAAGGCTACAAGTACATATTGTCTTAGGCACACTATACTATTTATGTAATCTATCTTACGTTTGTAAGGCTGTTGCATACATGATAGCTACTTGAGGAAATGTTCTTTAAAATTTTTAGGACAGGGTTGAGAATTATACCACACTGCTTGTCAACATTTTGCATGTGTTGAAGAAAAAAAAAATAGGAAACTGCAGAAATGCCACAAGATGAAAGGAAGTCACACACTTCTCACAGCAAAGCAGGCAGACTATTGATGGTATCATGGTACCCCGTGGAAATGCAGTGCCCCAGGGAAGATTTACTAGTATCTCCGACAGTGGTGCTTTTAGAAAGAGCTGATATTAATCTACCTTGACCATGTTTTCTTTAAAATTCCCATCACAGAATTGAGTAGGAAACAAGGAACACTGCAGGGTCTGGAGACAGCTTCAGGAGTTGAATACATCTATTGGCTACGCTGATGAAAGATTACTGCTATCTTCTATTTTTTGAACTTTGGAGTTGTTCCTGCTTTTGCTTTCATTGTCACAACTCACTTTTACAGGTGGTTTTAGGAAGAGAAATATTCAATTTACAAAGAAAGTCTATTGTTTTTTTCACTACCCATTCACTTTTTAAATCCATGTTCTTTGATTCCTCTTGTTTTGATGCAGTTGTTTCCTAGGGTCCTGTTAGGAGCCTGCATATATTCCAGAAGTAGACAAGACTGGAATTGAATCCAAACTGCAGTGCTTAATTTTGGGTACCCTTAATTCTAGGCAATTTATCTCAGCCCTTCATGTATTCATGTCTTGATCTTTTAAATAGGGTTGTCAGCGCCGAGAATTGAATGCAGCAATTATGTGGCGATAATACATCTGATACTGAATAACAATGTACTAATCAGTTATTGTGGTATTGTTATTTTACAAGTTTGGTGGATATCTTCAGTTCATACTGTTGTTACCCCTTTTGAAAATTATACTCTTCCTTGCCTTTTTTGGATCTCACATAGAATTCCCAAGCTGTGTATGTTTCCAGATCCTGCATGCTCTTTTCCTCTTGCAGGGCACATAGACATCTCTCCTCCCGAATACCTGTCCTTTTAACTATCCTCTACAGTAGCATTCTAAGACAAGAGCGCAGACCTAAGTATTCGTTTTTTCCATTCTTTAGAGTCTTTTCAGACTTTCTTGGAAGGTCAGCTCCTTGTCTTTCCTTATCTCGTCAAGAATACATTCCTCTTCCATAGCGCGCGCATCAGGATGAAGCAGCGATTTCCAGGTTTATCTTCCCAACTTGGAAGTGGTCTCTTTGTTAACCACACCTCTGAGGCACTGGGTAAGTATAGAGAGATTAGGTGTGCATGCTGCATATTAATTAAACAGATGTGTAAAAGGATTACTGAAATTTAACATCCTCTCCATCTCCCTGAGCACTTTTCTGGCACCTTTTCTTAATTCTATCCCCAAATACAGAAAATCTTTAAAACTAAGCTTTTAATCTTCTTTTTATCCACTCCATCTTCAGTCACACATGTCCATTTCCAGAGCTAAAAGAGATGCCCTTGGGGATAATTTCCCAACCGGGGTCTCTTTCGTTATTACTCTCTGGACCCAGAACAGAGTCGTGATTGTCAGTTAAACATCTCAACACGAATAGAACAAAGCACCTCAAGCTTCGTTTCTCTGTATCTCCTGCTTCCTCCGCTTCTAGTGTTCACCACAAGCATGTTTTCCTGTAGCAGCTCTCACTCTTTCCCACTCCTAAAGTGAGAAATCCAATATTTATTCTGTCATGTTGTTTGTGTTCTCCATCTCTTACACGCTTCCTGAGAAATGTTCTTGTATCTTGCCATTTAACAACCTCCAACTAAAGTTACTATTCCAGATCTTGTGAGGAACTGTTTTCTAGCCCTACGAAAACTTTGCTAAGTCTATGTAATTTATAATAATCACAGAGGCTACTCTTTGTTGGGACCCAGCTATAAGGCTGTTATTTTTCACAGAAGGAGCATTTGGATCTCAGCAGTTAAAATAGTTTGAAATAGTCTCAGGACTAAGTTTTTTTAATGATTAATTCATCCTTTCTTCAATCTTTTTAAAAATTTTATGAAAAATGTAAAAACAGAATTTCATAACACAATAATAGGAGACTGAAAAGAGTTAATACATTGTATATTGTCATCTTCAAAGTAGTTACTCAGAGTATAAGATATGGACATAAAATATTCTCCAGTCAATATTAGCATGCACCTCCTTTTACCATGAACTAAGAGACACTAATAGTATAGCTAACTTGTACTTTTCCTCCCTTACCCCTTCCTTTCCTCTTTCCTCTATCCTAGGTCCTTTTAAACAATTTCTTCCCCTCTCACAATATCTATTGTACATTTTAGACATGATTTACTCTTTCATTTTCTCACACCAGGGAGACACTATGATGTTTACACATATGAGTCTGGTTTGTTTCACTTATGTGTATCATCCTAATTTATATTCATTTACTTATAAAAATCTTAAGTTTATCCTTCTTTATGGCTGAGTAATAGTTCATTATACACAAATAACACATCTTTTTTATCTATTAAAAATATCAATTACCTACTTTCTCTTCAGTAGGTGTAGTGTTTGTGTTTTAATATTTAGATATTTGATCTGTTTTTACCTTTGTTTAGTGCATGGTGATAGAGATGGGTGTAGTTTTAGTCTTTGGCACATAGAGAGCCAAGTTTTCCAGCGCCATTTATTAAGGAGGCTGTCTTTCTTCCAGTGAACATGTTTGGTCCCTTTGTCAAAGATAAGATGTTTCTTCAATCTTGTTGCATAAACATTTGCCAGAATCATTTTGCTTCAGTGCTCTGAGGATGACAACACTCATAATATACTTTTAAAGAATATTCACAACCTGATGATGCTGAACATATCACATATTTCCTACCCTGGAGGGTAAAAAGTAGTACTAAATTACATTTATATGCTTATATAATGCCAGATTTTCCAATATCTAGATTGAACTCTCAACCATATATGCTCCAAACTTTCCAACATGAATATTTATTTGTGTCATTATCTCTACCCACAAAAATCATCCCCAAATCTATCAGTTTTGGAGACCTGGGTCTAAATATCCTTTACCAAACAATGTTTAACCCATAAAACAGATATATTCCTCAGCTGAATTCCCATTATGGTTTGCAATTTCTGGATGACACTTTGAGGATTCTTTGTTGCTTCTCATTTTTTAAAATAATTTTTCCTCCTTTTTTGACTTATAAGAGCCCAACCAAAACTAATGCATACAATTTAATGATTTGGATATACATATACAAACAAAATTATTACCATATCAGTGCCATAGACCTATCCATCACCTCTAATTCTTTACTCATTCCTTTTATTTATGAGATGTATTATCATTTTGTTATAAAACACTTAAAATAAGATCTACCTTCTTAGTAAACATTTGAGAATATAATGAATTATTGTTAATGATAGGTACCATATTGTACTGTTGCCCTTGAAGGCTTTTCACCTTGTGTAACTGAAATTTGTATCTTGAATTAATGCTTCCCTGTGTTTTCCCTCCCTACTACTATCATTGCTGGGTGCTCACGCAAGTCTGACAATTGCAGATTCATTATATAAGTGCAATCATGTAGTAACTGTCTTTGCCTGGCTGGTCTTATTTAGCATGTCTTCCAGGTCAATCCGCTGTTTCATAAATGTCAGGATTTTCTTTTTGAGATTCCTCTGCATCTAACTATTCTAAATACAGCTGTAATGAATGTGAGAGTACACATGTTATTTTATAAGAGTGATTTTATTTTCCTTGGGTATATACTCAGCAGTAGGAGTTCATGACCATATGGTAGTTGTAGTTTTAGGTTTTTAAGGAAACTTCATGTTTCATGGTGGTTGCACCTGTTTACATTCCCACCCACAGTGCACCGGGTTTCCTTTTGCTTTGCATCCTCAAAATATTTATCATCTTTTCTTTCTAACAGCCATGCTAATTTGTGTGATGTGTCATGACACTGTGATTTGGGATTGCTTTTCTCTGAAATAGTGGTGTTGAGCACATTTTCCTATCGCTATTGGCCATCTGTGTGTCTTTCTTTGAGAAATGTCTGTTATGCCCCTTTTCTCATGTGTTGATTGATTATTTGTCCTCGTTGTTAGTGGACTGCAGGGGCTCCTTATAAATTCTGAAAATCAATCCCTTATCAGATGGAGCATTTGCAGTTCTTTTATTGTGCACATTGGCTCTCTATTGATTGTCACCTTGGTTGTAGAAATGACCTAAGTTTAGTCAAAAATAATGCCAACAATTTTTCAATTAAAAAATAAAATGAAGAACTCTGGAGAATATATTAGCAAAGGTAATCTCAGTTGTAAGTATTAAAGTGGGAAGAAATGGAAACAATAGCATCAAATTCTTATTGTGAAACTGAGCAAAGAAAGATGAAGGAAAAAATCATAAAGCTTTGAGTGAGATGGAAAAGACAAAAGTGCCCCTTTCACCTCTCCTACCAGGGGATCTCGTGGGAAGCTGTGTATGGCATTGGGAAGCTGACAGCCCTACCGGGACATTGTAAATACTTCATAACATCGTTCTTAGAGAACGTCTGATGAAATCATATGAAATGTTACTTTTTGTATTGAAAACTTTTCCTTAAAAGACATACATATTTATTTCCTGTAGATTGGGTGTAATAATTGCTATTAGTTTGTTGAAAAGAAAAGTTTATGCCTATATTGTTTGATCAATCTTTCCTGCCTTTATCTTATTATCTGAGCAACTACTTTGAATGTAGAAATATACAATGTACTAATCACTGTAACTCTCCTACTAACTTCTTTTGACATTCTATACCATTGTTTTGTTTCTTTTTCTTTAAACAAAAAATTCTATCCCAGCCTGTGCTACCACACTGATATTCATTGTATGGAATAGCTGTGAGTCTTAAAATTAAAGATAAGAGAATAGTTTCATAACGGTGAATGAATAAATGTCTGTATCATATGATGGAATCTAATGGTATTGAATTTGAAAAAGTTCACTTGCGAGAAATCCTCAGCTCATCATGGAAATGTAGTGGATACATAGTGGATATACACTGAATAGTGGTGTAGAATAACAGTCACCTCATAGGGCTTTTGAAGGCAATACGTGTTTAAGTAAAGCAACTGTCTCCAGGGTGGTCTTTAAGTGGGCAGGTGTGGATCTTGGGAGCATTTTGGAAATCCATCTTCCAATTTAAACTAGCTTTCCTAGATTTGTAATTCTTAAATTTTAAAAAAAATCTTCCTATATATTATACTGAAGCAAACTTTTGCTTTTGGTTTGTCAACTTTGTTTCTATTTGCATTACAGTTACGCGAAAGTTAATTGCTACCTTGAAAAACACACCATGCTTTAATTCCAGGCATGGATATGTGAAGGCAATGACTGAGGTTTCATGTGAGCAGTAGAAAATGAGGCTTCTAAAATTATACTTAATTAAATTAAAAGTGTTCACTGGATTTTGAATTCTTAGGGTTCAATATTCATATGTTGCGACATTATAATGAACACAAGTGACATTTGCTCAAACAACATAATGAGTAGAGATGATAGTAGAAACATAAATAGACCCAGATGAGAGAGAGGGTAATGTCTCTCCATGGCTTGCTTTCATCTCTGGTGCAGATTGTGTGTTGAGAGCTTTGGTGTGCCAAGGTAGTGCTGTGCATGTGAGGCTGGGCACTTCTCGCTGGCACTGGCAGTGGTGCTCAAAAGACAAGTACAGTAGGTATCGAGAAGGAGAATAAGATTCTAAACAAAAAAGGTGTAAATGTCAATATATTTATTTTCAAAATAAGATTTACACTAAAAACAAATATAATAAATTGGTTTTTTAACTGTTATTTTTATACTATAAAGAGGATAAAAGGGGAAAAATCTAGCAGCAATGGCTTTTTAGAAATAAGTCAATAGATAAAGTTTAACATTGATAAGTAAAACATGAGATTAAGCACAATGTTTCTAAAAGTTGAAAAAATCCAAGTAGAAATATAATAAAATATTTCAGAAAATAGCTAAGATTCAAAGAGTTAAAAATAAATGAGATCACTGAATAATGAACACTGATGTGAAAATAAGAGAAATCAGATTAATTATGAGAAAACATGAATGGATTAAATTCATTTATTCAAAACAGACTTTGAAATCGTGTCAAAATATGAATTTCAAAATAAAAACTCAAGATAAGTAAAACTAATATGCTAGGACTTGTTAAAATATACAAAACATATATGTGCCAAAGAAATAAAATCATGACAATATATAAAGTCATTTAACAAATAATATGAGGTAGAAGGAACATTGCAAGTTTGAGACCAGCCTGGGCTATGAAGTGAGCTCAAGGCTGGCCTGAACTGCATAGGAAGGCCCTGTCTTAGACAAAAAAAAAAAAAAAAAAAAAATGGAGATAAGATTCATCACGTTAAAAAGTTATATTTCCACAAACTAATTTGAAAATAGATGAAATCTCTATAGATTAAATACTAAAGCACAAGAAAATGGGACTGAATATATAAAGTTATTGCACACAAATACGCATATTGCTGTGTCATGGATTAATTTGCTAAGACAATTATAAAAATCATAAGAGACTCTCCTACTTTTAAAAGGTGAATATTATATATTTTTCCTTATAGATACTTAGGTCCTTGGGTTGTTTCTGCGTCTTGACTATTGTGGTGAATGGTTCAATTAACAGTGCAGTTTAGGCATCCCTTCAATAAATGACTGCATTTTCTTGGACATACATGCAGAAGTAATAGGGCTGGATCTTTTGGTATTTCTATTTGTAGTTTTTTGAGACTCGTCATACTGTTTTTCACAAAGCAGTACTAAATGACCTTCCCATAAATAATGTCTGAATATTCCTTTTTCTCTTCATCTTCTCCAATACTATCTTTTATCTTTTTGGGTAAAACATTTCTACTTGATATGAGAGATGGTTTTTTACTATGGCTTTAACTTGAATTCCCCTATTTATTAGTGATGCTGAGCATTTTTCTGCATAGTTTGGGCATTTGCACATCTTCTTTTGAGGAATGTCTGTTCATAGTGTTTTGCTCATTTTTATACAGAGTTGTTTTGTTGAGTTGAGAATTGGGTTCCTTATATAGTTATACATTGTGCCCTTATCAGAGGTATACTATGCAAATAGTTTCTCTGGTTCTTTAATTGTCTCATCTCTTGACTTTGTTAGGTGCTTCCTTTGCATTAAAGAAGCTTCAAGGTTTTTTTTTTGGCCAAAAAGATGGTCTTACTAAGTCATTCAGGCTGGCTGCAAACTTGCTATGTAGCCAGAGTCAGTCTTAAACTTGCCATCCTCTTGTTTGGTCTCCTCCATGTTGGGATTACAGGCATGTGCCACACTGTCTGTCTGAAAAGTTTTAAGTTTGATAATTGAGTACATAGTTTTCTTCTATTTTCTATGCTATCTTGTGTATATCTAACAAAATCACTGCCAGAGTGAATATTGCAGAACATTTCCTTCTAGTAGTTTGATATTTGCGGATATTACACTTATCTTTAACTTATTGAGTTGAGTTTCATATATAGTATAGAAAAACAGGCTCAGTCCATCTTTCCACATGTGGGTATCTTATTTTCCCAGTACCATTCATTAAAAAGATCACCCTTCCCTCATTCTGAGTATGTGAAATCTTGTCAAAAATCAATTGACTGAAAGTATTTGTTGATGGTTTTTCAATCCAATCCCATTGGCCCCTGTGTCTGTTTGTATATCAATATTATGATTTGTCATTTGCAACAAGATGGATTGTCTGAGGAACATTATTCTAAGTGAATAAGCAAGAAATAGAAAGAAAGTGCTTATCTTGATTATATGTGGAATCTAATAAAGTCAAAATTATAGAGGTAGAGAAGAGAAAAATGCGTGGAGGGAGGGTGGTACAGGAAAAAATAGAAAGTTTGGGATCAAAGGCTGTGCTTCTAACTGACAAGAGGGATAGGTTTTAAGTTCTACCACATAGCAATTTAACTAAAGTTAGTAATGTGTGAATAATAATGCATTAATACAATAATAATATTCAGAGGAACTAAGAGAATAAATTTCAGATGTCTAGAAAAATGATAAAGCAATAAATATATTAATTACATTCACATAATCAGTCTGCAGTATATACATTATCAGAACCTCACACTGTTCCCCATAAACATATATAGTCATGAACATGTCAGCAGAAAAATAATCAGAGAAACTGAATGATTCTTGAAAACTTAAAAATAAAAAATGTTCAAGAAAAATATGAAAATACATTCAATCAAAGATGTAGTGTGTAATGAACTTTCTCCATATTAAATTAACAAAATTATGAAAATGTTACAATGATAATGGGGATTTGGGGTAACAGCATTTCTTACACATTTATTGTAATGTAGAGTCATAACAATTTAAAGGAATGTTTTACCATATTTATGAATAGATACATCTATGGAATTTTGTGCATAAATTTAACCTCGAGAGTTATTCTTAATGACATAACAAGTGTAAAAATTTGCAAGACTATTCATTATAGTGGTCTTTCAATAATGACATTGAGAAGGGTTAGCATGTGTAATAAATGACTGATTAAATGTTGAACCATTCATAGGATCAAACATGGTAAATTCCTAGAATATTTGTAATAGCTTTAATGACTTAGACTTCAAAATATAATAATATAGGTGTTATCAAAACAGTGAGAAAGATGGTGAATTTCTCAACATTGATCTCATTTGTCTTTACTTTCATATTAGTGACAGTTTTTAGGAGTGCCTTATATTAGTCCTCAAACTCTTCTGCTATATGACTAGCTTTGAATAAGGAAGACCAGATATTGTCCCTACATTCTTTAGGTGATTTTATCTAGCCTTAAACCTTAAGTCTACAATGTTAGATTAACAGATAAAAGAAAAATACATGAGAGTGACTTAATTTAATTTCACAATTTAAGTATGCCACCCACATAGAAAATTCACTAAGTAATTAGAGAAATTGAAAGAATAAAGAAAATTGATTCATTTTCCCGGAAGCTCACTAAGAGTTGTGAAAACATAGAATTTCAGTTGAGACAACATGACATAGATGACATAATTAGGTAATAAACAATGCATCATGTGTTGGCTTTTCATTTAATCATAATGCAATATAGTCAATTTATTAAAAGAAAAGGCGTATCTTGGTTCATGATATTGGAAGGTTCAGTCCATGGCACAGTGAGTTGATCCCTTTGCTTTGGGGATTATGACGTGACAGCCTATAATGACAAGAAGCGCAGAGAGGAGCGAAGGCATTCACCTCAGGGTCGGGATGCAGAAGAGAGAGAGGCAGAGACCAGAGTCCCACTGATTCTTTTCTAGATCACTGAGCAATAGTGACCATAGACCATTTGATTTATATCCCTCATCTTTTGAAGACAAGAAAGCTTATTGTTAAAATACTCATCTAAGTCATACACTCTAGGTTGGCGATGGCTGCAAACTGGAGACAAAGTCTCCTGCTTTTGGGAAAATTAGGATTAGTTGACTGCATGGCTGTGGGAACAAACCATGACTAGCAAAACTGGCAGATAACTTTGCACTGTTGGAGTAAAACTGCAATAGTCGATTTGACTGTAGAGTTGCAACTGCACCGTGAAAAAGTTACCATACCTTTCTGCCTCTTTAGCGAATGGATCTGGAGTGAAATTGTTTCATATATAATAGTGACCAGTTGAGGGGAGGAGTTTGCAAGATGTTGTATTTTGTTTTCTGCCTGGGCTACTATTACAAAATGCTATAAACTGTAGCCTAAAAACAGTGTAACTTCATTTCCCACCATTCTGGAGGCTGGAAAGTCCAAGAGGAAGGCACCTGTGGGTTTGGTAAAGGGTGCGATCCCACTTCACGATACGTCTGCGTCCTCCTTATGTCTTCACATGCCGGAAGGGGGTGAAGAACCATCTGGGCCCTCTTCTATTAATGCACTATTCCCTTAATGGAAGATCAAAGATTTTCACTAAATAGGATTTTCATTAAATAGGATTTCAAATTAGGGTTTTCATCAACTAAAACAAAGGAAGGAAGAAGGATGAATTTACACCAGCATGAAAGAATGAAAAGAAAAGAAATACAAGTGTCTCTGATATCATGACCTGATGTGCGTAGGTAATGTTCACAGAGATTGATGTTATGAATGGGCTAGTGGTGATGACTACTCAGTATGATTTCAGCTTTATTTCTGTAATTCATGCATAACATCGTGTACACTTAAAGTGTACACATGAGATTTTGGTATACATATACATTCTAAAATGCCTACCACCACCGAGCTTATTACTTCATCTTTCATCTCACCTCATTGTGATCTGAGTGGGTAGTAAGAATAAGAATCTCTCTCTTAGCAAATTTCAACCTAATACACTATTAGTAACTATGATCACTACATTATATATTAGACTTCCAGAGTTTACTGAAACAGAACTAAAACTTTGCATCATTTTCCCTCCAGCCCTTAGTAACTACCATTCTACTCTCTGCTTCTAAAAGATCTATGTTTTAGATTCCACTTACAAGTGGGACCAGATAGTAAGTATCTTCAGTGCATGGGTAATGTAGTAATTTAACATAAGAACCACCAGGTATGTGATGACATCCTATGTAGTGTTGATTGGTATCAGCTCCTCTAGTAGAACTGATTTGTCTGCATGCCATAAGCTTTGGTATGTCATGTTTCCATCTTCTTTTGTCAAGTGCTTTTAAAATTTCCCTTCTGAAACCTTTTTAACCATGGACCCCAGATTGTCACAGATTGGTCCAGATTGGACACTTCTTCTAGTATGTCTTGCTTATTTTCCATATATGTGTAAATTTCTCACTTTATTCCAGTTAGTTACTTGTAATTCATGCCTTTGTAGTCAGAAGATACTGGATATGATTTCAATGTTCTTAAATTTTGCAACTTGTTTTATGTCCCAACATATGATCTATCTGGGAAATATTCCATTTCTGAAAAGAATGTGTATTTTAATGCCATTGGATGGAATGTTCAGTGTATGATATTTTTAGGTCCAGTGGATCTACCATATTGTTCAAGTTTGTAGCTTTTTTTTAGTGATGTTTGGTCTAGCCAATCTATCAATGCTCAATAATAATGTACTAAAAGTTTCCTATTTTATTCTGTTACTGTCTAGTCTCTTTTAAGTTCTACTAATATTTTCTGTAACTATTTAGCTACACCAATCTAGGGTCCATAGATAGCCATCATTTTTATATCAAGATGGCATATTTTATCACTACAAAGTGACCTATTATCTCCTGAGAGTTTTTGAGTCAAAAGTCTCTTTCCTTTCATGTGGGTATAGCTACTCCTACTCTCCTACGCTTATCATTTGCATGTAACATCTCTTCATATATCCTTGCTTTCAACCTCCCTGTGACCTGGAAGCTAAAGTGAGTTCCTATTGGCAGTGTATAAATAGATCTTTTTTACCTATTCATTCAGCCACTATATTTTTTTATTGGAGAGCTTAATCCATATTCAGAGTAATTATTATTGCCCTTGTTTCATTGCTTTCATACAGTTTTGATGTCCCTTTTCTCTTCCTTTCTTACTCCATTCTTAGATATTTGATTATTACTATTTTTGAGAAGTATGCTTTGATTTCTTTTTATGGTTTGTGTATTTACTGTATTTTACTTTGTAGTTGCTGTGAGGTTTACATAAAACCTCTTACAGTTTTTACTGTCTAAATTTAACTAATAACAATCTGTGGAAAATTTCTAGAATTCTCCTCCTCTTCCACACTTTACATTATTGATGTTATCAGTTGTAGTTTTACATTATATAGCCATTAATAAATTATTGAATATAAGGTTACTTGTATGTTTTAACTTCATATCATAATTAAAAGTGACCTGTGTACTACCATTAAAATACTGGAGTATTTTGAATTTCACAATATTATTCCATTTAAACTGACTTTTGAACTGTTATGTTTTAATGTTATTAGCCACCTTTCATTTCAACTTGAAGAACTCCTACATCATTTCTTATAAAACAGATCTAATGGTGACTGACGATGTTGGCTTTTATTTGTTGAGGAATAACTATCATTTCTTCTTTCCTGAAGGGCTAATTTTATAGGTATTGTATTCTTTCCTGGAAGGATTTATTTATTTTTTACTTTCAGTCTTTTGAATATGTCATATTATTCTCTCCTTTTCTGAAGGTTTATGCTCAGAAATCTACTTATATCTTCCAGAGGGTTCCCTTCTATATGGTGATTCACTTTCTGTATTCACAATTCTTTGTCTTTTACTTTTGAGATTGTAACTATCATATCTTGGTGAATGTATCTCTATTTTTAGTCTGGTGTTCTTTGGGCTTCATGGGTTTGGATATTCATTTCCTTATCTAATTTGGGAAGTTTTCTGTTAATATTATTTAAGAAAGTGTTTTCTGCCTTTCTCTGCTTCTGTGGAAGTTTCAGAATACATAAATGGTTCTGTTGATAAAGTCTTATAAGTCCTAGAGGTTTTTCTCCACTCTTTTAATTCTTTTCTTCTTTTCGTGAAATAACTTGCTTTAAATTTACTGATTCTTTCCTGTTTAATCACTCCATTGAATATTTCATTCATTTTTGAATTCTTCAACTCCAGAATTTCTGTTTGATACTTTTAAATGTTTTCTTCCTCATACTAAACTTTTTATGTATTATTTTTTTGGTTTTGTTTAGTTGTCTGTCTGTATCCCCTTATAACTCACTATCTTCTTTACAATGTTCATTTAAAATTGCCTGTTAGGTAATTTGTAGCTATCCATTTTGGGGAGTTAGTTAATGTTTCATTTTGTTCATTCTGTTTCCTTGGTTATTTATGATCTTTGTAGCTTGGTTTTGACAGCTACACATTTGATTACATTGCACATTTTTTAGTCTTTACTGACTGGCTCCATAAGGGGAACCCCTTTATCAATCAGCCTATCTAGAGACTCTGAGAAAGTACAGGCGGGTCTAGGGTGGTCTCGCTGCTGGAGTCCTGAGGTGCTGGCCTAGTGCCTAGGAAAGCTATGGTTGAAGCTGTTCAGGTTCACAGGGTTCAGTCTGGTCTTTTGTTTGGCGGGAATGCTGCTGCATCCTGAGACTGCTTGGGTGGATCTAGAGCTTAGGTCCATTGGGAGGCCCTGTCCGTGGCTACACACAGGCAGGTCTGGAGTTTGAAACCACGTGTGTGGTCCTGAGTCTTCAGTTTATAAGGGTGTCAGCCTGAAGACTGGGTCCACAAGTGGGGACTTATTATCTGGTGCTAATGAGTCTGGCCTGGCACTGAATGTACTGACACCTGGGACTAAAAGGGCCAGCCTGGAGTCAGGGTTGAATAGGTTGGCCTGGTGGTGAGTCCGGCAGACAGAACTTGGGGTATCAGCAGTAGGACTAGAGACTGGGACTTCAGAATCTTGCGTGCCATTGCATCAGCTTGGTGCTTGAATCTAGGGGCCCTTTCTGATACTAGGGTGCACCTGGTGCCTGAAATTGCAAAGGTGAGACTGAAGGCTCAGTGGAGATGTTATGAGTGGCCTCAGTGCTGGAATCCTTGACCAAGTTAGATGCTTGCTTTACTTTTTCTCCCAAGTTGAAGTTAGATTATTTTTAGTCATGCCATACAGGCTCACTGGAGGAGTGACATAAAAAAAATGACACTGTTTTAAAAATTATTTTCAACTTACCTTTTCTAATCTCTGTGCTTCACTCAGGTGCTTTCATTTCTTTCCTGGATTCCTTAGCTTTTCTTATGTGAAGATTTTTGTACGTAGATAGTGATTCAAATTGATGTTTCTGAGAGAGCTGAATGCTGGAAATTACTTCTGTGGCACCATCTTGCTAACAGCACTATTCCAATGAATGCATTTTATCTTTTCCTGATAGAGACATTTTTGATAAGCAGTAGACAATTGGACATTGGAGAAAATTCATCAAAAACAATAGGATTTTCAGGTCTTTGACCTTAAGGCAGATTTACTTGTCAAAGCTTATCTTGATGCCCCAAGTTCATATCACAATTGCAAATTTTAGAACATTTGGATTTGTGCTCTAAATTGCTTGGGCATATTGTAGCCTATAGATTTAAATTCTAAGGTAAAAATTTAAAAATATATGACAAGCGGAATCTATAACCATTTTACAACACTGAGAATAAAGTGTTTTGTTTAGAAGGTTCTGTGACCTTGACCTTTAAAAGGTATTAATATCCAAGTTATGCCTTAACATTAGTAGTTGGAGGTGAAGACTAACTTTGACCCAAAAACATTTTACCGAGAGAACCAGTGGCAATAAAGATATCCATAAAAGCTGGCACAACTGGTTCATTTAGTTCCTAATTGGTTTTTCAGTACATTGACCAAGCCAGGCTGGGATTCATTTGTGGCAAGAGAAGGACCTGCGGTGTAATTTCAAGGAATCAGTTGATCTCAGGTACTCACAAGTAAGAAGTGAAACATGACGGGAAGGAGCGGAGGCTCAGCACACACTGTCTCAGACGCGGGCATCTAGTGCCTCGGTAGAGGAGCCACCGCTCTGTAGGTGAGCTTAGGGAGTGTTCTTTGCACAGGTGGTGGAGGTGGTTTCATGCTAATTTTTTAATAATTGATTTAGCTTAAGCAACCACCCAGGGAGGTATAGAAAAGTCTTTATTTGCTGCACAGGTTGGGTATCCCTTCCTTGGTGACATGTACAATCTTCCAATCTGTCTACACAAAAAATAAGCCTGCTTATAGTATGTATTTCTATAGACGCTCAGTTTAGCTAATTACACAGAAAAACCCTTGAACATCTTAACTTTACTTGTCTTAAACAAACTGACAGCAGGCAGTGCTGAGAATCATCATATTTTGTCTTTCCAGCGAGCCCAGAATTTCATGCATATTCTCATGGGGAAGACCCATTCTAGTACAGGAATATGGAATTCTTGCTTTTCTATATTTTTTAAGCCTGTGCTCATGCAATCATGTATACTTCCTCCAGTTATCACAGCCCCACAGTATCAGAGGGTAATTAAGATTCTTGAAGATTCTTGAATATTCTTGAAGGTGCCAATAAATCATAACCCTCCTCTTAATTAGCTTCTAAATTGATAGAAATTTGAATAAGAGACACCTGAAAAATACGCTGGTTTGGAGAAAAGGAGTCTTCATAATTCAATCTCCTGTCCAAATCTAGGCTCTTCAGAGTCGATACCTAGCTAGGATGCTACTTACTGTAAAGGTCTGGACTTCACAGAAGCAGGAATTGAAAAGGGAAGGGGAGGTCTCGGGCTCTATAGAATCGGTTGACTTCATTTCAAATGTACCTGTAAATACTAATGTGTAGGGTGTGATGGATGGACAACTGGTGGTCACCTTATAACACCAGGCTGAACTGAGGAAGGGTGTGGGAGGTCCACCTGACGATCGTTGTCAGCAGAATAACAGAAGAACTGCTAAAGAAGAAGTTGGGCTGTTGGGAGTTGGTAGAAGCTGTTGGGAGCCTGTTGGAAGCAGAGAGAAGCTGTAAGGAGCTGATGGCTTTCTTGGAGGAGATTGTCATGCTGGCTGATAACTTGGCTGTTTTCCTCCTTCAAAGAGCTCAGGACCTTGTTGGCACTGAGAATGGCTTCAGTTTTCTTGCGGGGAGCTCTGGTCCTCATTCTGAACATTGGTTCCTGGTGCCGGATGGGAAGATGGTGCACAGCTTAGTCTCCTGGAAAAGCTTGTCACATTGACTTTCCTGATGGGAACTTGGCTGTCCTGACCATTGGAGGTGCTCAGGACCTCACTGTTGTTGAGGATGGCTGGGGTAACTTTCAGGGAAGCTCTCGTTCTTACTTTGAGTGTTGCTTCCTGTCTTCAGTGCATACCCCTCAGTCTGTTAGGACAGATCTTTCATACTGCTGGCACAGACTTTCTAGCTTCCACCACTGACCTTTGGGCCTTCCCAGTGCAGATCCATGAAACAGGCTTGCAGGAGATGTCATGGACTCTAAGCCCCCAGCTGGACTCATGGGAAACATGGGTTCTAGGTCTTCAGATGAACTCAGGTAGAACATTGCCATGGGATCCAGGCCCTCAGCTGGATTCTTTGGTCTTTATTGTGCAGACAGATTTCCTTCACTCTCTTGTATACGATTCTTTGGGTGACTATTATAAATGATCTTATAAAACATATGTCCTATATTATATTGTTCATCTTGCAATAAGCTCCAAAAGCAAAACATTAGGATATAGCTGTTTTATTTTCCTACTTTATAGACTCAAGATTTGAGACTTAAAGACGTCAAGTGATATGGCCAATGTAATAAGTTCAGTGTAGACTAGAGTTTTGGCTCAAACTTGCTTTATGAAATTCATGGTTTAAATTTTGCTTCTGAAAATTAATAATTGCTTTAATGCTGAGGTTTAAATGAGTGATGATAATTTAATTATAATAGAGAAATTGTTTGTTTCCTTTAAGGTAAAACTAGTATTTTGAGGCTTAGATACAGTATTTAATTGTGTATAGAATTCATTTTTTAATATCAAGGTTTTCAGGTAAAATAATTTGCTTTATCAAAAAAACATTATTTGCCAAGAAATATTCTTTTGAACCCCACAGCTCTTGAGATGGTACTGTTGTGTTAAAATCCTTAATTCTTTTTTTACCATTCGAGTTGGGATATGAAAAGAAAGCTATTATTAACCTAGGACTCTTTATTTCTCAAATGAAATTCTGCCTAGGGTCTGAAAGGCTTTATTTTAAGCCCTTGCTTCTTATGTGAGGAGTTTGCACACAAGCCCTGAGATTCTGAAAGCTAACTGTCATGGTGTGTGAATGAAATTTGGAATCTTTTCTCCATCTGTTATCTGTTTGAAAATTCTGACCTGAAGGCACAGAACATTTGAATTACAGACCATATGGAACATCTGGAAATTTCTCAATTCCATTTGCTGGGCCATAACTAAAACCCCATCTCCTCCCTAGTTCATTACTCCACTCACTAATGATCAGTGCTATAGCAGGTCTGTTTCAATTCCCCTTTCTGGCTCGATAGTTCTCTATGCCTTTTATTTCCTGCTGTCTTGAACTCCGTTTCACTTGCTCCCCTTCATTTCATTTCCTATAATGATAAGCCTCTCTCTGCACATTATTTTGGTTCAGTTAAGTATCTAGGAAGGCCGGACACTAACAGCACTTTATCCCTCCAGTCAGTTTACCACTTGTCATGAGCACCCCTCATTTCAAAGAGTACGTGCGATATTTTCATTTATAACCCTTGTGTTTATGTAAGGTGCTACAAAAACATTTGCCTGTGAAAAGTTTTGTCTAGAATATATAGATCTTCCGCTCCTGAATTCTATGAATGCCACTATTTTGTTCTTTACACTGAGGTTTCTGCTTCTGTATATTGAGATAACAGTCAAGATAAATTACCTTTGCAGCATTTTAATGCTTCTGTCATGCTCATAAATTTTAGCAAGAGGCTTGGAGAGGAAGCCATTGCATATGCAGCAGATATCTATTTTCAGGTCTTTTAAAAATATTCTGGGCTTTTGTATATCCTTCTTCATGGCTACTTCCATCCAATGTTGTATCAGCTCACCTTTTCTTCTAGTTAAATATGTTGTATCAATAATTCGTTTGTTTGTGGTGCTGGTACTTGAATCCAGCACCTCATGAACACCGTGTAAACACATTACATGAGACACGCTCCCCAGCCCCTTGTGGTATCAAAATTATAGAAAGGGTAATTGCTTTGAAGATAGGAGTACCCATGGAAAATAGAGCAAGAAAGTTGGAGAGAACAGAAAATTGTATAAATGTGATTTATTTTTGTTTTTGCTCTTTGTTGTTCTGAGATAGGGTCTCACTACATAGCCCAGGCCGGCCTTGAACTCATTATGATGCTCCTGATTTAGCCTTCCAAGTGCTGTAATTATAGGCAGGCACCAGCACACCTGCTAAATGTGCATATGAGGCTTTTTCCTTCTCTTCGCATATACAGATGATAAGTAAACGGCTGAGTTAACAGCACATGTTCAAATCTGTTTCTACACACTCTAGATTCACTCAAGAGAAGGCAATGGCTTGCACGTTTCCTTTCAGTAAGGCTTCAGAGTGTGCTGAGTTTATTCTTCTCTCCCCTGAGCTTTGAATCAACTGAGAACAAGTCACGTGAAATGACAATCAAGGCTTTACAATGGCTCCCCCTAATTTCTAGAACACTGTGTGACCCCACCCCCATTATCACTGGCCCCACCACTGTCATCATCGAATCCACACTTGGTAAGGGCTTGCTGAGAGCTGTGAAGGTTCTGGCTCTCCCTTGCCAGGTACTAGGAAGAGGCAGAGAGCACCAAGGAGGATCTTGTGTGAGCCGCAACTTTTCATACTCTAGGCCCTGCTCAGCAGGATGATGCTGACCTACAGAGGGCAGCCTTTGACCATGCCAGAGCTAATGAAACCTACTTGCTCCCTCCGCACTGCAGAAACAGCAGAGCTTCTCCCATATTTTGGGGAGGAGGAACAACTGTAAAATCTCAGTGCATAAGAAAATCGGAGCAGTGCATGCTTCTCCTTATTAATGACATTCCTTAGTCTTTATGTGTAGTCATATCTCTTTGTGACTATATGACTACATATGACTTTGTATGACTACATAGTCTCTATATATAGAGTATACATTTATATGTAGACTATATATAGACTACATAGTTATATGACAATATATAGTGTTTATATGACTGTGTGTATATAGTGCTATCTCTTTACTAAGAACACAATAGTGCTTTTATTTTTTTAGAAAGTCACTTATTATTCTTATAACAACTTAATAGATAACTACTTGGTGGCCTCCCCCTGCCCCTGGGGGTCATATATGTGATCAGGAAGACATAGCTTTTTTTTTTAAATTCTGAAGTAGGGAACATTTTTAAAAAGACTATCCAGAAGGCTAATGTTAGCAATTGTCTATGACATTACACACTATAATCAATACATCATTAAGTTGATGGGAAGTATTCTCAAAGCTTTGCTGGATACAACATGTGTTATATATTAACCACCAGGGGCATTAGAAGGATGTCAGGAAAAGTGAAAGAAACATGTGTTTCTTGCCTTATATACAAGGTTAATTTCATGAGGCAGAAAAACAACCTCAAAATACTTGTGAGGTAATTTAAGAATTATGTGAGATATTCTAATGAAAATTGATTTTGGAGATACTTGTTCTTAGGTTTCCAAAGTCGAACAATGTGACATGCTCACTCTTGCTTACTGGCTGTCTTCGTTACTTTCTCATTGCTGGGCCAAAATATCAAACACCCAAAGTTAAAGGGGGAAAGGTTTATTCTAGCTCACGGTTTCTAGAAGTTTCACTCCATAGCTGACTGGCTCTGAGGCTGGTGGCGTGGCAGAGGAGCACAATGGCTGTGGCAGGCAGGAAGGAGCAGCCTTCCTTACTTCCTTCCTTTATAGTCTAGCTGGGATACAAGCCTCCTCATTGGCGCCGCCCACGCTCAGGGTGGAGCCACCCTTTTCAGTAAGTCCATCACCGCAGTTACGCTAAACCATTCAGTGGACTGATCCAGTCATCACATCCATAATCCAGTATCACAGCGATGATCCAGCCGCCTCCCTGAAGCCCCACCTCTGAGTGCAGGAGGCTTTGGGGGTGTCTAGGCGTAAGCCATAGCAAGGGCTAAGGGCCTGTCTTTGCATCAGACAGGCTCGTGTCCTGCAGTATTATTTATAAATTACTTTCATTTTGAAAAATTTCTTTATTGCTCTCATTCTCACTTTTTTCATTTGGAAAAGGGGATTCTATCTGTCTCAAAAGAGTAATGTGAAAAGGAGATAATACTTATGCAGTCTTTATTGCAATGTTAGCAAATATATGGTTAATATATGTTAGCAATCATTTATAAATCATTATTACTATGCTAACGAATCTCATTATAGTGAGTGATGAAGACTAGAGATTACTTCTGGCCCTACAGACAGATGAACTATTGAGATTTTTTTTGTCCCTTTCGTTTTCAATTCTTTGGTTTATTATAATCATGAAGTTTCAAAACAGTAATATTAATCAATATAAAAGACTGAGTAGATAAACTATTATAACATTTTATTCAAATGGCCCTATGTCATCTCAGAGCAAATTTTAATGGAATAAATGAATTCATTTGCTATAAAATACACTATCATTTGCTGCTAAATAATTTGTAATTTTCCTTGCTACGTGTATCTATTAGGGTTCAGTTAAATAACAGATTTAATATAGTAAGTGTATACATAGGCTATATAAAAGACTTGAAAAATAAGCTTCCAGTGACAACCTAGAGTCAGAGGTAGAGCTCAAGGATCCATTAAGGCCTGGAACTTACTGTAGAGGCCAGTAAGTTGCTACTGGAAAGCCAAAGGCTCTCTTTTGGAAGGCTGAGGAATCTGTGTTTAAAGGCTGAAGGAATTGGAGACTAACGCCCAAAGGTAATGGCAAAGACCAGAACTTCTCTAAAGAAACAAAAAGAGTAGACTTCCTTTTCCTGTCTGTTTTTATTCCATCCAGGCTACAAGTGTATTGGTTGGTGTCACCCACACACAGAGTGGGACCTCCCTCTTTAGTTCGCAGTTTACAAGTTGACCATCCACACACACTCAGAGCTGTGCCCCTCTTACGTTCTAGGTGTTCTTATTCAAATTGGCATAACAATTAGATATCGCACTAGGGAATTCTGAAATTGTGCCCTGATGCCTTTCTTCCTACATTTAGATTAAACTTTTTCATATGTAGGACAGAGCTCAGTCACCTGGTCAAGAGTTTTGCAGGTTAATTCCTGATGCTGCCATGGAAATTTAAAACCTCCTCATGATAATCTACTTTTACATGTGTAATTTTTGGTTTTCTTAGAAAATTTTGTAAATAATAGATTTAGAGTTTGGTGGTTTTGCCGTATAGCATCAAAGTGAAGTAATTATCTGTCAAATTTAACTGTAATTCTTTAGCTTTTCTTATTGATTCAATTAACTGCTTACTCTTACGCATGAAGCAAATTCCACAACATATGGCAAGAATTGTAATTTACCCTCGCTGTTTGTCCCAACTTAATGTGTGTCTATTGATCTTGGTTCTTAACTGCTGTAAACACTAACTGTTTTCATCATTTAAGAGTTATAGCACCCGGATCTGATAGTTAAGTCTGAGGGAGGGATGTTTCATTTGGGTGAGAAGCTTTTTATGCCAACATAAAAAGCATCATGACTTACTTTTACTTAAGGCTATTGGAGTTACGATAGATTAGGGGAACAGCATGAGATTAGAAAGCACGCTGTGTAGCCATGTATTCTTCATTTATACTCATTCAGAAATGGAAAGTATTGCCTGTCATTGTATGTTATTTTAAGACTTACAGTATGTTATTAGTTTCAAATTTCCTGTGATTGCAACGTAGATATACAACAGGGAGAACATAATGATCCTATTAAATGTTTACTCTCTTTTCTAATATCTGCCGCTTAATGAAAACTAAAAACTTTTAAATCATTTCATTTTGCCTGAAGTGTGTTGAGATAAAGTGCTCTTTCTCTTTTTAAAAGAAAGAATAATCGAACTCTAGTTAGGCTGTGGTTTCGAGTCCACTCCATCCTATCATGATCACATCCACGTATTTATCTCTGACTGGACTCAGAAATTGAGTCCAGGAAGCGGAGAAACTGCTGGATCTTTTCAAATATCATAGAGCTCTGCAGTTTTATCTTTTTTTTAACACTTACTGTCATTACTCTGAGAGCAGGCTCTTTCACAGGTCTGCAAGCAGGAACAGTCGTTCTGAAGAATGCTAACATCGAGGAAAGTAGAGATTTCACATTGTCTCATTTGATCATAAAACTAGGGGACTCCTCGCAGATACGTGAATGTCTGCTTTTTAGATTGCTTCCACCTGTAAATCAACTGAAAGTGTTATAACTCACATTTTTTGTATGATAAAATGTCACTGAAGAAAAAAGAGTTAAAAAGATTAACTAAATTTAAATTTTATATAAAACAAACTATTTTTTCTTTGATTTCTATAGTACTAGGTTTCATAAGAAATGGTCTTATTCGTGTGTTAAGTACTGAAAATGAATGGTATAGTGAGTAAGAAGACTTGAAATTGAAGAAATTCTTTTTAAATTGATCTATCATTATATCTATACATGACTAGTACAGGTAATCATGCTACAATAAACATTTCATGTTCAATAAAAATGATACAAATGAATAAAAGACTGATTTTAAGATTTTTCATAAATCATTTTATATTTCTTTTCAAAGGCAGGTGGCCTTTGCATTGAATTTTCCTATAATTATAAAGTAGTTCTCACGTGTTTCAATGTCATACTTTTTCACTATTTTAGAAATTTACTTTAGGATCTGTTATATGTTTCTACTCCCAACAAAATCCAGTAAATATATATTAAATATGATTGTATGATTTAGTCGTTACTTTTCTCTTGTAGATGTAAGATGCCTATCTAAGTGTCAAACAATGGATTGCTTTGTCTTTTTTTATTAAAATTTGATGAGTTCATCTAGAGAAATAGCTCAGTTACAGTGATCCCTGGTAACCTCTCTGTTGGTGTGAAAATCATGTGAAGTCACTTATTTCCCGCTCCTTCCCTCTTGAGTACTTATGCCTGTGAATCAGATTTGCAAATGGAAGGCTGCTTAATTTAATAGTTACAAAATATATCTGGGGAGAGAAATTTGGCAGTTGTGAAATGTGAACTGGGATCTTACTTGTCAGATTTAGAATTAGAGCAATACAGATAGCCACATAATCAAACACATTTTAGGAAATGGGGAAGAGAATCGATTTCCTGAAATCACTAGCTGCTCAGGTATTGCAGGCATAATGACCCTCAAGCTGCACCAGAGACAGCCCGATGACTTGGTCTTTTTTACATGTCTAAGTGTTCCTGTGTTTTCATGTGTGTCTTTTTGTCTTTTACTTTACCACTAGATATAAACATTTCAACAGTTTTTCTGTTGTGACCAGTGAATCCAGAACTGACATCTAACTTATGTCTTTGGAAATTTATATTTGATTGTCTGTGCTCTGTTCCTGATTTCTGAAACTGGGATTGACTCATCATAGCTGTTCAAACTTTATTTCACATTTTAAATGGACGTGGGAAGGATGGCAGATACGAACTCAAGGTGGAGAGTTCTTCTCAGAATAAATGCAACATAGGCAGAGAGCATAGGAACCTGATGAGGAAGTGGTGGGTGTCCCGTGGAAGAGTGTGTTAAGTGGTCAACACAGGAACATTTTCCAGGCTTCAAGCAAAGTCTCAATGACATGTCTGAGAAAGAGTAAGGAAGCAAAACAAGCGAGGAACTACTGGCAGAAGGTAACGCAGGTGCTAGATGCACTTGGGTACTTTTGTAAAGCACAGGCTTTTTACCCTGGGTGAAGCGACACTATTACAGGGTCTGGGCAGAACACTGGATTCAATTTTGATTTAAAGGACTTTGACTTTTGTATGTATAAGTAATGTAGGTGATAAAGAGGGAATGCAGGGCACTGGTCTGTCCATGAAGTAATCAAATCAGAGGGAATGATGGCTTGGGCTAGGGAAAGAGCAGAGGAGGAGGAATGTTATAGATTAGACCTAACGTGTGTCATAGAAGTCTGACGTGTCTGCAAGATGATGGGATTATGAGGACACTGTAATGATGAGGTAGGACCTGATTAGGGGCAAGTCGCTGTAGCTGTGACCTCATCCTCCCTTCCTTTCTCTGCTTCCTGCCGCATGCCGTGAGAAACTTTCCTCCACGGTGTATTTTACAAGGTGTTTCTGCCTTGGACTCAGCTGACCACTGAGTGAATCTACTGAAACTGCGAGCCTCTCCCCTCTAATGTGAAAGTAAACCTGTCTCCTCTAATTTGCGGGTTTTGACTATTTTGTCCCAGCAGTGAAAAAGTGATACAAGGAATGACCCAGTGTGTTTTCACATGGGCAGAATTTGCTGATATGAGGGCTGATGAAAGGAATATAGAAATCAAAAGAGCAGCAAATTTGAGGGCCAACACCAAGGAAGAATGATTTGTCATGTGCAAAGTGAATGAGGGACTTGCGAAGGAAAAGTAGAGAGTGTCGAGTGGGGAGTTCTGGGGACATATTGTGCTTGAGCACATATATGAAGGTGGCTGTACGAGTCATGAGTGTGCACAGGTGAGTTCAAGGGAAGAAGTAATGTAGACACAGGAAAGCTCAGAGACTCAGATTTGGGGTGATGTAATCCTTTGGTAATTTCAACCAAAAGTAATTAAACTTTAATGGTTGTAAGTAATTTTTAAACATACATTCCATCTCTCAGTATTTCTGGACCTTATTATTTTCCACTGTAGAAAAATTTTCTACATTTCTGTTGGAAAGGCACAAAGCTTGTTTGGTCACCAATGTTTTGGGGCCAAATAAGAAAGACATGTAGGAATTCTGCACTGAACTCCACGCTTGGGTTGGGTACTATCAGGTCCACGCTCTGTGTGGTCCTTCACCCACAGAGGCAGCTCTTAGTGCATTTATACAAGTTCTGCTCTTCCATCCAGTTCATTTATACACAAAGCAGTATGCATTGCTAAGCCAAGGACAATAATTTTTGAACCAAGGAGAACTGTTGTGTTTATACTTTAGTAATTAATACAAAGCTATTTGCCCAAATAGTTGGTCAAATTTACACTTCAAAAGGTAGTGTGTGAATATTTCAGTCAATCCGTATCTTCATCAGTATGTATTAAACACATCTATTTAGACACACACACACACACACACAATTTTTGCCTATTAGAAGAATGACAGATTTAAGCTCATTGTTGCTTTAGTTTATGTGTTTTCCAATTTTAAGAGAACTGAGAAACTTTATGTTTGCTGAACTTTAGGTTTTCCTCTTCTTCTGAATGAATTTGTGGTTTTTTTCCTTGGATTATTTATTAAATGATAGAGGTTGTTTATATTTGGACAGTAGTCTTATATTACTTATATGCTTTGTAACATCTTTTCCTAGCTTGTGGCTCATGATTTCATTAAAAATGGTACATTTTAATAAACAGACGTTCTTAGATTTAATTTCACTGACTTTGTCAATTTATCTTGCATAGCGATTTGTGACTTTAGGTTATATGTAAGCAGTCTCTTGATATCCTAAGGTTATGGAAGCTATCCTACTTAATTGTAAGAAGTGTCATAAATCCTTAGTCCACCCAGAATATACACCTTTACATTATTAGTCAGCTCTGTGATACTTCAGGTTACTAACATGTTTGAACGTGGTTCTCCACTCAATTTCCTTTGTGTCTTTGTCCCTCTCTGTGCCAGTCCCACCCTTGCAAGGCCCGACTGGCTGTTCTTCGGACTTCCTTCATTAAACTTTTGGCTCTTTCATGTACATAAAAGTGTAGAAACTCTGTGCACAGCTGAGTGTGTAGAAGATATATCAATGTAGCTAACACAGTACCAAGAAATAGAACACTACCAGCACACCGGATCTCCTAATCATTGATCTAATTTGCAACTGATTTTCTAGTTTCTAAATTGCTCTTGTCTGTTTTTGAACTTTGTACAAGTTCACTTCTAAATCCCATTGTAGCTATATCTCAGCTTTGGTTAGGAAGAGTTTTATGATACTCGGTTGATGTATTTACTAATTCGTACTATAACTTGTCATTAAATCTATGGATTATTTAGAATTGTGCAGTATTTTAAATATATATATATTTCTCAAACATTATGTATTTTAATCATATATATATATATATATAAATTAAGTAAGTGTTCCTTTACTTTTAATTTTTATTAGCTTATGGTTGCAGTACATAATGACTATTTTCACTGAGGGGTGTTGGTACATGTATATAACACATGTTATATATATGTTAACTCAGGTTGTCTCCTTCAGATATTAATACCTGTTAACTTTCGTCTCCTTCCTCTCTCCTCCTTCCCAGCCCTTCATCTTGGTTAACTTTTAAGTTCTTTTGTTGCACTTTTTTTTTTTTTTTCGGTACTGGGGATCGAACTCAGGACCTTGCGCTTGCCAGGCAAGCGCTTACGCCACTGAGCTATGCCACTGAGCTATACCCCCAGCCCCCTTGTTGTACTGTTAAACTCCTAACCGTGACAGATTTTCCAGTACTCCATAAAGAATGAGAACAATATATACCATTGTTCTCATTTGTTTATTTTGTTTGGGTTATAATTATTCTTGCTTTTCTACTATTTCCTTGCGTTTTATTTCTTTAACCTTTTTTTACATTGACTCGATCTATTTTTACTTTCGCTAATTTTGAAGCTGTAGACTCTGCACTTTTAGCTTCAAGTTTCATGTCCTACTTTTGACGTTCCTGAGTAACCGATCTCAGGCTCTAAACCGGGCTTAGAGGCTCCCTGAGGGATGGTGTCCGCCTGCCCTCTGCTCTCCTGTGCTCTTGTCTCCGCTCCATCTCTCCGCTCGTTTTTTTCTCCTTGTCCATGCTTCACAGGCACCTTGACGTTTAATACATCACTTTAATATTTTGTAAACTGGGAGTACTTCTCTTCTATATTAACTTTGCCAAGTTGCTGTTAATGGGAAAATAATTCTTTTTTTTTAAATAATAAAATTTCTAGCCATGCAATAAGTTTGAAGGCATTCTAGCAAGTGGACATACAAATAACAAACTTAAGAACTACTCAATTACCTAAGTCTAATTTTGTCTGTATTTTAAAGTTGCACAGATAGTGCTAAGTAATCACTATTTTAGCCCTCATAGAAACTTGCGAGATTCTTGAATTTACCATTTCTAAGATGTTGTCCATATCTCAAGGCAGAATGATGTAGTGGTAGAAGAAAAAATATGGGTTCTCTTTCCTGATAGGCTTGGGTTCAGAGAATAGTCTTTGTACTTGTACTTGATAATTGTGTGACTTTTTATGCAGTACTTTTGAAGGAGGTTGAGAAAATGAACATCCTATTATTTAAGCAAAGTGTAATAGTGGAGATTGATCTTAATTGGTCTTAATTAATAATGTAAGTCTGCCACTGTCTTTCTTTTGTTCCTTCTGATCCTTTTCCCATCCTGTTCAATTCTCTTCACCATTTGAGAGACTCACCTTATGGATCATACCCAGTAGGCATTGCAGGGGAGATATTGGACTGTATAAATAAACTATTATAGTGAGTGATAGAGAGACACACTCAATATTTGTTGTAGAAGAGTAAGCTTTCAATTATTCAATTATTATTGAAATTAAATAGATGTATAAATTAAAATCAAACAGTAATACCCAGAGATGTTGTTATATCATGTGTCAGACCCCGTAGTAATAATTTTTAATGCATAATAGTAGATACCTGGAAACCATGGCATGTACTACAACTGGTCTGCTGTTTATTTTTGTAAGTAAAGCAATACTAGAATGTAAACATCATATTGTCCTTGAAAAAACCTAAGACACCTGGCACCATTTCCCTAAAACTCGCCTTTTATATTGCCAAGACACTTAGGAAATGAAGGGAACATTGTAAGTATTTAAAATGTTTGGATAGGAATTATCTGAGAGAGACTGGGAACTGGAGAAACTAGCGTTATCTGTAGAAATTGGTTTCACGCCTATTTGCTAAGTCATTTGTTCTTTGGAGAGCTGTCATACCACAGAACAAAGAGCTGGTGGTGTCACTGCTATGCAGTTAGTGTGGAATACCTGAGTCCGGAATGGAGTGGTGTGTGGTGCTGGAGTCTAGCTGTCTGTCACTGGACATGAGGGAGGAACTGTGTTACGTTGCAGTTCAGCTAAGGCCTCTGGACCCTGAGTTCTCCTTGGTAATTTCTCTGTCCTGTCTGCCATCTCTCAACATTGTGACAACAGTTGTGTCCAGAAGCCACCACTAGATTTTGTCTTTTTCAGCTAGCAAACCTAAGTTAACCTGATCTTTTCCTATTACTCCCAAGTTTATTATTTTTATTATTTTTATTTTTTTGGCGGTACTGGGGATTGAACTCAGGACCCTGCGCTTGCTAGGCAGGCGCTAATTCCACAGAGCTATATCCCCAGCCCCTAGCCCTATTACTCCCTTGATAAACTTTTCTTTCACTATCTCACTCCGGGTTTTTTTTTTTGGTCTTCTAGGCGGTGGTGAGGACAGTTGTCTTTATTCCTTTTCATAGTGCCTGCAGCTGTATGTTGTTAAAGGCCTTTCCGGTATCTATTGAGATTATTGTGTGGTTTTTCTTCTCTTTGGCCTTTGCAGGACAGGGTCTCACTATGCGCCCAGGTTGGTCTCAAACTTGTAACTATCCTCCTGCCTCAGCCTCCCAAGTGCTGGAATGACAGGTATGTGCCACCACGCCCAGCAATCATGTGATTTTTATCTCTGATTTTATTCCTGTGATGTGTTATATTTATTTATGTATAGTAATCTTAATATCCCTGGGAAAAATCAACTTGGTCATGATGCATGAGCTGGATGGCTGTTGATTTCTGTTAGTAAGGATTTCATTGAAGATTTCTGCCTCTGTGTTTATCAAGGGTATTCATCTGTAGCCCTTCTATTTTATTGCATTGATGTTTGATTTAAGTATCAAGGTAGCCCTGACTTGATAGAATAAATTTGGAGCATAATATCTCTTTATAGTGTATATATAAATTGAGAGAATTAATTAGTTCTTCCCTAAAGGCCTGGTAGAATTTAGTTGTAAATCCACCCGCTCCTGGATCTTCCTAGTTGGCAGAATTTTACTTACTGTTTCAATTTCATTTCTTGCTTTTCATCTGCTTAGAATGTTATACATATTCTTGGCTCAATTTATGGAGGTCATATGTGTCTAGGAAGTTATCTGTTTTTTCCAGAGTCTCTATTTTGTTGGAATCACATTCTGAAATAAGTTTTTATGATTATCTGGATGTTGGTGACGTCTTCTATAATTTCTCCTTTTTCATTCTGTTTGTATTAATTTGGGCCTTCTCTCTCTTTAGATTTGGCTAAAGGCTTGCCAGTAATGTTTATGTTTTCAAAGAACTAACTCTGGAACTCACTGATCCTTCTTTCAGTTTTAATTTCTTTAATTACTGTTTAATCTTTATGCTGTGTTTTCCACTGGTGTTAGTTGGGAGGGCTCTTGCTTTTCTGTAGTGAGGAATGCATCATGAAGTTTTGTATTGGGCACACTCTTGTTTTCTAATGTGCGGACTTCTCTCTCTTAGAGCTGCTTTTATTGTGTTCCCCAAACTCTTGTATGTAGTCTTTTCCATATCATTTGATTCTGGGAATTTTAAAAAATTCTCCTCTGATTGCCTTAGGGTCTCATTGATCAATTAAAACTGTATTGCTCAATTTTCATTTGAATGATGAGATTTCTGTGATTTCTTTTACTGTTGATTTCTAGTTTCATTTCATTGTGATATGATAGGATACATGTGATCATTTCAAAGTTTTACATTTATTGAGACTTGCTTTATGGCCTAAAATATGATCTATTTTGGAGAAAACTCCATAAGGTGCTATAAAGAAAATGTATTCCACTGATGTTTGGTGAAACACTGTATAGATTTCAATTAAGATCATTTGGTTAACAGTGTAATTTAATTCTGAGTTTTTTGTCTAGTGGACCTATCTGTTGGTGATAGTCGGGTACTGAAGTTCTAAGTGTTCTATCTGTTCTCTTTGTCAAATAGTGTTTTTTTGTATGAATTGGTTGTACTGAAATCTGGTGTACATATACATTTACAATTGTAATTTCTTCTTGGTGAATTCCTTCTTTGTTTTTCCTGATCAGTTTTGATTTGAAATCAACCTCTTCAGATATAATTACTTCTGCATGCTTCTATGCTCCAGATGCTCAAAATGCTATTTTCCATCACTTTGCTTTCAGCCGTGTATTTCGTTGTAGTTGAGGTGTGTTTCTTCCAGATAATGTATGAAGTCTTATTTTGTGATCCAGGCTGCTAAGCTGTGTCTTTTAACTTGCAGCCATTTCTGCTGAGTGTTAATATTGAAAAAGGTGTACTAATTCCTGCCGTTTCATTGCTTTTCTGGCGTTTGATTCTTTCTGGTGTTTGCTTGTGTTTTCTCCCAGCGCACATTATTCTTTCCTTTGGCCTTAGAGTTGTTGTGTCAGTCTGTGTCTAGGGTGCTCTTAAATATTTGCTGCAGCATTAGATTGATGGTCATGAGTTTATCTAGTTTTCACTTATTGTGGAAAGCCTTATTTCTCCTTCAATCTTGAAGGAGAGCTGCTTGAATGTATATAGCAAACTTGATTGGCAAATATTTTACCTCAGAAATTGGAAAACTTCATTCAAAGGCCAGCTGGCCTTTCAGGTTTCTGTTTGGAAGTCTGCTTTTACTGAGATGAATTTGCCCTTTTTTTCTAACAGCTTTTAATATTTTTTGTTTTGTTCTGAATTTCTAGCATTTTTACCATGAGGTGTTATGGGAAGTTGTTTTTTGATCATGTCTATTTGGGATTCTAAACGTCTCTTTTACCTGGGTGTCCATCTCATTCCCTAGTTTGGGGAAATTTTCTGCTAAAATATCGGTGAATAGATCTTAAAGCCATTATACTATTTTTCATTGCCTTCTTCTGTACCAACCAGCCTTAAGACACTCTAGATTTATCCAAGAACTCTTGCCTAATCTTTTCAGCATTCCTTAATACTTTTTCTTTGACTCTGTCTGAGTGTTCTAACATTTCAATTCAGTCCTCACCTCCTGGTATTATTTCTTCTGATTGATTGAGTCTACTACTGAGATTTTCAATTGAAGTTTTATTTGATTTATTCAGGTTTTCGCTTTGAGGATTTCTGCTTGATTCCTTTTATTGTAATACAACTCCATCTCTTCACTGAAGTAGTCCTTCATATTCTGCAGTGTCCTTCTTCATTGGCTCAGTTGTTTATTTTTACCCTTGAATTCAACGATCATTCTAGTACTGTAGTTGACTCATTCAGCTCCTTTTTGTCTCTTTTGAGCTCATCAACCACTTTAACTGTCACGCTTTAAAGTTCTTTATCTGAAATTTCATTCATTTCAGTATCTGTGGGATCAGCTTTGTGGGAGTTGTACAGTTTTGGAAGCATCTTGTTGCTTTGCTTTCTTCTTTTAGCTGTGCTTCTGTATTGAGGCTTGTAAAAGAGTAGGGTAGAATGTTTCTTCCACTGTTGTGTGAGGTTATTCAATGTAAGTAGCTTGCTCTTTGAGGTATGTCCTTGATTGTGGGTAAAGCCACGTGCAAGACATTTCCTTCAGTCTGCTGTGAGCATTAGGGTGAACCCCCAGTATGGTCTATTTATTCTCAGGTATCCTGACATCCTCCCCCCACTTTATGGACAATGTAGGTCAAAGAAAAACACACTGTGTTGAAACAATGATTAGTTCCTGCGAGAGATGGTAAAAACGTCTCATGACAGTAAGTCAGTGGTCTCCACATGACACGCAGTATGGCAAGGCATTTAACATTGTTAGAAAATTATGTAAAATATACCTTTGTATATAATTGTACTATTATTAGGTATAGCATATTTGGTTACTAGATTGATTCTTCTGAAATATTACATATACTGCAGTTTACAAATCCAAATGATTAAGTATACACTATATTCTCTTTGTAAAGTAATTAGCATTTAATTTGGGTGCTATTCTTAATTTTAAGGATACACAGGGAATTATTAACATTGGTATGTGGGTTTTTCTGCAAAACTACTTAGGAAAACCAGTACCCTAGTAAAAATAGAGTGAGAACAGAGGGAAAAGTAAACATTTTATCTGTCAATTTCTTTCAATATGCATTAAAAGCACTTCCATCTGCTTGCAGCTGTAAAAAGGCCCCTGGATACTAGTAAACTAGATGTCATTATCTAGTAATCCAGTATCACTGGCTTTAACTAGTTAGTAATATCACATATATATTCAAAGTAAATTCAGTGTATACTCTGCTATTGGTGGTCATATAATAAACTTTCAAATATTTAACACTAAAAATATGAATGAACTACATAAAAAATTTTTACAAGCAATGATGCTACATATACACTAGCAGCAATGTAATTAGTGCACAACCTATAGTTGGAAATTTTTGAATAAAATTTTAGAATTGACCACACTGACCATAACATTTTCTTCACTTGGTTTCCTCTTGCTGGCAGGTCCCTGACCTCTGGCATTTGCTTTAGACAATTTGCAATTGTAAGCTCCTTTGTGGCCCTATTGAGAAATGTATCTGCAAACTTCTCAAGGGCCCAGAGTCTTCCTGTTTTAAGTATAGTGAGTAAGACAGGCTCCTGACTCTCAGTTTCTGCAGGAGGACAGAAATCCTACTTCTATAAATGTCAGTTTGCAAACACTGATAATCCAGTTACATGTCCCAGCATTCCCCAAGGTGTTCTTCAGGATTCTGCCACCAGCTCACTCCAGTGCTTAGATAATTGCCTGTCCTCTGTTTCGTCTCTTCCCCTTACTGCAATAATATTGACCAATGCTGAAATACTCTTCTTTGTTTTTAAGGTTTTTAAAAAATTTTCAATGAAATCTTCTCTGTAATTTTAATTTTTCTGGTGCTATTTATCTTTGGTAGTACAGAATTTAAAGACATTTATAAAGAATAAGTTTATCTTCATTAACTATGCTAACAATGAACAGTATTTTTTTTTTAAATTGAGTTCATGAAGTCATGGCTGCTACAGTTACTTAACTCAGTCTTTTTGATTTTCTTTTTTCTTGGAGTCAGCATGTTACCTTGATGGTTAACTTAAGTGGTAGTTTGAAATGCCCAGGCGTTTTGTCAAATGTGTCTGTGAGAGTATTTCTGAGTCAGTCTAACATTTTAGTTCATGCACTGAGTAAAGAAGATCTCTCTTCTTAATATAGAGGGGGTCTTGTTCAGTGAATTGTACAGGCCTGAAGAGAATGAAACGGCCAAACATGAGGGGCTGCCTGACTCCTTGAGCTCACATCGGTCATTTTCCTTCCTTCAGGCTAAAACTGAGACGTTAGATCTTTGTGGGTCTTGAACTTACCAACTCTCAGTTTGAAGCATCACATCACCAGCTCCCTTGTTTTTCAGACACTCAGGCTGAGATTGGTACTATACAATTGGCTCTCTGCATTCTCCACCTTGCTGACTGCAGCCATGGGTTCTTTCAGCCTTCCCAATCATACAAGGCAACTCCTTGTAACAGACCTGTGGGATTTGTATTGGAGAAGAGATGTAAGTGGTATAACTAGGCAGGCGTGCAGTGTCTTTCCAAATGCTAAGAGAAGATCTGGGGTAGCAGTGTAAATGATTTCACGATAATTCTAGAAGCATGTAGACATGAATTTATGCTTTCCTTCTACTTAACCTCTTATACTGATCCATACTTTATCATTTTAGGAAATATTATTTTCTTCATTGTACAATATGATCCCATTTCTTAAGAGTTTAGCACATAAAATGATCACTGGCCAATGCATGGAACCTCCAGTTACATAGACTATTTTTGAATCTCACTTAACACGTTTTATCTAGTGTTTTATTTCTGATACTTTTTTATACTTCTCTAAGCTTTTTGAGATTGTTTTGTTTGTTCAATGTAAGAGGTTCAAACTTATGTCATAGAATTTATCTATCACATTAAACATTACCTTAAGGAATTTTTTGTAAAGAACAACAGTGTTATAGTAAGTTTTATGGTTAATATTTTCAGTTATTGGAAAATATTAATTAATTTACATTATTTATTATAGGGTCCTAATTTCCCACCAAAATGACAAGTTTGTGGTGGTGAGAAGTCATATAAACCAACTTAGCCTGGACTCTATGAAGTCTACTCAAGAATGAATCCTTTAGGTCAGGGAAAGGCAGAGGCATAAGACGGAACTCCAAGAGCTGGTGTATCACAGGAAGCCTGCCTGAATTCTATGTTCCAATCTGATGCTTATAGCCAAGATAAACTCATTGGTTATCCAATATTTCTAATGTCAAAAATGTATCACTAGTGAGTCCATAGCAACTTTAAAATGTTATAAATTTTGGGATTTTTATAGGGTAATGATACTCAGTAGTTCTCTTTAGAGTCTCTTTGAGCTCAAAATGTAATTAAAATGAGAATTAGAGTTGTGGAATTTAAATATTTTCATTTAATGGAAATTCTAGGGGTTTTTTGGTCAAGGTAATGTGAGACATTTTATGCTGTCTATTTTAACATCTGACTGTAATACTTCCCAAGGATTAAAATTATTTCAGACAAAAATAACCTCTCCAAGTAGCTTCCTCATCCTTTAAAACATTTATTTTTGAATTCAAATTATCTGGCTCTAGAGGATTCTTCAACTGAATCATTTTTGTGTCTTCCAAAGTATATGGCCAGCTGATTTAAAATTGACAGCAGCAGTTGAAGGGAAAAGTTGGAGGGAAAAATCTTACTCTGGAAGTAAAGATAACATGTCAGTCCAAACTTTGGTGTGGTGAAAAAGGTAACAAAAACTAGTTACACAGTTTACACATTTCTATTAGTTACCTCTCTGACAATGATAAACAACTGTTAAAATAGGTAGAAATTGAAAGTAAAGAATTAATTACCCTTCATGTTCACTGTGTTTTCAATAAATTCAGATACAAATTACTGAGTTGGATTGACTCGTCCCTTCTTCATTCTGGCCCAGTTTGACATTTTTCAACCTAAAAAAAAAAATCAAAAGAATATTTCAAGCTAAAAAAAAATACTGCTATTTTTATACTGCCTGTTCTAAAGACAAAGTTAAAATACTATTATATTTTAATTAGGAAATGATGTTTGAACCATAAGACACTGGTTGTGAATTAATAGATGGTAGAAAGTATTATCCTGAGCCAGATGCTGATGATTCTATCATAACCCACAGAACTTGAAATAATTACTGTATTTCTGAGATGAAATATAATAAGGCACAGGTATTCTTATCCCTTGTCTTATTTTAATTGTCTAAGACTAAGTAGAATTTGTATGACTAAAACAAACAATTTTTTCCTAAGATATTCAACTTTGATTTACTTTTTCACTCCACTTTTCTCTTCCATTGTTTAGATCAGTTAAAATATTGTTGTGCTTCTACAAAGACAAAGGTAGTGTCTTTTGCATCAAGGGGAATATAAATATTGTAAAAGTGTATATGACATTTATCTGCACAAGTAAGCAGACATGGGAATAAATGAAATTAGTATTATCCAGCAGGATACTCTTTACTTTCATTCATGGTTTATTGGAACAATGCCATCATACTGCCCTAACAGCACAAGTATCTCATCAAAAATAGTTCAGTTTTTCAATCTTTAGAGTAGGAGAAAAATAAAGGAAGTGGAATGTGTTGAGTAAATCAAATTAAACTAGTTGTAATAATTCAAAGCCTCAAAGTATAGCATCACTGTTTTATGGCTCATAGCTGGATGTCTCCCTAATGCCTCGTATAGTCATAGGTGGGACTTTTCAGAGGTAGCTAGGTCTGCAGCGTGTAATGCTGATATTGATTCTCCATGCAATGTTAGGATTAAGGGTGTGAATACTCCCTGTATTGAAGGCATAGATTATAAAGGACAAGAAGAGAGTTGCTTCTTCTCACTTGCTGCTTGCTGCCTCACTACCTTCTGCCTGCCACAAACTGTTTCTCCTCTGGGGTGGCCATCTGCCTAGCCACGCAACCTTGGCGCCAGCCAGTTATGGACTGAAACCTCTACAAACTGTGAGTCAAAATAAATCTTTCCTCCTTTAACTTTGGATGTTGAGTGTTTTGTCTCAGCAATGAAAAAGTAACTAAGACAGATTTGGTACCAGAAATGTGAGATCATTGCTGTGACTGTACCTGACCATGTGGTTCAGCATTCTTTAGGACTGATGGCTGATAGGGCTTGGAAAGGTTTGGAGATGCTGGCTGAAAATGCAGCACTGAAATACCTTAAACTACACTTAACTGGAGATTTTGGTCAGAGCCCCAGAGGGCCAGAAAGCTGGCCTTAGAAATGCTGCTGGTAATGATCAGGTTCAGGAAGTTTCTGTAGGGAGAGAGTTCATTGCACCAGACAGTGTTATAACTTGGCAGAATGTTTGTCTACATTTTGCTTGTCTCCAGAGACTTTGCCAGAGACTGAGATTGAGGGCAATGAACTAAGTAATCTGGCAGAAGAAATTTCAAGGCTGTCTAATGTTAAGGCCAGGGCATGGCTACTGTTGGGGGCATTTAGCCAGATTTATGTTGCAAATCAAGAGCAAAGAGCCCAGCAGAATGATTTAAAACATTTCAAATTTTTCCAGACAGCAAGTTTCAGTAAAGTTGCAGCCTACAAAAAGGGAACAGAGATGAAATTGTTTGTTGAAAAGACTAGCAAGGAAAAGCCAAGTATTTCAGAAGAAGACAATGGAAAAGAAGGCCTGAGGATATCACAAGAACTAACAAGACTCCACCGTTTGTAGCCTCAGAATTGCAAAGGTAAAAAGACTTTGCTTTGAGAAGAGAGCCCCAGAGTACCAAGATTCAGAATGGCAGTGGTTTAGGGAAATTTTTCTTCAGGATTTGGTTCATCGGCAATTGACCCATACAGCCAAGAGAAGAAATCCTGCCCACTGCTCCAGCTGTCTGCAGACAGTGGCCTCATCCATCTAGCCCTGGTTTTAGGTATATGTAGAATGTAAGAGTTGTGGGGTTGGGAAGGCATCCACCCAGGTTTTAGAAGAAGGCCTGGGAGGCCAGGCTGTGTGCCCCTGAGAGGGCAGTGTGCACAGCTATGAGTGTTAATCCAGTGGTGCAGTGGAGACCCCAGAAGTTTGGAGAAGCCAGGAATGTGTATATCTGAGTAAAACTGCAAGAAGGGAGCATAGCTGGCCAAGAGAATAGTCATGGGAGGGTTTTGCCTTCTGCCTGATATTACTGGCAGTGTCATGGAGGTTGGACCATCCAAGCCCTTTCAAGTTCTATCTTGCCACAGGTTGCTGGGAATGTTGAACATGGAACTACAAGAGTTAATGTTTGCCCTGCTGGATTTTAGCCCAGCTTTAGTCCTAGTCCTTTGGTCTTTAGGTACCCTCTATTTGTGCCATCTGGAATGGTGTGTTCATCTTATTCCTTTGTGTATTAGAAGTGTTCCACTTCCATTTCATTTGTACAAGGGTTCACAGATAAGAGTTTGTCTTAAATTTCAGAGGAGAGTTTGGACTTGGAATTTGAAGCAGTACTAAAACTGCTAGGAATTTGATAACTCTTAGAGATGGACCAAATTCCTTTTGCATAAAAGGAGATAGATGAGTCTTTGGTGGATTAGGGACAAAATGTTATGGCCTGTGTTTAGATGTTCCATAAAATCTCATATGGTCATAGGCAGGGCTTTTTGGAGGTAGCTGGAACTAGAGTGTGTGATGCTGGAATCAAGGATATGATGCTGAGATTAATTCACGGTGCAATGCTAGGATCAGAGGTGTGGATGATACCTGTCTTAATGGCAGGTAGTGTGGACAAGATATAAGGGACAGAAGGGGGTTGCTGCTTGCTGCCTTCTGCCTAATATAAATGGTTTCTTCTCTGTGATGTCCTTCTGCCATGACATCCACCCTTGGAGCCAGCCAGTTATGGACTGAAACATTTACAAACTGTGAATCAAAATGAACCTTTCCTTCTTTAACTTTGGGTGTTTTATCTCAGCCAGGAGGAAAGTAACTAAGCCACACTTTCTCTGGAAGTGTAAAGTATTACTTTCTCTAAATGTAAATGATATACTGCTTATCTGGCAAACCCAAATGAAATACCATAATAGATAAGCTACATATTGACAAGACATAAAAACTGATGTAATATAGGCCATAGATTTGAGTGATAGAGTTAAGGCTATAGGATTTTCAGTGAACAAAAAAGAGAGGAAAAAAGTATTTAGGACTTCAGACGTGTAGATTAATTTTGTCAGACTTAAGGCGCATAGTATTATGGTTTAGATCTAAAGTTTCCCTCAAAGGCCTCATGTGTTTGGAAGGTGATTGGATCATAGAGGTGATGCCCTCATCAGTGAATTAGCAGAGCTAAATATGCTGTTAGGAAGTGGGGTCTGGTCAGAAGAGGCGGGGCCACAAAGTGTGTGACCTGAAAAGGTGTCCCTCTCCATTCTCCTCCCTTTTCTCTTTGGTTCCTGGCTCCCATGGTGTAAGCACCTTTGTTCTTTGGTCCCTCCCACCATGCTGCTTTTCCACTGGAATGAGCTCACTGAAACTGTGAACCAAAGTACACCTCTACTCCTTCCAGTTATGGGTCATTGGTGTTTTGTTCCAGGGATAAGAAAGTTATTAACCTCATGCATTAGAAAATAAAATAATAAGATGACTTAACTTTATTAAAAATAAGAAACTCTGGTCTTTATAAGAAACCTTAAGAAAATAAGAAGTCAAGACATGTGGCGGGAGAATTTTGCAGTGTGTGTATAGTATCTCACAAAGGACTTTTAGTATGAAGAAATTTATATCTCAGTGATATCCTAGAATTTTGTATATGGATAGATATTTAGAAGTACCCAAATATAGCTAAAAATGTATATAATATGTCAATGTGATATTTAATATACTTGGTCAGCAGACTGGTATATGTAGTGACCTTCAGAATTAACACTGATTTTTGTACCAAGACTCCCAAAACTTGTGCTTTAACAGGCATGGCTCTTACTGGATCATGGGGAGTTGCTGGACTTCTGAGTCTGGAGACACTCGGAAGAACTGGGCAGCAGCCACTTCCTAACCCTGGTAGACATGTCGCAGTGCTCTAAGAGTTGTAGTGACACATCCGTGCATATCAGGTACATATTGTTTCATAGTTCTGTTTCCATGATTAATTTTTTGTATTCAAACTGCACCATAATATTTTTAAGCTTATTTTACTTGAGATAAAAATATATACTTTAATAAGGTACCAGGTGATGTTTTGATATGTTTATACAATATGCAATGTTTAAATCAGATTAACATAACTACTTCTGTGAACAACTTCTCTTTATGGTGAAAGTATCATAATCTTTCTTCTAGATTTTTGCAATACAGACTACATTACCATTATTCAATTACCCTACTGTGCAAAAGCACACCATGACCCATGATATTTTTGCTCCCTCTGTTAACTAAGCAGCCTGATCAATTTCTGCCTATTATTTCCTTCTCCTGCCCTTCCCAGCCTTTAGGAAACATTCTGTACTCTCAAATTCAATGAGATCATTTTAAAATTTGCCTTAATTTCCTTTGATTTTATGTATGATCTGTTCTTGCTGTGTGATTTAGGCTGGCTTTGAACTCACTAGCCCCAGGTAGTGCAGGCCAGCCTCAAACTCACAGTGATTCTCTTACCTCAGCCTCCCAAATACATTCTGTGTCACCATGCTAGGCAAGACCAACTGTTCAGAATTTCAGATAGAAGTGAGATCATGCAATATTTATCTCTCTGTGATATATTAACAGTCTTTGTCTTTCTACCTATGTTGTCACAAATGATAGGGTTTCATTCTATTTATGGCTGGACATTACTCCACTGTGTATATATATTACATGTATCATAGTTTCTTTCTTCATTGAGCAGTTAAAGGATGACTGAGTTGTTTCCACTCTTGACTACTGTGGATAATGCTACACTGAGCATGGGAATGAAGATATCTCTTGGTCATCCTGATGTTATTTCCTTTGTGTCTGTATGGAGGAATGAGATCACTAGATCACATGCTAGTTACTATTTTTCATTTTTTGAGGAAAACTGCGTACGGCTTACATAAGGTCCAAACTAACTTACATTTCTGTTGACAGTGCCTAAGGTTCCCTTTTCTCTGCATACTTGCCAGCATTCATTATCTTTAGTCTTTCGATAGTAAACGTTCTTCCTGGGGTGAGGTGATATCTCATTGTGCTTTTTTATTGTCATTTACATACTGATAAACGATACTAAGTATTGTTTTCTTCTTTCTGTTGACTATTTGTATGTTTTCTTTTGAGAAAAGTCTATATAGGTCTATAGCCTCATTTTTAATTTGGGTTATCTGAGGGGTTATTTTTATTGTGATGCTATTGAGATTTCACAATTTCTTATACGTTCTGACTATCAAACAGAACTATCAGATATATAGTTTGCAACATTTTCTCCAATCTGTAAATATCTTTTCACTCTTGTTGGTTACATTGCTTCTGTTTTTTTTACATTTTGAAAAATTATCTTTATTTAGGTTTCTGAGTTCATTGCTTTTCAGAATCTTTTCTTATGCATACCATTTTTCCATTTTTGTCCCCAAACTGAAATAGTTACCCATTCCAATGTACTGAAACACTTCTCCTATGTAGTAGTTTCAGTTTCAGGTTTACATTTAAGTTCAATCTCTTTTAAGTTGATGTGTGTAGCTGTTACAAGATAGATACATCTACATTACGCTGCTTGTGGATATCCAATTTTTCCAGGTCTATCCTTTTGTGTAATGCATGTTCTTGACAGTTTTGTCAAAAATCAACTGCCGTAATAAATATATAAGAAAATGTTCCACATCCTTAGTCATTCGAGAAATGCAAATAAAAACAACATCGAGATTTCACCTCACCCCAGTAAGACTGGCCAGTATGAAAAAGTCATCCAATAACAGATGCTGGGGAGACTGTGGAGAAATAGGGACTCTAGTACACTGCTGGTGGGAATGCAGACTGGTGCAACCACTGTGGAGAGCTGTTTGGAGATTTCTCAGCAAACTAGGTGTAGAGGTTCCATTCAAACCAGCTATTCCTCTTCTGGGTATTTTCCCAGAAGATCTGAAAACATCATATCACTCTGATATATGTGCACCCATGTTTATAGCAGCGCAATTTGTAATAGCTAAAATGTGGAAGCAACCCAAGTGTCCATCCACAGAAGACTGGATTAAAAAACTGTGGCATTTTTATATAATGGAATATTA
>PVLD010000124.1:0-200162 GCA_004027595.1 Dinomys branickii | reverse complement strand
AAGGAGTAAAGATAGGAGAGGAAATAGGAGAGGAAGAAGTGAAATTATCTTTATTCACAGATGACCTGATACTCTGCATGGAAGACCCCAAAAACTCCACCAGAAAACTCCTAGAATTAATAAACAAATTCAGTACTATAGCTGGATACAAAATCAACACTCAAAAATCAATAGCTTCCCTATATACCAACAACAAACACACTGAGAAAGAAATTAAGAGAACTATACCTTTCACCACAGCATCCAAGAAATTGAAATATTTATTTATTTATTTATTTATTTTTTATTTATTTATTTATTTTTGGCGGTACTGGGGATTGAACTCAGGACCCTGTGCTTGCTAGGCAGGTGCTTATTCCACTGAGCTATATCCCCAGCTCCGAAATTGAAATATTTAGGAATCAATCTAACACAACAAGTAAAAGACCTATACAGTGAAAACTACAGTACTCTGAAAAAAAGAGTTTGAGAGGATTTTAGAAAATGGAAAGATATTCCTTGCTCATGGATAGGAAGAACCAACATGGTGAAAATGGTGATAATCCCCAAATTGTAGATTAATTGCCATCCCAATTAATTATACTGTTAGTATACCACATAGATCTAGATAAAATATCCCTAAAATTCATCTGGAACTAAAAGAGACCTGGAATACCAAAAGCAATTCTGAGTAACAAAGGCAAGGCATGTGTAATCAAAATTCCTGACTTGAAATTATACTACAAAGCTACTGTGATGAAATCAGCATGGTGTTGGCAAAAAATTCCAGACCCGAGGATCAGTGGAACAGACCAGAAGATGCAGTTACAACCACAAATACACTCGTCCACCTTATCTTTGACAAAGGGGCCAAACAAACTCACTGGAAGAAAGATAGCCCCTTTCATAAATGGTGCTGGAAAAACTGTCTTTCCACATACTCTGAAACTAGAATCGTGTGTATCACAATGCACCAAATTAAAGTAAAAATGGCTTAAAGATCTAACTATTAAAATGGAAGCATTAAATCTACTGGAAGAGAAAGTAGGCATAAACTTGAACACATAGGGATAGGCAGAGAATTCATGAACAAAAACCAAACTTCATGGGAAATACATCAAAGAATCAACAAGTGGAGTCTCATCTTATTGAAAGGTATTTTCACATTTAGAGGAATCACCAGCAGAGTAAAAAGAAAACTCACAAACTGGGAAAAAATTTAGCCAATTGCCCCTCAGAGAGAGGACTTTTATCTTGAATACATGAAGAATTTTTAAAAAATCAAATCTCCTGAATTCAAAGACCCAATCCAAAAATGGGTATCTCAGAGGAATGCACACTTCTCAGATAAAGAAATACAAATGGCAAATAAATACATGAAAAAATGTTCAACAGCATTAGTCTTTCAAGAAATGCAAATTAAAACAACACTGAGATTCCACCTCAGCTCACAAAGAATGGCCATTATGAAGAAATCAACCAATAACAAATGCTGGAGAGAGTGTGAGGAAAACGAACCCTTCTCCACTATTGGTGCCGTGTAGACCGGTGCAATTACTATGGAAATCAGTCTGGAGATTCCTCAATAAACTAGGATTAAAGGTTCCATTCAACGCAGCTATTCCTCCTCTGGCTATTTTTCCAGAAGAACTGAAAGCATCATGCCACAACGATGTATGCGCATCCAAGTTTATAGCAGTGCAATTTGTAATAGCTTAATCGTGGAAAGAATTCAAATGCCCATCACCTGAGGAATGGATGGAATATTGCTCAGCTATAAATAAAGGTAAACTTGAGGCTTTTATAGGTAAATGGATGTAGTTAGAGACCATACTCATGAGTGAAATAAGCCAAACTTGCATATTAAAAATCTCATTGTCTCCCTAGTTTAAGAAACCGATAGAGTAAATAAGATCTGAAAGATTCAAGAGACATTGTGAAAAGGTTGCCACTAGAGACCATACACATAAGTGAAATATATAAGACTCACATATGTAAACATCATATTGTCTCCCCAGTATAAGAACCTGAAACAGTAAATGAAATCTAAAAGGTACAATAGATAGCGAGAAAGGGAAAAAACTGCTCAAAAGAAAGAATGACTGGGATGAGGGTAACAAGAAAATGAAGAAAGGGGAAATATGTATACACACACACACACACACACACATGATTGCCAGGATAATTGCAGTACTAATTTCTATCACTTTGATTTTTTAATTTCTTATATTTATTTATTTATTTATTATGTATTCCTTTCTTGAAAGGAACAGCTGATATTTAATTGTTTGGTCAGTTTTCCGTGTCTGTATTTGTTTATCTGAGTAGCCAATATGAAAATAACAGTATGTAATGCAACAACAATGATTGTTAATTTCTTTTCATCTTGTCTGAAATTCTGTACTGTTTATATTGTTTTTATGTTGTTTCATTTATGTCTGTGTGTTTGTTAATATGTTCTTTCTTTTATCTCTAAAAATAAAATTTTAAAAAACCTAGGATTACAGGTCTCATTCTCCAACCTATTCCTCTTCTCGGTATTAAAAACATCATACCATAGCAATGTATGCACCCACGTTTATAGCAGCACAATTTGTAATAGCTAAATTTTGGAAACAACCCAAATGTCCATCAACCAAGGAACAGATAAAAAAGGTGAGGTTTTTTTTTATACAATGGAGTATTGCTCAGCTACAAAGAAAGAGAAACTAAAGGCTTTTATAGGTAAATGGATGCAGCTAGAGACCATACTCATGAGTGAAATAAGCCAAACTTGCATATTAAAAATCTCATTGTCTCCCTAGTTTAAGAAACCGATAGAGTAAATAAGATCTGAAAGATTCAAGAGACATTGTGAAAAGGAAAGAAACTGCTCAAAAAGGAATGGATCACTAGGGTCATGGACAGGAGGAAAGAAGGGAGGAATATATATGTGGTAGCTAAGATAATTTTAGTATTAATTCCTCTTAGTTTATTGAAAGGGGCAGTTAGTGTTTATATTGTTTGACTAGTCTTACATGCCTATATCTGATCGTCTGAGCAACTCCTTTGAAGTGAACAATATACAATATAATGACCATTGTTAATTTCCTATCACCTGGTTTTGAAATTCTGTATCACCTTTATTTTTTATTAGTCTCTTAAAAAAAGATAAATAAATAAATAAATAACCCTGAAAAAAAATCCCAAAGAACAATTAATGTACTCATAAGAAACAGTGGTGGTACAGGTTTAGGATCCACATTCCCGCTCCAAACCGGAGGAATAAAGAATCCAATTCCAGGAGGAAATATTAAATCGTTTTCCGTACTTAGTATCTGGGCCCACCATCGTGGAACGTTGGCTCCTCAGGACAGCGCTCCCTTGGTGCTTTACAATCTGCAATGCACTTTCTTACTCTGTGGCGCTGGCTTTGCACACTGCCTGCAGCCTCTTCCACGTGCCGTTCCAGGTACCTGCTATGTCTGATTGTCTGGGGTCTCGCTTTGGCACTCTCGCAGCTTCCCGCATTGACACACGCAGGGTGGCTTGCAGATACATTAGCTATCACAGGTCTCTTCCTGCCTTCACAAGATTGCCTTAAAATCTGTATGGATGCCTCCTTAACTCCAAAACTCTTGTATTTTGTCTGCCTGCAAAACCAGTCATGTGGATGGCACCAAAGTCTCCTGCCAGCGTGAACTATACCTGGACCTGCTTGAACTCGTCAGTAGCAACCTCCGAGGGTGTGCTCACTAAATACTAGGGAACGAAGCCCTTGGTACTTTTGGGCTTCCCCTGCTCCTCTGTGTAGGATTTCTGAGATGTCCACAAGGCACCTTTCCTATTGTTCCATAGCAAAGTATTTGGGTTATTTTTATGGATTCTAATTTCTGTAGCAACTGTCCCCTCCTGCACTAAAGTTTTACATTTTTTTCCTGGATGGGCTTTTCCCCAAGTCGTTCTGCTATGTTTTTTGTTCCCTACCTTCGCTGTAACATGGCTAAAAGCAGCCATTAATACCCAGGCTGCAGCCTAAGTACTTTGCTGTCTTAAAAATTTCTCCATCAGAGAATTAGTTTATCACTTTTAAATTCACTCTCCTATATGGGATGAGAAGACAGACAAAATGCATCCCTATTCTTTGCCACAGTGTAGGAGGAATTACACCGGATGCAATTTCCAGGAGAGCCCTAATTTTCACCTGAAGCCTCATCAGCATACACATTACTCTCTGCATTCCTACCAACATTCTGATTTTCTGATCTCTCCCCACAATCACACATAAATCTCTGCTTAGAGCATTGTGGATATTTCTGTCTTAGTCCTGCACACTTTTCTAGATTCCCCCCATGAACCAATTCCACAGGCTTTCCGATATCCTCAGGTATGCAAATGGCAACAACTCCACTTTTTCTGCAGGTATCCTTTAATCTACACAAGATGATCACCAGAATTAACCATCACATAAGATTATACTTCTTATGTTTATAGTCAGTTACATGTAAGTATTTACCATTTCCACAATCACTTCATGGAAGTATTACACTTAGAAGATTTGTGCTTTATCAACATCTGTTTGCCATGGCTCCTTCACTTCATATATGTGCTTTAATATATCTTCTCATATTTAAATTTTGGATTAAATGGAATCGCCTTTGCCCTAGGAGCTTTATGAGTCATATAGATGCCAACATATTGCAGATAATATTCTTTACCTGCTTGAATATACAGATGCTTCTTTTTTTCCTTGTAGCTATACAGCTTCATTGGAGTAAGCTTTGCTATAGACCATTTGATCCTGAATCTCTCTGAATGATGGCATGACCCATATTCAGATATTCTTTTATTTTGGGATTTTTCCTTTACTCAATTCTTTTGCTATATCGATCATTTTACACATGTGGTTTGTAGTCATCAATTTAAGCCTTAATCTTTGTCAGTAATTCTTTTTCAGAGAGTAATCTTATCTACCTCATTCCCACTCTGATCTAACTCATTTTATTCTTTAATAACTTTACTTTGATCTTCAATGTTTTCTTAGTTTCCTATTTTCTCTCAATTATTTAATAATTACCATATAATTGAGTTCTTATATATTAATTTTATTTTCAAAAAATTTTAGTTCAAAACAGTTATGGTAAATATAAAAAGTCCATTATAAAACATATACACAGTTCAGGAAAAGAAAATCTTGTATAAATATTTTAATACTGCATTTATTGAGATATCATGAGATTAATAAATTACATTTGGCTTCTGCAATTACAAGACGTGCTCAAAGTGCTGGATATTTGTGAATACAGCAAACCTCTGCTTGGAGATACATTTTTTGGTGGACTATATCTTGTAATCTGAATAATTACTTTGAAGATAACAATATGCAATATAATAGCCGTTGTTAACTTTCCATCATCTTGTTTTGAAGTTTTATATCATTTTTACTGTTTTTTCTCTCTCACTTATACTATTTGGATTACATGGTTTCTTTCTGTAGTCTGCATTCTTTATTTGGCTTTTGCTTTCTGTGGTTTAGTTTTTCTTTCTCAATTATTTTCTCTATCTTTCTAGGGTGAGAAGTATCTCCCATTTTATATGTGCAGAATTAACAAGGAAAAAGATAGATTTGTGTATCAAATTTATTGAGGTTTAAAATTTTTAGTTGTACAATTTTGCGGTATGTAATGACCACATTCCTCGCGGGGAGTTGGTACATGTACATCACACCTCTTAATTATTTTTTCATCACCTCCCCCATCTCTTACCTCCTCTTTTTCAAAATAATGTGCCTCTATTTTTCTCTTACCTGCCATTTATCTTGCTCTTTATTTATATTTTTGGATTATTTATATAAAAGAAACCTTGTGATATGTAAACTTGAGCAGTATCATGTATTAAATGCACATTGAACTTAAGAATTCATCTAGACCCTTCAGTTGTAGATACTGACGTGTTACCTTGGTGTATTTGTTTCAAACCTGGGATACTGGTAGAAAGATGTCTGGACCAGACAATAATCTGGAAAATGTAATCTAGAAAGTAAAATGTATCATGATCTATAGCATTTTATGTTTTTTAATTATTATATAGATAATAAGTTTTAGAAATGTATGAAAGTATTACAGTATCAAAAGACACAAGTAAAATTTTAGTCAAGTAAAGGAGATATTAACCTAATTACTGATGGGAAAGAACATGTTTTCTAAGTTTGGTGTAACTCTTTGAACTTTTACTGTTAAAAACTAGATCAATACATTGTAAGTCACTAACATTAATAGCAAAATTAGAAGGAATAATATATTCCATATTGTTTATTGTTTGAGCCATGAATATGAATAACCCAATTTTATAGGAAAAACTTGCTTTAAATGTGGACTTTGATATGGAGATGTCTATTCTTTCTCTGTATAACATGTCTGTAAAACAATATTGTTACTATTTCAAAAGTAAAAAATGTAATTTTAGTTCTGATAGATTTTGCCCATAGGTTCTAGCTTAATTACCGAAAAATAGTCTTTATATCATTCTGTTGAAGTACTTCCTTAATTCTTCATTATAAAATATCCATTTGATGTGAATAAAACACACATGTAAGTGCTCTTTATGGCATGTTTTTATTTTTGAAAAATATTTGAAAGTAATTTTAGAAGTATTCTATCTCTTACAGTTAAAAAGTTCATTTTCAAAGAGTTTCTGTAATGCCAACGGATATACAAAGAGAATCATATAGGCTGGTGGCTTTAACTTTCAGCTTTGGTTGCTGGAAGCCATTACATAGAACACCATTACACTATGCTCTTTTTGTGTAGCAATTAAATGACTGAAGAACTGTGTACTCTGGAAACTTGGGGATGGCTTTTCTATTCTTTATGGTGCATTTATTTGACCAGAAATATCACAAATACGGTTTCTGTAAGCAGCCAGACCCTAATTATTTTTCTGTGGTAGTTGAAGATACTCAGTTCTATTGTTTAAAAAGTAGCTAGTAGGTCTTTTGAGAAATGGATTCTTGCTTCTTGGTACATATTTTGACTACTTTGCTTCTATTATTTTTCTCTTTTTTAACTTCAGTTCTAAAAAAGAAAACTGTAACGGGTAAATTATAGAAAAAGTTAATGCAGAAAGTTAGGGAGGTTAAAAATTCTGCCCCCAACAGATTCTATCAAATAAACCCCAACATTCCTTCTGTAGTTGAAATCCCTGATAGTAGATTCAGCCTGCAAGAAAAATAGCTGACACTGTGAACACAAAAACCACTGAGTTGGACAGCTCAAAAGAACCATCAACCCAAACTTCCCCCTGGATAGCACTAAGTCCACCCTGGGTTACAATTTCGCTGAATTGCCTGTGTGCTGTGGTCTCCTTCTATCTGGAAAAGTTCATTTTCTTTGAGACAAAGGGGAAAAATTGTTGCAAGTCCATTCCCCCCTGTGCGTGTGATTAACGGATATTAGTTAATACACGTAAGCATAGCGGCAGAAAGCCAGGTTCGAGGAGCCTCCCTGAAAGGGATCCCTCCCTATGCTTCCCCTGGTTTAATTCAGCATTTAATCAAACTGTTCCCAACTTGCCACAGAATTCTTTCAAAGGAAGAAAAGTGGAAGATTAGTAAAAAAAAATGCTATCAAAATCCCTTTTTGTAGCCCCAGAATAAGGATTAAACATCTGCATCCCATCAATATACCTGTTTAGGTTTATTCTGTTGAGTGTGCTAGATACTCTCAACATCTGTCCCTTAATAAAAAGTACAGAAAAGGGAATTTCCCCCCAAATGAGATTTTACTTCTGTTGTTGTAGTTGGTAGTTTTGTTTCTTAAATGCAAATAGTTTTGTACTTCTGTTTGATCATGACTTCGTAGAAGAACAGAGTTCTGAGGGATCACCCATATCCTACAGGGACCATGAGTAAAATCTGAATTTCTTTTGCCTGTCCCATCCCAGTGTTTCCCTGCAGTGTTATGCATTCTCAGAGTGAGGAAGAAGTCTACTCTTGTGCTACTATGGGGAGTCAGAGATGCATGGTGGTGAATTCAAATTTTTTTAAGATTAAGTTTATCAGGGATCATGTTCATCATAGGGAATTTGTACCCTACGTGCTATATTTTTAGTCTTTTTTTTCCCAGCCCCCTTCCTCCCTTTGACCCTTTTCCCACTTCCTGTGTACAAAGCTTTGTTTCCATTTTATCCATTTGTAAAATCTTCTTTTCCTTTTCCCTTCCTTCCTTCCCCCTTCCTTCCTCTTTCCTTTGGAATCATTTCTTCCCCTTTCATACTATTGTACATTTTGGTCCTTATCTACTCTTTCAGTTTCTCACACTAGGGAGACAAGAAGATGTTTACACACATGAGTCCAATTTATTTCACTTAAGAGTATCATCTCAAGTTACATCCGTTTACTGGGAAAAGTCTCAAGTTTAGCCTTTTTTATAGTAGAGTAGTACTCCATTATATATTTAAAAATTCCTACATTTTCTTTATCCATTCCTTGGTTGATGGACATTTGGGTTGTTTCCAATATTTAGCTATTTAAAATTATGTCACTACAAGCCTGGGTGTGCATATGTCGCTGTGGTGTGATGTTTTTAATTCTTCCAGGAAGATACCCAGAAAAATAGTTGGGTCAAATGCGACCTCTAATTCCAGTTTATTTACCAAATCTTTACCTGCTTCTGTTCTCATTGTATAGTAAGGATCTTTTAAAATTGCAAACCTTGCTTCATTCATGGACTCTATCCTGATGAAACTAACTAATATTAGTTGTTAATGCTGCTGAATTTCGGACTCAATATTGTTCCTTCCAAAATGTTTCCTCGTGTTCAGATTTTCAGATGCGCCACTTCTGTGGTTGTACAATGAAGCCACCCTGTGTAGTTAACTGCTATAAGAAACCTTTCAGCTTTCTCACTACAAAGAATTCGTTATTTATGCTGATTCCTCAGTATGACACTTGGAGCCTTTTCAACTCCTGTAGTATTATTGAAACTTCAACTGTAAAACTTAGATTCTGAAAAATCTAATGGCTTCATTTCCCTTCACACCATGGACTTTATTGGTTATGTCTTTCAAGATAAATGATTCCGTCCTGATGAAGCAGTTTGGAAAGTGGATCATAATGCAAAGGTTCCAAATCTGGTTGCTCTACATCCTGTTTTTCTTGAAAATAACTTTAAAAAAATCCATTACCCCTGCTGAGACATATAGCTCTCTGGTAGACTTAGAGATTTGCCAACATTGCTAAGTATTATGTCACCAGGTGTAGTTTGATTTTCCTGGCAGATTACAGACCTTTTGATTCCAGGTCTGTCATCATAGAAAAATCATGTTTTAGCACTTATTCTTTGTCAGGATGCTTGCACATTTTAAGGTGCTTAGTCTTAACTAGTCTATTTTATAGTGTCTATATCTCTTACCTCTACAAATCTAAATTTTAGTACCATAACAAATTGCTCTCGAGATACATAACCTTGAATGGTAGAATTATTTTTCAGTGGTTACTTGCATTACAGTGTTTTATAAGATGAACTAAAAATAATTAAGTGTCAGTTTTGGTGGGATAATTCTTAGCATCACTTTAAAGTAGATATCATATATTTAATTGACAGATTTGTGCTTTATTACCTTGATTCTGTGTTTGACTGAAATATTAATAAACATACCAAGATGGGATTAATAACCATGCCAGAATGAGTTTGAGTGAGGAATTCTTTAGATTCACAGACAATTTTCTTTTGGCAGAGGTCTGCCCCAGACTGAATATGGACATAGCGCAGGCAGACTTCAGCGGTTCTAGGTATTCCATACTTAGCATTAAGATCTGAAATCAAATATGGAACTAATTATTTTCATATCATGAAAGTAATTAAAAATATATCACTTTCATAACCTGCATATAAAAACCATTGGAATGCTTATGTTAGTTCACTTATCATATCAGACATTTGCAATAAAAGTAATACAAGATTATAGCAATGTTATCAGAAATCACTGTGCTCGCTGAACACTGTGAGACAGGATTCACAGTTCCCTGCTAGAATTTTCACTACTCTGTGTAGCTGACATTTTATATTAAATGTGGAAATTTAATCAAATAAATTCAGACCCGCACTATATCTATTGACAAACACCTACGTGATAATTATTCAATAGGCATTACTCGTGACTATAGAAAGATGTGATTAAATATGGGGCAGATATTGGAAGAAAATGAAGAGATATTTTGGTGCCAGTGCTCTTTGTCAACTAATATTCTATGAAAACGAACTAACAAAGAGACAGGGGACAATAAAATGAGAAATTTATGTTTTATAAAAGAAAGGTAAAGTTTTTATAATTAGCAATATGACTTTGTATTTATTGTCCTGCGCTAAATCATTCCACACAATCATGATTTGAAAAAAATCATTAAAAATGAAATCATATTGCTAGCTTGTTGAGTCAGAAATAGAACAGCCTGTCTTGGAAACCTTTTAAGGAGCTGAGGAATTTCTAACATAAATTCATAGAGTTTATTTTAGAATATTTTCTCAAAAGTAAGAGTAAATTATGTATGATATAACATGCTTTGAACAAAGTGCTAACAGTACCGATACTCTCTATTACTTTAAGTTGAGAAATGAAGTATTGATAAGTATCTAAAGCAAAATTTTTAACATTAATCATGTTTCATTTCTCATTGCAATTTAAAAACAAATACATCAATTTTGCAAAGTATAAAACAGAGAATACAGTTTTCCACTCACTCACAGCATACTAAGAAGCACTTAACGTGAAGAATGTTACCTCAACCCTAGCACATATTATCTCAATCACAGCAATCGTATTTTAAACGTTGAAGAATAGAAATACCATTTACAAGTATTGCTTAATCTTCTGCCTAAGCAAATTTTTATGGCTGTATACAAATTTTAAAAGTATTATTTAGAAATATGAATTTACATGAACTTGCAAAGGTAGTACACAGAAGCCATGGTAGGCACTGCTCCTTTCCCCACAAAGATTATGTCATGAATCTAAAAGTGTATCCTTCGATCCTGTTTAGTATAAAACACAAGGAACAGATACTCATTTGTACATAACATAGGATGTGAAAAGAATGTAACCTGAGGGAGAATTTTATCAAACAAGGCAGAAATACTGTGCATATTGAGGAATGAAAGCATAGTCAATTTAAGCTAATTTTTAAAAGGACTTTGTATACATTTATGATGTCCTAATTCATACACACATGCAGTGTGAAGTGATTAAATCAAGCTAGTTAACATTTTCCTCTTAAACAGTTCTTAAAATTTTTATTTAAATAAAATCAATTGGAAGATACTAGAGGATAACAGGTCAGGTAAGGTAGGAGTCTATAGGAATGGAGGTAAGGGATATCAGCATAGAGAGAAGTCCTAAACTGTGGTGCTCCACAGCGCTGTGGGGTGACTACTGTTCACAAAAACTGTTATATATTTTATGAATCTCTGCAAGACAGGAGTTTGAAAACTCTAAACCCTATGTGATGACAAACAGAAACATTGCCATATATTAATCAGTGCATATTGTATAGGTGTACTGACATATCACACTGTACCTAATACATAGTATAATTTCTTTCATATCTTACATTTGTATTCTACTTAATAAAATGTTAAAAAAACTATAGGTTTATATGAAATTACAAATTGAAAAGTTCCATGTGCATTTCACTCTGATTCCCCCAGTGGTGACATCTTGTGTAAATATTACAATATCAAAAGCCAAAAATAGGCATTTTCACGAGGTGCATGCATATTTCTCTGCCATTTTATCCCAGATATAGACCTAACACTTCCCCTGCCATCCAAGGCACAGAACTATTCTATTAACACAAATACCTACTGATGTCAAATTCCTACATTCTAGCACAGAAACTTTAGTCCTTTAAATCCTCCTTTTCCTCATCCTTTAGAACATAAGAGTCCCAAATATTTCTTGTGCACCATACTTTCCTTTCTCTTGTGTACTTCACTTACACTGAACGCCACATCCAGTAATTATATTTACATACATCCAGTATACATGGCACATCCAGTATACATTTTGCACACATATCAGATATAATTTAGAGAGTTTAGAGAAGAGGCAATTTTTTGTATTAATAATATGTTATTGGCCTAGATCTAGAATGTCCTCCAAACGGTGTCCATATTCAGAGGTGGGATTTAGGTGTCCCAATGGTGACTGTGTCATCAGTCATCCTTGACGACTTCATAGCTCACGTGCTGTTAGGAGGTGTGGCCTGGTTAGAGGAGATGGATCACACCTGTTCTGGCCAAGCCGCTCAGTTTATAGTACTCTCACAGGGCCTTTTTTTATGTATAGAATATTTTTTTTTAGCTTTCAAAGAATTATGAAATAAAATATCATTTTATATAGCACAGGTCTCTCTTCTTGGAGAGTTTTGTTAACATTTTTATGTTTAGCAGCAGATACATAGCTTTTTAACTGTAGTTAAGTCCTTTTAAAGCTACTGGGAATGAGATTTTAATCCTATTGTAACCTTCTAAACTCAGACTCCCCCTTATGATTATGACCATTAGTGTATAACATAACTACAGGTTTGTGGTATATTAGATGGCATCTCACTTTGATTTTTACATTGTTTTTGACATGAATGTTGTTTGAACTTTAAACTCTGCCAGCTGGTTGCTCCCCGCTGCAGATTACATGGGGGGCTCAGTCCATTCCCTGTGCCAGAGTCGCTTCTGCAGTGAATCCAAGGGATCCAAACGATCAAGGTCGGAGGAGCACGTTTCTCGGCTTCACCTATTCCTTTCTAAATGTCTACTGGAAAATAACGTTTATTTCCCGATTTACAACAAAGAAACAGCGGAGTTCACTAATATTACAAATGAAAGGCCTGGCAGGAGAGCACTCAGTTCTTTAATCCCTACCCATCATCATTCTGAGGATCATCACACTGACGTTTACGACAAACTGACTTGTTACTGAACCAAGAACTGAATTTTCAGATATATGACGGAATCGTTACTCTCTGCGTTAATTGTCTATGGGCTTCTATAGCCTAACACCTGCAGGGGGCATTTATAAAGGACACAGACTTACAGTTTTGGAGGCCGTTAGAGATTTATTTCTTACAGTTATGGAAGTCCAAGTTCAAAGGACCTGCTGAGGACCTCTCTGCTATTTCATCCCATGGCAGAGGGAAGAAGGGAGAATATGTGTATGTGTGTATGTGTGTGTGTATATGTGTGTGTGTGCGTGCGTGCATGCACACCTGTGTCTGTGTTCCTTTGCACGTGTGGGTGTGCATGTGTGTGAGAGCGGAGAGAACAGCACAAGGCATGCTGACCTCATCCTTTCTGAGAACACTAATCCCACAAAAATGGCCTCCATCCATTCATGAAGGTAACGCCCCCGTGACATAGTCATGTTTTAAACACCTCGTCTCTCACTGCGGTTGCATAAGTAACTCAATTTCTATCGCATTTGCTTTGGGGGACACATTCACAGCATAGCACATTGAGTATCTCTAAGTGCTTCTACATTTACATGTAATAAAAGATGTCCCGATTTCCTTTGTCCTTGGTTCTGCTACATGGAAAATAAGATGTGTGATTTATTAAATGAAGTTTTACCAAATCTGGTTCTTGCTGCTCTTTCAGAATAAAAATTTACTGGTGACAAATCCTAAAGAAATCATTTTTTCCCAACCAAACAAATTTTAGCTGGAGTATTGCACTTGACTATAGATAATGCTCACTTTATACCTACTTACTCACCTAAACAATTGGTAAGAACATGGATTTCATAACTGAATATTTTATTTCTTACTTTTGGGTTAATTTATTATTTATTGGTCAAGGAAACATGTATGGTAGAATGGAGAAAATCTCTACCCATACAATAGCTACTCCAGGTCTTCCATGTGCCAGACCATGTCATCCTAACTACTTCTCTGAGGGAATAAAATCAACACTTTGATACAAAAACTGAAGCACAGCAAAGAAAGTTGAAGAGATGTGATTAGTATAAAATATGATATGGTATTCTTTGATGATACTGGGGATAAAATCATTTTGGCCCAACAAGGCAGAAAATTAATTTTAAGATATTGGAAATGTTTGAGCTAGGTTTTGATATAAAGTTAGAATTTTACAAAGGAAGAAAACCTTGCCAAAACGGGAAAATACACGGTGACCAAGAACAGCTTATTTGTTCATGTCAAAGCTTTTTCAGTGGAAAACAAACCCTGGAAAACATATTAAATCTAACTCAAGAAAAAGAGGGAAAGCATATTTTAAGAAAGCATAAAAATCTCAGAGTTGAATTGAGAAATGTCCCGAATCAATCATCCTGTCTCTGTCCCTGTCTCTGTCTCTCTGTCTCTCCCCCAAGCTAACCAAATTTATTCTAAGTCTATATTTATTTTTCTCTTTTGTCTGACTTATTCTTCCAGCTATTTTCTCTGTAGACATGTGGCCAACAGCTTTCCAGCCCCAGAATGTACATGACTTTTAATTGAGTCTTCCATGTATTAATGAACCTATTCCCAGTGTACAAATTTCAAGTTCTCAGCAGAGAAATATCATTGGCTTAGCTCATCTTTTTCATGCCAGAGAACACAAGTCATCTCTTGCCCATCTACCTGTCACCAGGAGCATAGGTGTCTCCCCTTCTGTTGGTGAAGTCTATAAACATGGCAGGATATAACTGACTGTGTGGTGGCAAGACACGACCTGCTTCCTGGCAGTGGATAGAAGAGTAGTGGAGAGGACCCTCTGTGTCACACACTGACATTCTTTGCAGAGGCTCTAATTTTTAAACCTCTGAAGTTTCATAATTATGCTTTTGCTTAGAAATAACCCTTCTGAACTTGTGATGGATTGATTGGAAGGGAGAACTCCATGACACAGTGAGGCAATAGGGGACACTGTGGTGAGCTGGCTGGACACACCATGTAAGATGACAAAAACATTCACAGAATTTCCTTCTGCCTTCAAAATGGTATAAAGGACAGAATGAACTTTTACTATACAGAAAAATGACCCAAGAGGCATAATAATGGAAAACAAATGCTGTGAAAAATGGAGAAAGATGTAAACCAAAATCCAGAAATACCTGATTGGAAGTATAAGGTAGGGAAGAAAAGAATAATAAAGTAATTATGGGATACATATAATAATAATAATACTTTTCAAAATGGAAAGACTTGGGATGAAATCCTATCTGTTTAAAACACAATGCCGTGTTTTGCCCTCTAAGAACAAGGAAATCATTTGCAGGCATGAACAAATGCAAGGAATTTAAAGGTAAGACATAAAAAAGTTCTCGTCACAGAGGAAGACATCTATAGAAAATGTTATAAGCTCCAGGAGTGAGCTAGAATTACAAAAAAAAGATATCATCTTTATTATCTGTGAAAACAATCCAATATGAACAAACACTAGAAAACAATAAACACTAGTGTTGTTTATAGAACAAACACTAATAAATTATAACAGTGAAATACAACTTCTTATTAAGCACAACCATATATCAGGTATAGAACTAAGTACTCTCTGCAGGTTATTTTATTTATTCTTCACAACATCCTTAAGGGGAATATCATATTATAACCATTTTATAAAAAAACATTAAAACTCAAAGAAGTTAACATTCAAGTTGTTAACCATTTCAGTAAGAAGGAGACAAAATGTCAACTTATATTCCTTCTACTGCATCTTTCTTCCCAGAGGACCATTGAGAGCGGATCAGCACTCTGAGAGAAAGGGAACACGCAATCATTACATTTACAATCGGAGGAAGGACTATTAAGTCCTGGGAGTCCAAGTTCTACAATTTAGAGCAGCGGAGCAGTATTTAAGATAGTGTAGTTTAGATTTCTGAAAACAGACTTTTGTTTCACACCATGAGGATTTCTAAAATTCGGAATATTTGTTTTGTTACAAATTATCCAAGTGAAGTAAAATATAGAAGACACCGAGGAGATGAAGTATGCAGGGAATATAAAAGGAACACACCCTGAAAAGGTTGCATGAATGGTGAAATACATGGTGTAGGGAGAATATGGATATAAACATAACATTTATAGTATCAGGAATTGTACATGATAGACTGTGTTACAATGCTGTGAAAATTACTTTTCAAAAGGATGGTATATATGTTGTACCATGTCATATGCAAAAGAACAAAGAAATAGAGAACTCCATCACCTGAAATCTATCAAGAAATAAATGCAGGAACATCATTAAACAGAAACTTTGTCTTAGCAATTTAACTGTCAGTGAACCTTGCTTCTCCAGATGAGTTGTGTTTTGATTGAGTTCACCAAAGCTCAAATTCACTTTCATGTGGGAAAGTAAATGAAGAAGTTCAAATATTTTTTTCTTCTCAATCATGATCTTCTAGACATGAAGAGATTCTTTCTGGGAATGGTTTGTTCTGCCCCCTATCATGGAACTGAAAAAGAACTATGATTTAAAATATAAAGTTATCAGACATTGAAAAGAATTTCCATTTTAAGGCAGATTGTTAAATGCAAATGAAATACATTTTAGCATTATGCAATACTTCATAGAGGATAAAGGAACTATGAAACAATTTAATTGGTCTCTGACTCATAGTGCTTTGAAAATTTAGGTCCCCAAAACTTAACTAATCAAATTTGGATGAAAGGTTTAGAAATTTTGGGATCCTTCATTAATGATGGCCAAAATATAAAAGTTGATATTTTAGAATCAAAATATGTAAGTTATAGAATTTGAATTTAAAAGACATTTGTACCTTAATATTTTGTCATTATAGTGTTCAAATTTAAAGTATGACTTACAAATATGGAATACACTTGTGTAAAGAATTACTCACCTTATTTATGGGACAGGTAACAGTGTGTCTGCTCTAAATGAAAAGTAGAGGAACCAAGATTATACAGTTTTTCAAAAACTGTTCTTTAAAATGTGATAGAATGAGATTTCTCTGTCAGATACACATAGGATTAATACTCTAAAGACAGTACAACCATAACTTTTGGAATTAATGTTTTATGGAAGAGAAAAATTTTAGTATGTAAATTGTAGAATTTATGACTTTATTTAATAGAAAATAGCAAAGATAAACACAGGCACATTTTCCTCAATCAGGTGCCAAGAAATTAGGCCCGATGGCTAACTGGATATTTTCATAAATAAATTCTTATTGGTGAACAGGCAAACTCACGAAGTTATATAGTATCTGTGACTACTTTGGAATCCAGGCTCAGAGCTGAGTAGTGGTGATAGAGAATGCATGGATTGTACAGACTTCTGTAAAAATCTCTGCCTTCTTCTGATTGTTAAGCAATACTTAACTAAAATCAAGTAACATTGATCTTACTTTATAATAACTTACAAAGCCTATTCTTGATCTCAGAAATGTTCTTTTTATGTGTAGGTCTATGTATTTACACAGGTATAGTAAGAGGCATTAATTGAATATATGAGCCTACTTTAGTTCGTGGTGTTGAACAACTTCTGAGGCAAAGATAATTAACATCTTTCAAAAATGTCACTTTAAAATCTCACTATACATTTGGAAGAACTTGTACAAGTTGTTCTGTGTCACATCTACAAAGACAAGGGAAGAAAATTTTGCTCCTTGATCTATTCAGCAATATCACAGATACTTTTGATTTCCTCTGTTATGAGTTACCCAGGTTTTCTAGTGTTCCTGGATTGGCAGAGAGACACTGTACCATTGGCAAAGTTGAAATTCTAGAAACTGTGTGCCTAGCTTTTTTCTTTCAGGATATTTATAGGCATTAACTCCATATGTAAATTACAATTCTTTTTCATTGATGATGGGATTGTCTTTATTAAAACAATTTATTACTAGATACAATACTGCAGGTAATAGTTTTACTATTACACAATCAATTTGCTCAATTATATGCTGACCTAAGGAATGATTATGTTTCATTGTATTTATGTGAATACTATTACTTTCATGAATAATAGAGAAACTAAATAAAAGTAATTGATATAAAATTCTTTTTAAAAATTTATGATTATTATTACTGTGATTGGTACTGGGAATAAAACTTAGGACCTTGCGCTTGCCAAGCAGGCACTGTGCCACTGAGCTATATCCGCAGCCCCATAAAATTTTAAGGAATCAGTTAAAGTCATACTAACTGACCTATACAACAAGTTAGTGATCGGGGCAAAGTGAGACAGACACCATTTATGTTCATTAGAATATTAGAGCAGCCACTACAATGTAAGAAAACAGCAGCAAATAAATTTCCTTCCCTTACTGATTCAGTCTTCTATGATTAAGACCTAGGAAAACTCTTCTTCTAGATTCGGTGGTACTCATCTTCATGAAATTTTTTAGACAAGAAGAATCCCCAAAACTCTACTTAGTACTCTGACAGTGTTTGGAGTTCAGTGCTTTGAGCTCTGAAACTTGTTCTCATGAGTGCATGTCTTGAAACAGCAATATCCTCTCCTTTACACTTTCCATGTGACACTCACACTGTCTTGTTGAAATCTTGTTTCTGGCTGGGAGTTTGGAACAGTATGTACGTCTACGCATATATGCAGAAAGGAGATTCTAAGAGCAGGGTCCTTATATGGAGATGCACAGGGAGAATATGGCCATATGCAAACCAGGAAGAGGGTCCTCACAAGGGGCACCTCAGGCACCTTAGTCTTAGACTTTTCAGCCTCTGGAAAAGTGCAAATATTTTTTTAGGTCAGCCAGGCTGTGGTATTCTGCAATAGCCTGAGCTGACTGACAGAAGGATGAATAAAATTAACTTTCCTCAAACTTTCTGAAACCATATTTACAAAGTTAAGCCTTTTCTACATGAGATTCCATATTCTTGAATAACCTGATGCTTTACTTCCAAACAGAAATATTGTTTTCTTTAAAAAACAAAGCATGTCCTATTACCTCGCATTACATTAACACCTATTAAACATTAGCATTATTCACGGACAGATTATCTCTTCTGTGAGATCCACCACCCGTCTCATGTTCCTTTTTGCCACAGCGGCCTTGCACCTGTCATACTCTGTTTTAATTTTGTCTATTTTGGTTTATAGCTGATTTCCTGGAGCTTGGGAGATGGCTGAGCACATGCTAAACTTCAACAAATACTTTCTAAAGGAATAGATACAGATAAAGTGAACATTAGCTTCTATTCACACTGAAATTTTAGGTAATTATTTGGATGACCATAATAATTTATTAAATTTTCATTGAAGTTTTAAAAAATACAGTGCTTATGGTCAGAAGTATCGTGGGGGCTTCCTGAGTAGAAATGAGATTATGAGTAAGTGACCTGCAAGGGAAGGTGAAAAACTAATCAATGGTAGAATACGGTCAGCAACAGGAAAACAAAAATTAAAGTCATAAGAAAGTTGAATGCTACAGAGTATCATTTAAAATAATGCAGGACCAAGGGTGGATCTCAATGGTAGAGTGCTTGCCCAGCACGCACAAGACCCTGGATTTCACAGCCAGTACCACAGAAACAAAGCAAGTAAAATAATGAAAATACTCTGAGTGAGCTCTTTTTCTGGTATCATTCTTCTTTTTAATTTAAAGCAAGCCAGACACAATTTGTTATTTTCCAACACAAAAATATGAATTGGAGTGTCTCATATGGAGAACGGTTTTATATGTGCCCTCTGAAATAAAGCCTGGGCATCTTTGCATCTTAAAATAAACATGAAAAACTACATCAAATTAGTACTTTATACTTGAGGAAACTGAAGCATTAAAAAACTAAACAGTCTATTATACTTTAAATATGAAGTTAGTATATTTTAACAATAATCAATTGTTTTGCTTTCTTCCCATTTGGTATTTTAGAATCATGAGCAGTACCTTAATTTTAAGACATTTAACAATAATAATACCTTTAGTTATGTAAGTTGGATCTTTTCACATTACTCTGCTAAGGTGTTTATATATACATGAATAACCTATATGTTAAAAAACTAAACATGAAGCCTTAGCCTACTCATAAACTGGACTGTCCACTTATAATTTTTTTACTACTAATAGATACATGAAGTCTTATAACTCTGAACATTTGCTGGAGTTTATTATATATCAAGTGTATTTGTCCAATCCTTCTATATAGTAGTTTTACAAATACCAAATCGAAAGTTACCATAAAGACTTTGCTTAATGAATCATTAATTTCTAATGTTCTATATAAATCTCCACTTGTTGGATAGTCAACTTTTCATTATCTGATACCAAAATGAGAGGATAAATTCTCTAAGAACACAACTCCATACCAAGAATTTCTACCAGTGCTTTGAATATTGCTATATCAATACACACAAAAACATTTATAGTAAAGCAAAGGAAAATATTCCTGCATTTCTAACTGTTTAAAAGCATTGTGTCATGAGAAAAATTCAAGTTAGGTAAAATCTGCTAATATGGCCAATACCTGAAAGTATTTCTATGGTTTCAATTTATCCGTTGAATAATAAATAATCAAGCCCTTTTTTAGAGACCAATTCAACCCTTATGTCTAATTTTTTCTCTTCTATTCTCTCTTTGTTCTCTACTAATATTGATTTGGAATACAAAACCTTGTTAAGTTTGGGCATCGATATTTTGGCCTGACTTTTGCAGATGAACAGTTTCATGGCATGGTTTGTGTGAGATAAATACTGTTCAGTGCATTTAAGGCCAGTGACTATTAACTATTAACTATTACAACTTCATCTGTCCTACTTGTGAGCAATATAATACACTTGTCTAGGTAACTGGCAAAACAGAAATAGCACATTTAGAAACATTCATTCGTTTATTTTAGGCATTGAACTTAAAGGGTAGCCTGTCAGAATTTTTTTGACTAGTTTTTAGCCAAAGAATCACACTAGAATCTGTTGTTCATAGAGAAAATGGAATTTTAACTATAGGAATCAGTATTACTCTACAACTGTAGGAATATTTGTTTTATTAAACATATTTTACACAATAACTACCTCTAGCAAAGAATTGTCAGAAAATATAAAATATTATCTCAAATCCTTCCTCTGGACCATATTCCTAATTTTTTTCTAAATTCCTAAATTCCATCTTTGACTTAGTAATAATGTCAATTCAATATAAATTTCAAGGTGGATTATATTCTCTCTCACCCATAACAGAAAAACTATACTCCTGAGACAGCTGGTTTCCTTTTTCTTTTTCCTTTTATTTATCTTGTGGCAAAATTATTAAGAAAATACATGGTATTATATTTCCAGTCATTCTCAGGCTCAAATCAGGTTTTAACTATTTGTGTGATTACACTACTGATATTACTACATTTATCCAGATTGTTCTGCCTTAAAACAGAAACATATTGTGATTTTAAGGCTTTAATTTAAAAAAAATTTCCCCTCAAACATTTATTTAGTTAGTTATTTTTAAAGAGAAAAGAGCAAAAACAAAATAACAAAAACAAAAGCATAAACAGAACAACACAGAACAGTAAAAGCCATACAGAACTTCAAAACAAGATGATAGGAAATTAACAATGGTTGTATTAAATATTGTTGTCTTCAAAGTAGTTGCTCAGATAACCAGATACAGGCATGTAAGATTGATGAAACCTTTTGACATTAGCTGTTCCTTTCACTAGACCAATAGAAATTAGTAGTGAAATTCTCTTAGCTATCTGGTGTGTATATATGTGTATATATATATTTTTTTCCTTCCTTCTTTCTTTCTCTTCTCCTTTCCCTCATGCCAGTTCTTTGTTTTCTCCAAAATATTTTTTAAAGAAGGATTTGTCTTTTTCTAAACCTTTGGGTATTTATACATAATTAACATGCAGTTATGAACTGCTAAAATATAGCTATTAACTGCAGTTTTAAATTGTTTATAGCATGCAGTTATAAATAACATATATATAAAACTTTTTATCCTGAAAGGTTCATATAATATACAGAAAACATTAATGTGTGTAATATTATTAAAAGGTAAAGAATATTACACTAACAAATAGCGAGATTCATGGGTTTCCACACAACCCTGAATGGATAATATATATTCCCCTTTTATTTGCAATATTGCAAATTAATAAACTATTCCTACCTGAAGGAATTTGATGTGAGAGAGTTATTAATGAAATCTCAGGATATGCACTATTTGCTACCGACTAGTTTATTGTAGCTGTTGCCTTGGCAACCATTTTAAGTCCTGATATAAATTCCCGGGAACCTAGCTGTATCCTTCACCAGTGACTGACTAAAACCTCCTCCCTGTCAGTTTCCAGCCAGTGCTTGCTTCTCATCTGCCTGATCGAAGCACAACACACTACACAACTGCTGTCTACAGTAAAACCCAATGGTCAACTTAGAGGCAGGGCATTAAGCCCTTCCCCTCTTAGATATTTTCTTTACACAAGACAATGCACAACCCCATGGGAAAGCCTAGGGGTCACACCCATGGACCTTAATAAAGGCATGGCCAACAGGCATTCTCCTCCTTTCTCTTCTCACTTTCCTCCCACCCTCTCTCCTTGTCCTTCAGGTTGAGATAAAATTAGCCATGAAGGTTGAATCCATCTGAAATGTAGATCCACCTGCAGGAGATGTATTAGGCGGTGCTCTACTTGACAAATCTATGATGGAGGCTAGGAAGAGAGCAGGATCAGGTCTAGGAAAGGTTTGTGAGAATGTCAAGGAGGGTTCCAGCCCTGGAATGACCCTTGAAGTTATGAGAGGGAACAAATGGGCTGGGGTCTTAGGCCTAGGCATAGATCAGAAACTGGCATCCAGTGAAGTATTTCGGGCTCAGCCCATTCAGGTGGAAGATATATTTGTGAATGATCAACAGAGGACACCCCCAGCAACTGCAGGGATGAATGATGTATTGGAATATAGAGAGTGCCCTCCCATTTACTGTTAAAATAATATTATAAGGCAAACTTTAGGCCTTTAGTAAGTTCTTCTAATTATTCCCAAAAGCTAATAAGCATTTATCAAACTAATGAATTGTTTAAAAGTGGTGATCATTTAATATTATGAACAATATAGTACTAAAACAGAAAAGAAATCATTTCAATTATCCCAAACAAAAACATGAAAAGAAGATGATTATGCCTTAAGTAAGATACAAGACTAGATTCAAGCTTTAAATATGGTAGAAACTTCTAGAAACCAACAACATTTTTAAATATATATAAAATATGCCAAAGGATTAGCACTAAATTTCTTGTTTAGAGTTATTTTGTTTGCTCATTTGTTTGTTTTTGAGAATGACTCGCTATGTAGTTCAGGCTGGTCTTGAACTCACTGTGTATCTCAGGGAGGCTCCAAGCTCCCGGTGACTCTCGTCCCTCAGCCTCCCAGGTCCTGGGATTACAGGTGTGTATCACCACACAAGGCTTAGAGGTGTCTTTGAGTGAAGTTTTTTCTACATTTTTCTCCACATTTCCAATTTTTGTCAGTGTGTATGTGTTGTTTTGAAAAGTAGGCAAGTTTTTAAACTAATGATGGCCACGAGGAATGACTTAGTATGTATGTATGCAGCCTTGAAAGAGATACAGAAATTATGACATTAGCAAATACTGAGCTCCAGTATAGTTAAAGAGAGTGAAATTTCAGATCTTGATGATTTTTAGGTTATAATCTCATGGCATTGATTTAGCTGGCCCTTAGGAGTGTTGTTTCCCTTTGTAGCATAGCTTTTTGGATACAGATATATATTACTTCTAGGGGGTGAAGAGTAGGTCACTCTAAACAACAGAGTGAATTTGTTGATAGCAGTTATTTTTAAAGTCTGTCTCATTTCATTGTATCCTCAGGGAATTTGTCCAGATTTCCTTGTGTGCTTTTATTTTGCTGTCTTTCGATCACTTCTCCATTCAGATGAGGTCATTGTCACCTTATGTAGGAGTACACCCAAGGCTTCTCTTCAGTTTTTCTTCCACAGCACAATTAATTGCAACACTTTTCTAAAAAGAATGAGATTTATGAAGCTCTGGGGCAGAAGAGATACATTTGGAGCAGGGGTGGTTGGAGGGAAGAAAGAATAAACATAAATGGAAGAAGAGGAATGGAGAGAAGCAAAGCAGAATGGTGAGGAAAAATACAAAAATGATTTCCACTTGATAGTTCTTTCTTCAATCCCTTAGCAACATTGCCATCTCTGGTTGCGAGGCTAACACCACATTCCAGAAGCAAGGAGGTCTGTGGCTCTGATTTCAGCGTGAGGATGTCTGTGGTAGAAACCTCTGTCTTAATATGGTAAGCTGTCTGTTTCAAAAAGCTAATATAAAAATATCTGTGTTTTTGTGTTTGCTGCATTTTGGGGGGTAAATTCTCTATACTGCAGCCCAAGTAGTCATATGTGGATGGATGGAATTTACCCCCCAAAATGCAGCAGATACACATATATATTAGTTGCTCCCTAACTGTTCACTGTGCTATTGTGTTGTGTCTGTCCTCAAAGCAAATACTGAAAAATTTATCAGACATATCTTCTTGGTCACTAGAATACAGTATTTGTGAATGATCACCCATGTGTGTTAAATATTTAAGCTTTTCCTTCTCAGTGTCTTACTTATCATGAAATGCTCTATTTCCCACAGAAATTTAATGTCTGAATAATAACTGTTGCATAATTTTTTATTTTTCACCATCACTTGATAGAATAGATAATAATTTCTTCCATAACAACTGAGATAAATGGGATTCATTCATTGTATTCTTTAAAAAAGTACCAAAAAAGCAAGAAAAAGTTAACCCTGAAATCTTAAATTCTTACATGTTCATGAAAGTCAATATAGGAAAAGCTATGAAACTCTGTTGAATATCAGTAATATTTTTAGTTGGTTACAAATAACTTACATTTTATTCCACACATGAAAACGTCTTATGATTTGTGAGACTTTGAAAAAAGGATATTATTAATGTGCCCTAGTAAAAATTCGATTTTAGTAAAACTTTTAAAGGGAAACTGATCCTCAAAGATTATTATAAAATATATTAGTATAGAATTATGGCTAATATCTGTAATTATTTTTAGAGAAGTAATATGATGTAGCATTTTAATAACCTTCAGCTTTTATTTGTGGACTGTGCTGTTGTATATACAGGGCAACTAGATGGATGAGTGTGTAGGTGCTTATGTCACAGAGGTAGAAGGTTTGTGTTAGGACATGTGGTTGTATTAACCATTATTCAAGAAAGTGGCAGGAAAAATAGATTAAGTAATTTCATATTTGTTTTATAGATGGATGAGAGTACTTCGATGCACAAGACCCTAATCATTTTGACCACTCTTGCCATGCCGGCTTCACAGAACTGTGAATGCTTTGGCTGGAACCTTCATTCTGCTATGAATAGGTTGAGTCTAACCATAAGATTAATCTGTGCAATTCGTGCAGAAATGGAAGTGTCCTTCTGGCAGCTCTGTGTTGACTCAAATTTGAGTTAACTGTTTTCCTTTTTGCTCCCTCCCTCCCATACTCCACTGTTCTAGACTAAAAGCTACTTATTTGAGATACATTTGAAAAATGAGATGGACGGAGAACAATATTGAAGAAAATGCAAATCTGAAGCAGTGGAAATGGAAATACCTGTAGAATAGTGTGAATTGACAAAGGGAACTGTATAAACAATAAAGACTGGTGGGTTTGAGTGAGACTGGAAAGGGATGAGGAAAAGATGCTTATTGGCAAAAGGACAAAAGAACAAAATTTTAAGATGGTACGTCCAGATTACCGCATTTTTAAAATGAGTTATGGCAAGGGCTAAATAATCTGGTAGAATCTTAGTAATGAACTTAGTAAATACTCATTAAATATGCACTATTTTATTTCTCATTTTGTAGCTTTGTTAATCATAAGCAGAAATTCCAGTGATCTTAATTTTTATGTACCTACACATGCACTTGCAAAATAACTTTTCTTGATAGAATGTTAAATAATTTTGAAGAATTGCCTAAATTTTAGCATTCTAATACTCAACATGAATTTAGCATTTCTCTAATAAATGTATATTTTATGAGTTTGTTACTATCTTTCATCCAGAATCTTTATTATAATCAGAACAGAAGAATGTTGCCCTGACATATTCTTAGATAATACATTAAAAAGCTTATTTAAAGAATGAACATTACACAATATATATTCAGATATTTAATGGAAAAAAATCAATTCTGTAGACAGCCTTAGTAAAATCCAAACAGCCTTCATCTGTTAGAAATAGAGAACAAACATGTTCAATATTTTTATCCATTTTGGAATACGGACTACTAGAAAAGGTAAAGTAAACCCCAAGGACAAACACAAGTAAGTATCTGGAAGAACTGTAACCACTTTATTTATTTATTTATTTATTTTTTTTTTTTTGCGGTACTGGGGATCGAACTCAGGACCCTGCACTTGCTAGGCAGGCACTTATTCCACTGAGCTATATCCCCAGCCCTGTAACCACTTTAAAGCTTTTGAAATTTAGAAATTTAGGTAGATACTCTGTATTCGTCACTTCCCACTACTGGGAAAATACATAAGCTCTGCGATGTAAAGTAGGAGAGGTTTATCCTGACTTACAGTCTGAGAGGGCTCAGCCCTTAAAACTACTGTTTTCAAGACAGAAACAGCGTAGTGGAAGGGAGTGGCAGGTGAGAGCTGCTCTGCATGCAGACGCTGGAACACTTGGGTCCAGGCTTTCTCCCTGCCAGGCCATGTGCCCAGTGACCCAGCTCCAACCAGGTCCCACATCCTAACAATATATGAGTTTACAGAAGGACTGATCCAGTGAAGCAGATAGTGCTTCCATAATCCAATCATTTTCCAAGTGCCTCATCTCAGAATACGTGGGACTTTTGTCAGACATTTTAGGTTTGAATTATAATAATCATTTTTAAGTTATTTAATTTTTTCTTATTCTTCACATGTGAAATGGGAAAAATGTGTTACATTAAGTGATGGATCACATAAGCCAGGCGTGGTGGCACAGGCTTGTAATCCCAGAACTCAGGAGGCAGACGCAGGAGGAGCACTGCATGTTCGAGACCAGCCTGGACTACAAAGTGACCTGAAGGTCAGCCTGAACTTCATAGTGAGACCCTGTCTCAAAAAAAGCCAAAAAAAAGTTGTAAAAAGTGGATAACAGTTCATGACAAAATTATGCATCTCTAATGCCAACCTACATTTTGAACAATTTCTTTTAATGAAAAAAATACAATTATAAAATATAGAAGACAAATACGTTGAACATTTATGTGTTATTTACTGAACATTGTCTGAGCACTGCCTAGTGCTTTCCGCTTGCTGGGATCTCTGGGTGAGTGTTGAGAAGACCTTCCAGAAGTTCAGCATTAACAAAAACAGAATGTACTGAAGCAGTCTTTACGGGAAACGCACTGAGAGCTCTTCAGGGAGCTACAAGAGGAGACGCAGGTTACTGGTTGTGTTACAGGTTTTATAAACACAGACTGACCCCTTTAGAGATTCAACTGGTGAAATGAGAAATTAACTTAAGACAGTTAAATAGCACTACAATGCTCTCTATAATGAAGTGCAAGCTAAGTACCAAGCTCAATAGATTTTTCTGACATTCAGAAGGAACAAGGCTTTCCATTTATGAGAGTTAACAGCAGGCATTATAAGCAAGAAATAGAAATTGACAAGCAAAGGGTGGGAGGAGCCTCCAACGAAGTGCACACTGTCTGCAAGGCAGATGAGTTGAACTCATCACTTTGATTTTTTTCATGCTAATTTTACTTTGAGGAAATAAAAGTTTTTAGTAGATTTTCCACTGATACTGTGCTCTATTCATAGTGATGGAGAAAACTTAGCACTGCATTGAGAATTAGGAAATTTCCTTCCTGGTGTGCTCCATGATGTTATTATTTGTATGATATTTTTATAAGAAAGTATACCTAGTTTTTTGATTCATGACATGAGCATAATATTGGAAATGCTTGTACCATAGAATTGTTATATGGCAATATATAAAGTAATATATAAATATATAATATTTTTGTAAAATAACTTTAAGCCATATAAATGTAATCACAAGCTGGACCTTCTTTTATATTTTGTAACTTTAAAATGTGATTATCATCATTATACTCAATTTTATTCTATACACATGAATTTCCAAGAAAAATGGTCCCTGCATTGATAAGAGTTAGATACAAAGATTTATTTTAAGTATATATTCTTGTCAACTCCAAGATAAATTTAATAGTTTTTTTTTTTTTTGGTACTGGGAATCGAACTCAGGACATTGTGCTTGCCAGGCAGGTGCTTATCCCACTGAGCTATATCCCCAGCCCCCCAAGATAAATTTAAAAATTCCTAAGGTGGGTAATAAAAAAATTTATGATATGGAGTCAGGGCTATGTTATACACCACAAAAGTAATATAACACAACGTTAAAATGCAACCTGAATTCTGGAATCTCACTTTAATCTTTTTCATAAGTGTATGGAACAAGACATCTCTGACTTAAATGTGTATTGTTTTTAAAAAATTATATATCACTGAGAACAGAAGTGTAATTTCATATCACCGTAATTTCATATCACCTACTGTTCACTTTAGTTAATCAGAAGCATTAGCTATCCTATGGGATAATTAATATTCATAAGGTACATTAAAAATCCTGTCATCGTGTCCCATCTCTAGAAAGCACAAGCCTATTTTGTATTTTCATGCATAAAACAAATAGTTTTAAACCTACCTCCAATTAATCATATGGCAATTCTATTTTTTTACATTTTTCAGCTGTCCTCCTGCCTCAGCCTCTTGAGTGCTGGGATGACAGCTGTGCACCACAACACTTGACCTTTAAAGTTTACAATGTTATTTGCTAGCCTGAATTTACTAGCAAAAACAATTTTTGCATACCTATATTTTTGAGCATGATTAAAGACTCACTTTAAGACATTTTGAAAGGTGGATTCTGGTAATTAATGTTTCAATAGGGTGCATGGAGTAGAGGGAGAGGACAGTGTAGGGCTTGGCCCATTATAATAAATCAGAAAGGAAATCTTTATGAGGCCCTAGGCTTTCAGCGTGTTCAGTGATAAGAGAACATATATAAAATACATTGCATGGTTTTGGTAGATTGAATTCATGGCCCAAATGGTGGATAGAAAATTTTATAGGTTAGAGTATTGTATGTAAGTCTGGATGTTGTAGTGCTCTTATCTGAATGGTTTTATAAAGGCAAAAGCAAGATTGGTGAATAAATCTTCAAAATTAATATTTGAGCTTAATGAATAAATGTGATTGCAGCATATTCAAAAAAACCTAATGTACTTTATTACTGTCCATATATGTTGGCTCATGTAAATGATTGAATAAATATTAAATTTGGAATTAGGACATAGCCTGAAGCTTCTTGAAAGCTTTTATTAGTTTTCAAACTAACATGCTTTTCCCTCTATTTATGTAGCCTAAGTTCACAGAGATAGTTTATCTGTATTCCATAGTTTACTGAAGTAAATGATTTTAAAACTTGATCAATATTATCTAAGAATTATTTTACAGTCTATGAATAATAATTTTAAAATCAAGGATGTACATATATTCCCTAGTTTTATCACTAACAGCTTCTCTTTACATAGTACTTATATTAAAACATCAGGTTTTTTAACTAACATATAAGAAAACCTGCTAGGGCATTACCAATCATATATTTATAGTTTTAAACATTGAATATTAATGAAAATCTTTCAGACATTAGACATTTTTTAACACAATGAGAGTAGTTAGATGCATACAATGTTTTCAACAGAAACAATCCATGATGCTTTGCTAATCACATATTCCGTACTATATATATATATATAAAATAGAACTATATATCATACATTAAATATACACACACATTGCACATGTGCTCTGTGCGCACTGTCTGAGAACACATAACCTTTTACATCCAGTTTACAACCACCATGGTTTACTCTTTTCTTAGTGTGTTTTTTTTTTAATCAACCATAACCACAAAAGAGAGTAACATAACACTAAGCCAAACTATATGTGTTGTGTTTCCTTGGCAAATGTTGCTAGGCATTTTTGTAAGAGATTTTAAAGGTATATATAAATAAAAGCAAATATAATAAAATATTACTTTGAAATAATAAAACATGGAGCTCTGTTCTCAGTGTGAAATAAAACAAATAAAATAAAACATATCATGGAACAGCATGGAGCAGCTGTGTGAGAACAGTTGGAAGAGCACAGCTGTTAACCGAGGAAAATGCTCACTGCATACACACAAGGGACGGAGGGGAAGGAAAGGGCTTCGTACACACTGATGGGCCAATATGATCAGTAATTCCTTCATGAAATATTATAGTATGAGCCTTTCCATGTGAGCTTAGGCATTTTCTTCTACTATAGCCTCAGAAATGTAAATTGATTTTAATAACTCCAATGCAGAAGCCAACAATTGTCTTCTCTGTACGAACATACAGATTTTGACTAGGCATTTAAAAAATTCTGAGGCAGTTTTATCATGTAAGATATAAGATATTTTCATCAGAAATCATGTCTTCTAAAGTAAAACGGGCACTTTACTTATTCAGTAATATATAGCATATAACTATGATTATGTTTTGTTTAACATTTAGGTGAATAATATATCTGTGATGGCAATATGGAAAAAGGTCAACAAACATCAAGAAGGCCCAGTGTACCTTTACATACATTATCAAACCGGAGTTCAACAGTTGTATATATTGTTTTATAAAAACTATTCACGTTGTTTACTCCCCATGTAAAAAATAGTATTTTAATTAGCTAATTCTTAAAAGTGTTTACACAACTGGTGAACTCCTTTTCATCTTGTCTAGTGAAACTCTGTATCATCTGAAATGTTTTTAAAATTATTTTGTTACTTCTCTTTAATGGCTTGATCAGTCTTGCATTCTTACATCTGGTAATCTGAGCAGCATTGTTGAAGATAATAAAATGTAATATTGTTTTTTTGTGTTTGTTTGTGTTTTTTTTTTTTTTTTTTTTTTTTTTTTTTTTTTTTTTTTTTTTTTTTTTGCGGTACTGGGGATCGAACTCAGGACCCTGTGCTTGCTAGGCAAGCGCTTATTCCACTGAGCTCTCTCCCCAGCCCAATAAAATGTAATATAACAACCGCTGTTAATTCCTATCATTTTGTTTTGAAACCCTGTATCATTTTTAACATTTTCGCTTTTTTTTGTTTTTGTCTGTGATGTTAGTATTTTGCTACTGTTCTCTCTTTTTTTTTTTTTTTTTACTGTTCTCTTTAAAATAAGAAAAGGAACAAAAAGTGTTTACAGTCTAAGCTAGAAGAAAAGCAATGACTTGGAGGACATATTTCATTCTTGGCTTTGAAAGTGCAGGGTTTTAGACTCTTAATAATATGAAGATGGTAGGGTATTATGCAGGTAGAAGTTGAACTCGAAAGGGGATGACACACAGGTCACTGAAACAGGCTCCCCCAGGACAGGTTCACAGAGTGAAATCTCCAGTATCTCATTCTGCTGAGAACTCAAGAAATGCTCAGCATGAATGAAGACACCAATTAAGAGTAAACTTTGCTACCAACCAAAAATAAACTAAAACAAAAACATGTCTTTTTCCTTAAACTCGTGAATCCTGTTAAGGAGAGAAAGCAGCTTACACTTCTCAACTTTGGTTCCATGACAGCTGGTAATCAGCAAAACTGAGCAGGCGCTCTAGAACTTGCCTCAGTCTTACTGCTTTGATGCTATACTACATTTTAAGACTACACAGAAGCTGCTTTTTGAGAAACATGCATCCACACCACATTTTTCCTTTGAACTTAGCTGCTTGCCCATGTTGAGTTCTGCAAGAACAGACTGAAAATCCCTGGTGACTCACCTATACCAGCCAGTGCCCTCTGAAATGTATCTTGTAGCCAGATACATCCTTAGTATGTTATAGGTTTAGACTTAAATGTTCAGACTAAAACTTGGTACATTGTTTATTTTATTGGTAAGAGTAGCAGAAAGTTGATGAACCTCGATAAGTCACTAACATTTTTTCTCCTGATTTAGCAAAGCAGGAAAGGCAAAGATGCTTCAGGTTTATTCAAAATTTTATGATGTCAATACTTTCTCTAATCAATATCAAAATGATGCTCATTTTAAGAAACTCATTATTATAAACTGGTTGATGAATATGAATAAAAACCCTTTCCTTTAGGAGAAATTACTGCTTTCTATTTCATTTTAACTGATCATGTACCTATATATATTTCAAATTATTATATATATATTTTTCACAGGAGTCTAAATTAGGTTCATGACCACAAAGAAGAAACAATTTAATAAACTGATTCGTTTAATCTTCCTTTTAAAGTTGTATTCCTCTTTTTAGGTAAACAGAACTCAATTGCTCTGTTTCGCGTTATTTTTCATTCTCTTGGACATGCCTAATGGGTTCCCAGCAATGGGTTATTTACCTTATGGATAACAGTAACAAGAAAAATTTAAAATATTTAACAATCATTAACTTCTGACTCAACTTGCACTAATGTGTGGCATAAAACATGAAGTTTTTGTCATTTCTTTTGAGGTCCCATCATATGAACTTTACACTTTATTAAAATAGATAAAGCTAAGATATGCAACTATTTGTTCTAATTAATATTAGGAAGGAAACAGTTAACTATCATACTATTTTATCATCATATTCTTATCTGTTGAAGAAATTAGAAGAGAAAATAGAAAAGATACATTTTCTAATATATTCTATTACTGATTATAATGTTATATAATTTGAAGCTAAGTATACTAGCTTGAAGCAATTTGTTATGTGCTAATATTAGAAATACCAATCATTCTCAAGGTGCCAAGATATAGGGAAGAAATAACATCACAACAGTGGAAAAAAATCCCAAGAATTTTTTACTTGAAATAGAGATAATGTATTTTTTTAACATCACCAGTCCCTATACTGATTTATTAATATTGATCTGAAGTTTGGGGCAGTAGCATAGTGTAGAACATAGTGTGGAAGTAGGTGTGCAACCATCAGTCAGGTCACTTTGTTTCAAGTCAGTCTTGATTAATGTTTACTTGGATAAGTTCTTTAATCTCTAGGGCCCTCAGATTTCTCACAGCAGAATATGAGTAAAGTATTTCTGGAGGTTGTAGCCAGGATTGGTGACATGATACACGTAACAGGCTCCCTGAGTATTAATGGCCTAGAGAGAAAAAGAAACTGTAAGCAGTAACTTGGAGTATAATATGTGATGGGATGAGCAGATTCGTAGGCATAAGGAGAGAGAGTTCTCAGTAAACTATAAACGCAGACTGAGAAAGTTCTGGAGGAAGTAATGCCCAAGCGAAGACATCCTCAAGGATGTATATTATCCTGAAACCTTAGGGAAGGTTAGCATAAAAAGTTAATGACATGAGGGAGGGACGAAGACATAGGAGGATAAAGTAAATAAATTAACTTCTCTAAAACAAAATACAAAATATAAGAAGAGTATGTGAAATGCTGTCGCTTATAGGAGAAATGCACATAATTTCAAGTTGGGTCTTTCAATGTCCTTCTAGCAGTCTTGCTGTACTTACTGTACTAATGTACCTTCCAACAGTCTTATTCCAGCAGGATCTCAAAGAGCAAGTGGTTTCAGTCAGTGGGGTTGTTTCATTATTTTTCATTGTTCTGTTTTGATGCAAATCAACAGGTCTTATCCTTCTTCTGGTCATTATAAGAAATCTTGTATTTCTTACAAGCTTTATATTTGATTTTGTTTTGTATAGGCAAAACATGCAGGACGTCTTCACTCAGCATTACTTCCTCCAGAACTTTCTCAGTCTGAGTTTATAGTCTACTGACAACTCTCTCTCCTTACCCCTATGAATCTGTTTATTCCATCACATATTAAAAGTTGGAAAATGCACAATGAAAGTATTTTATCTCAACTACAATTTTGTAATAGTTGTGAATTGTCTTTTTTTTTACGCAAATATTCTATGTCATTCAAACAGTTATACTTCAATTTTAAACTTTTTACAAATGCACATAATACACATACCTGGCTATGTGTACATAACGTCTTCATTTTCTTTTTCACTCAGCAATATGCCTTGTATCAGTGCATATAAGACAATAGTTTTCATTTCATTAACTGATCAGTATCTCATTCTTTGAATGTACCATCGCTTAGCTACAATGCCATCAGTGAATATTTAAAACATTTTCAGATATTTAATGTTTTACATTTATAATATTTTTATAATTTTGTGATATATAATTTCAAAGTATATATATATATATATATATATATATATATATATGAATATAGTGATATAATTTAAAATATCTAGACTAGTAGACCATTGTGAGATTTCTTTAATTTGTCCAGCTATGTTCATTACAGGTTGTGACTTCTGTGGTCTAATATTGGTAGGCTTTGTGTATTTATCCTGTCTGATACTTTGTACCTTTTGACTGACAGTGTTCCTCTTTGCCCTCAACCTAAACCTCTGGTAACAACCATTCTACACTTTGCTTCCAAGAATTCTGTGTGTCTATATTGTACATATAAATGAGATTATATGCTTTTAATTTCTCTGTATCTCATTTAACATAATATTAGTATTAAAAGTGAATATGATATTTTTGGTTGTCACGACTGACAATATGTCCCTTTACAACTGTTGGTAGCATTGCTTTGTGTTTATCTTTGTTTCTTTTCTTATATGACTGGCCGATATTTATGTTGAACCCATATCATGCCTATTGCAAACAGCATTGAAATGGACTTAGGAGTGCACATGTATCTTTGACATACTGATTTAACATATTTTGGATATGACCTAAGTACTTTTCAGTTTCTGAGAAATTTCCATACTGTGTCCTATAATGTCTGTACTATATATATATATATATATATATATATATTTTTTTTTTTTTTTTTTTTGCGGTACTGGGGATCGAACTCAGGACCCTGCGCTTGCTAGGCAAGCGCTTATTCCACTGAGCTATATCCCCAGCCCTTATAATATCTGTACTAATGTGCCTTCCAATAATTAGTATCTAAGGATTCCCTTTACTCTACAATACTTACTAGCTTATGGGGTTTTTTGTTGTTGTTGTTTTAGACAGTGTCTTGTTGTGTAGTTCAGGCTGGACTTGAACTCGCCCTGGAGTCCAGACTGGCCTTGAATTTGCAGTGATCCTCCTGCTTCAGCCTCCTCAGTGCTCAGATAACAGGCATGTGCCACCACACCTGGCTTCTTGTGGGTTTCTGCTAGCCATCTGTTTGAGTCTGAAGGGATAGCTCACTGGATCTCTGATTTACCTTTCCCTGAGGATTAGTAGTAGTAATTTTTCAGGGAACTTTTGACCAGTCATATATTATCTTTGAGAAATATCTGCTCATTTACCCTGCCCAGTTTTAACTGCATTGTTTGAGAGCGTTTTTGTGATTAATTTGTGTGGTTTCCTTATACACAGTAGATACCTGTTTGTCCAATATTCTCTTCCATTCCTTAGGCAGCCTTGATTTCATTGATCATTTTCTTTGTCAAAAAGAAACTTTTTCAGTTCAATGTCCTCCCACTTAGTAAATTTGCCTTTGATATTTGTCTTGGTGTTATATTAAAAAAAAAAAAAACTATTTCCAAGACCAGTGCAAGGGGTTTTTATACTTATTTTTGTCTGAGAGTTTTATGGTTTAAGGGCTTTATACCTAAGCTTTTAGCCCATTTGAGTTGATTTTGTGCATGGTGTAGGATAAGCAATCCATTTCCTGCATTTTTCCCATGTAATTATCCTATGTTCCCCAAATCATTTCGTGAATAGCTGACGCTTTCTTCATTGTGTATGCTTTGGATGCTTGTTCCATTGATTATGGGTCTGTATTTATGTCACTATCACATTGGTTGATTCCTGTAGCTTTTCAGCATTTTAATGTCAGATAATGTAATGTCTTTTGTTTTGCTCCTCTTGCTTAAGATTGTGATAGTGATCTTGTCTTTCGTGGTTCTGTATGAATTTTGGTGAAAAGAAAGAATCACTGGTATTTTGACAGTGATTGCACTGAATCTGCAGATATTTGGGTGTTATGGTTCGAATCTAAAGTGCCTTCCAAAGGCCCCGTGGTGGGATTTGGGTGAGTGATCAGGTCATGTGTGCCTAACTGGCATAGTTGAGTAGGCTGTGAAGACGTGGAGTCTAGATGAAAAGGGTGGGATATGAAACACCTACCCAGGGCACTGTTAGGTCCCTGGCCACCTCCTCTCTAGATCTTTCCTTCTCTCCCCTGCCTGGCTGCGGACAGGTGGGCAGCTATTAGCTGTTCTGGTTCTCTGTCATGATGTTCTCACTGACACAGGCTCAGAAACAACAGAACCAGTTAACTGTGGGCAGACACCCCTATAGTATGGGTGAAAACAAGCCTCTCCTGCTTTAAATGGATGTTCTACGGTATTTTGTCACAAGAAAAATATATTGCTTGCTTAACGTTTTTTCCTATATTGTTTATCTTATAACAGTTGAAGGGGGACTTTTCTTGATCAATGTTGACACGCAAAAATATTACTGATTTTTCAAGATTGACTTTGTTTCATGTAACTTTACTGGGTATGTTAATTCTAACAGGATTTTTGTGGAATCTTTACAACTTTCTGTATATAAGATCATTCCATCTGCAAATGTGGAAAACTTTACTCTTCATTTCTAATCTGGTTATATTTGATTGTTTTCTCTTGCCAGCACCTGTAGTACTATGTGGATAGATATGGAAAGAATGGGTTGAATAATTCTTGCATGCCAGGTATTCTGCAGCTTTATTGAATTTGCTTTTTCTAGTAGTTTGTGTGTTTGTGTGTGTAATCTTAAGAGTTTTCTCTATATATGATTGTGTCATCTGCAAACACAGAATGTTTTACTTCTGCCTTTCCAAGTTTGGTGCCTTTGATGATTTTCTCTTGTGTAATTTCTTTAGTCAAGGCTTGCTGTACTATTTAGGGTAGATAAGGGCAAAAGTTGTTTGAAAAATTTTTGCACCTTAGTGTAAATCTCACTTGATAAAGGTGCGTAATCTTTTGCATATGGTGTTAAAATCAGTTTACTTATATTTGCTGAGAAGTTTTGCATGTGCATTCAGGGCCTGTCGTTTTCTTTTTCATAGTGTTGTGATGGCTTTATTGTCAGACTAATTCTGGGTTCCTAAAATGAGTTTGAATGGTACTGCCTCTCCAGTATTTTGGAAATGTTTGGGAAAGCTTAGTATGAATCATTCCTTAACTGCTTGGTAGAATGCAAATGTGAAGCCATCAGATCCTGGGTTTCTGTTTGGTGGAATATGTTATTAATTTCAATCCTCATACTGTTTAGATGTCTTTTCCATGGTGATTTTATCCTAGAAGATTATGTGTTTCTAGGAATTTGTCTGTTTTTCAAAGTTATATAATTTAATGCGATCTAAGTTTGAAAGGAGTCCCTTATAAGCTTTTATATTTCTGTGGTATTGGGCGTAGTATCTCCTCTTTAGTTTGTAATTTTATTTGCCCCTTCGGCTTTGTTTTCTTAGTTTAATTAAAGTTTTGTTGATTTTATTCATCTTTCTGAAAGCCAACATTTAATTTCATGGATTTTCTTTATTTTTCTCATCTTTGTCTCATTTCTAATACGATCTTTATTATTATTAAATTTTATTGACTATTTTTTCTCAATACTGATTAACACATATGAATTGTATAAATAGATGCGATGCACCATCATGTATCTGTATATGCATACACTGAGCACTGTTCACGCCTACCCACTCTCTGCTACCCGCCGTGGGGCCCTCCCCCCAGAAACTACTGTTCTCCATTCAGAATGACATTTTGTTCCTTTACTCTTTTCCTTTCCCGTCCCCTTTCCTTCCCTTTTCTCTTCTTTCCCTTCTTGTCCTTTTCTAGGCTCTGTGTTTGTTTTCGTATCTGAGAAATGACATGTGCTACAAGTCTCTCTGCGCCTTTGTGGCTTGTTTCCCTCACATGATGTTTTGAATTCCATCCATTTTGCTACAGATAACAACATTTCATCCTTGTTAATGGCTGCAGAATGCTCCAGCTGCTATAAACCCTATTTTCTTTATTCCTCATTTTTATTGGCTCAGACTGTGGAGTTCATCTGTTTTTACTTTTCTGGCTTCTTGAGATTTAAATTTAGTGTGTTATTTTTTCAGTGCTAGAACAAAATACCCCACAACGTAAAGGAGGAGAGGTTTCATCTGGCTTTGATTTTCAATTCCTAGTCAGCTGGTTCAGAGGCAGAAAGGGCATTGTGTAAGCACCTAGTGAAGGAAGCTGCTCACACCCTGGAGGCCGTGAAAGCAGAGAGGGAAGGGAGGGCCCTGGTTATGCCAGGCGACCGGCCTCCTCCTCACAGCAAGTGGGCAACAGCACCGCGTGGTAGAGTCCTCTCCTCATACCTCTGCCCATGAACACGTGAGGCCTTCGGAGAACGTTCTTGATATAAACCGTAAAATTCTGCCCCTGGTCTCTGAAGACCCATGAACACCGCTTTATGAAAAATGCATTGGGTCCATCTCTAAGAATCACCAAAGTGTTAACAGCTCCTGCATTGCCAAAATGTCCAAGTTCAAAGTCTCCTCTGAGACTCTATGGGCAAATGTTTAGCTCCTGTAAAAATCAAAGAGAAAGTTTAACACTGCAGACATAAAATGAAACAGGACACACATTCACATTCAAAAAGGGGAAAGTAGGAGAATAAAAAGACAAGGGACAAAAGCCCTACTGAAATCCAGCAGGGCAAACATTAAAACCTGTAGCTCCATGTCCAGCTCCCAGGGCAGTTTGTGGCGCCATGTGAGCTCAGAAGGGCATGGGCAGCCCTGGCCTATACTATTGTTGGTGGTGACGCTCATGGCTTCTCTCCTGAGATGCCTTTGCTCACTGCCTATGGCTTTTCTCAGACATCTGCATTCGCGGCTTCTCCAGCTTCCCGGGGCGTCCTCTGCATAGAGGCTTGTTTGTTCACAGGTTTGTTCATTTCCCCCAGTGACCCGCCTCTCCTGCCCAGTGCTGCCACCTAGCGTCGGTTAGCGATAGTGACACTATGGCCCAATCATTGCCCAGAAGCTCAAGCGGATGACCACATGAGGTCTTCGCGGGAGCATTGTTAGGACAAACAATAGTAGTTATTTGTTTTGCGACCTTATTTTACTTTCTTCATGTGGGTATTTATCACTATTAGCTTACCTTTTGGTTCTGCTTTCAATGTATCCCGTAAATTTTGGGAAGTTCCTTTTCCCTTTTTTGTTTTTAATCTATTTTTAAGTTTCCTTTTTAATTTCTTGTTTGCTTGTCCTTATTTAATAGTACTTTCTAAATTTCTACATGTGTGAGGTTTCCGGTTTTCTTCCTGTTAGTTATTTCTCGGTTTTATGAAATTGCTGTGAAAAAAGATGTTCAATATAACTTCAGTTGTCTTAAAATTTTTAAGAGTGGTTCTATGGTAGCTCACCAGATCTATTATAAGAATGTTTCACGTATACTTGACAATTAATTTGTATTTGGTCTGCTACTGCTGAATGGAAAGTTTTGTGTGTATTTATTAAGTCCATTTGGCATAAAGTGTAGTTCAAATCTAAGCTATGCTGATGGATTTTCTGTCTATATTGTCTGCCCGTTGTTAAAAGTGTAGTATTGGAGTCTTTTATCGTTACTGCATTGCCGTCTATTTCTATTGTCAAATCAGTTAGTATTTACTTTATATATTTAGGTACACTGAAATTGAATGCAGTGTCTATAATAAATTAATCATTTTATCATTATGCAATAATCTTATTATTATAAATTCAGATTTAATGTCTATTATGTCTAATATAAATAGAGCTAATCCTCTTTTTTGTTCCAACTCATGTTGAGTATATTTTTCATCTCTCCACTTTCAATTTGTATGTTTCCTGAAGCCTGCAATGAGGGCTTTGTAGTTCCTATAGTTAGATCTTGTTCACTTCCTCATCCTTCTGCCAGACTCGCTCCGGTGGCCCCGCGCTGATCCAGACCTCCTCGTCCTTTTGCTTGTTTGTAGTTCTCAAGAATATCTATTGAATACATTGAGTCTGCAGTGTACTGAGATAAAGAAGAACTGGCCAGAAGAATCTGGGTTCTGTTCCTGTCTCTACTATAATAGCATGGCCTTTAATATGTCAGCTAAGCTTATCAAGTTTGCTTGCACTATCAGTTGTAGCAGGAGCTGCTTTTAGGCTTTCTCACTGGCAGTAAGATGAGGTGTTTGCAGACAAGATTTCAACTGCTGTGGGTGGCTTTACTGAGGCTTGGGAAACCAGTGCACAGTGATTATTGGGCCCCTATGGGCCCTTCTTTTCTATCCATATGTACTCAATTTGTTTCATATATCTTGTGCGAAGTCTTATGTCTTTGGCCTCTAGCAAGTGGTAAAGTTTGGAGCTTTAACATATACTGCGATAAAGTGATAACCAGTGTGCAGTCAAACTGCTTTCAATATCGCATGTCTATCAATTGGAAAATGTAACTCATTTACATTTAAATTAAGTAGCGCTAGGTAAAGACTATGTTTTGCCATTTTGTGACATGTTTTCTGGTTGTTTTGCAGGTATAATTTTCATTTCATGATACATGTTTCATCTCAGGTTGAAGAGATGTTGATGAATGTCCTCAGACCTTGTTTTCGTAGAAAAATCGCAACTCCTTTTCTGAAGGACAGTCTTATCAAGTAAAGTATTGGTAGCTGGTAGCATTTTCTTTCAGTAGTTTGAATATATCCTTCCATTGGTACTCCGCTGCATCTTGTGCAGCAAAGTTTGTGCTAAGAAACTTGCTGATAGCATCATGGAATTGTCCTCATGTATCACACACATTTTTTGTGGGAAATTCTTCCCCATTTCTCCCTCTCTGCCTCCCTCCCTCCCTCCCTCCCTCCCTCCCTTCCTTCCTTTCTGTTTTTCTTTCTTTCTTTTTATTTTTCTTTCTCTCTCTTTCCCTCATTTTTTTAATGAGATAGGGTCTCACTAGGCAGTTCAGGCTGTCCTTGAACTCACTGCATAACCCAAGCCAGCCTCCAATTTACTGTGATCCTCCTGCCTCAGCCTCCCTAACACTGGGATTACAGGCATGCGCCACCATGCATGGCTTCTTAACTTTGTGTTGGTGTATGTTTGTGATACAGATTAAACATAGTCATCCTGGAGTATGGGTGTATATTCAAATCTCACCCTGATCCTTGTTACCCCCCCGTTCTCCTCCCTTCCTTCTTACCTATCCCCCACCCCCATGACCTCCATCTCCACAAAGTCTACCTCTGTTTCCCATCACCTTTCTTTAATTTTGCTCTTAAAATTATTTCTAGTTTGAATTTCTCTCCTTAGGGAAACCATGTGATATTTAGCATGTATCGGATTTATTTCCCTTGGCATTATGAACTCAAGATGCATCCACTCAACCACCTTCCTGATCTTGCCTTTCTTTCATTAAAATTAAGCATTGTCATTATGGATTGAATTGTGTCCCTTAGGAATTTTGTTAACATCATAGTCTCTAATATAACTATACATGAGTATTGGCTATTTAGGGAGGGAGGAGAGTAAAGTTAAATGAAGTCCCAAGAGCAGGGCTCTAAAACTGTAGGATTAGTGTCTTCATGAGAAAAAAAGGACGCATTGAAGATACCTACTTATATTCGCACAGAGGAAAGACTGTGTGAGGACATGACCAACATGGGCTTGTCCTTGTGCCAGAAAGACAGGCCTCATGAGAAAACGAGCCAAGTGGTCCTTCTGACTTCCAGCCTACACACATCTAAGTGAAAACATTTATTTTGTTTAGATCACCTACTCTGAGGCATTTTGTTTGGTATCTGTGGCAACATAATGCATAGATCATACAACAGAGAGTCATTATTGATTATGCATTATTTTTTGAGTAACATAATGTTTGCACATTTATGTGAGACAGCATAAGGTGAAGACTTGATATTTCGAACTATGAAAGGTAAGTGTTCTAAACTTAGCAAGTTTTCAGAGTTTGATGATTAAGTTCAAAATGGATGAATATCTGTGTATATCAGGTATTATCTAATTGTAACGACTATAACAGAATTCAAGAGATAAAAATCAGGTGAAAAATTAGAGTCTAACACTTTAGGTTGGGGAAATTGTCAGTCAATCAAACAGAAACCTAAGCAAATATCTAACGTTATTAATTTTGAAGAAAACTTTGTATGTTAGTATTAAGTATGTTAGCAAAATGATTTAGAAGAGATTGTATTCCCAGGGACTAATTATTTGCAGTTAGTAATCTTTAGCTTATCAGCCTAGTATTTATGTCCTGGTCATAAGTTAATGCAAATAGAAATTTGAATCCATAAATAAACAATGGCAGATTCAGAAAAGATAATTCTCCATACAACAAGATATCTAACCTGCTAATTTTAACACATAGGATTCATTTTTTATTACTGAGCTGAAAATTGATGCTGGTAGACAAAAAGAAGCTGATTTCATTTTAATGATACAATGAAATGCTAATTATAAAACATGGATTTAAAGTTACCAGAGGGAGCATTTTTCCCAGTCTTATGAAAAGAATTGGTGGACAATGTTCAGTTAATTAAAACACCAGGATGGGTCCTTTGCTCTTGTACTCTATTAGCTCCATCTCAGTCATACAGGAGAAGAAGACATGAAGTTAAACTTTCCACGTACTACATCTTCATTGCCTTTGTCAAATGGACAGTAATTTTCTTCGTACTAATTTTTGGTATATGGAGTATGTTGTCAGCCTCTGACTATGGAATATAATAAAAGAAAGAATCTTTAGGGTTAATAACATCTGTCAATAAATAGGTATATTTACATTTTCAATGATATAAATATCATAGACATAATGAAAAGAAACTCAACCACAGACATAAATATACTTTGCTTTATCAAGTGGTAAATCACATTATAAAGAAATATATTTATGAATACCATAAAGAAATGATTGATCAAAAAGATAACAGTCATGAAGATCTTATGTTCATTCATTTAGCGTCATTATTATTCATCTTGCATTTGAATTATCAAATTCTAACTTGCCTAATATTCCCATCCTATCTTCTAACATGTCGTTAAAATTGTAGATATATTGGAGAAAATATTTTGAATTTTGTTATAATTTTGCATATCAGTTTGTTCATATTTGTTGACATTTCCAATGTTTTAGCAAGTGAAGGAAATCTCTGAGGGAAAAAAAAACTTCTTCTGGAGATGAATTTCTAGTGACTTTCTCTAAAGGGATACAGGGTGCAACACACATGCACACACACACACACACACACACACACACACACACACTCCACAGCTAAAAGGGAGCAAATACATACCACTGGATTTTTAAAAATGTAAGTCTAATTCAATCATACTCTTTTAGTTCTAACAATAAATCTTTTTCGGCCTATTGGAATAGAAATGCTGAAGGTAGTCAGGGTACTTTCTTTTTCTCAGAAGGAGGTTAGACGGCAGTAAAAACCCATGCCATTCTGAGTGATTTATTTAGGGCAGAATCTATTGAAGAAATGTGGAATTAATATTACAGTTACTTGGCAAAACTTTCAGAGAATGAAATTATATTGAATAGCACGCGCTATTTTATTAGAGTGCGGGGAAGAACAAAAGATCCCTGGGGGATTATAAATTGAGGAACATTGTACTTTTGCTTTTCAACGTGAAATGTTCAAACAAAATGGAAACAAGTCTGAAATGCATGTTCACAGCACACGATTTTCCTTGTTTATGCAAAAGAGAAGAGAAACAGATGTAGCATCTTAAAATCTCAATAGTGAAAAGAGTGTGATATAAAAGAGTAAGGGATTAACAATATAATTATTTATCATTCACTAGAAAAGGAAAATGGCGATAGAATTTTATATATTATAATATGGAAATACTGGCAGAGGTTGGCAGATGTGAAAGGTAGGAGATTTAGGCTTCATGTAAAGATTATTTGAATGGGCGAATCGATAGGGTTTAAGTTCTCCATCGGCCTGATCCCTCACCCTTCTGCAACAGCCTGAAGGGGGATCTCAGGTTGAAAATTAGCATGCACCTGCCGGAGTATTACCAAATGTGTTCTCAACTGTGGGCACTCCCAGCCCTGCTTGGGAGGAAGGGGGCGATGATGCCTAAACACACTTTAAAGCAAATTGAGAATGTTGGGTGAAAGAGGTATCATCACTAGCAATAAATTATATCAATTTTATACATATACACCAAGGGTTTCCACTGTGCAATTCTGCTAGTAGAATTTCATGGGCAAGAAAAAGCTGCATGCTCTCTTGAACTCTAGTGGTGTACTTAAAGAAAATCTCTGGATTGTTAGAAATTTTGAACTATGTGGAGTTTAAAGTCCATCTTAATTTTTTGTTTTAAGGTTTACGTGAGGTAATTGTGATACAATTGTATTAGACAGCTGTATTGTTCACTTGGCTAAGTCCACTGAGATGTGTCTGATAGGGAGCACAAATACTTTTCCCAAAGAACCTTCATGTGGCTATGTGTGCTTCCCACAGTCACAGTGCAACCCTGTGCAGATAGTTCTGTGGAAGGTTTCTTTTTATTTCCGAATCAAAATCTGTGTCTAGAGATTTTAACTGACAGTGTTCTGAGAAAGATTACACTTTCTCTAAAGAGCACGACAGGACGTTGGTTTCTAGCTGTCTTAAAACAATTTCTGGTTTCACTGAGACTATCTAACAAGTATGTTGTATATCATTGAAAAAAAATTTATGTGATGACTGCATTTTAATTTCCAAGCTCATCAGTTTTCTTCTGTGAGAGCGTTTAAAACCTTATGACCTCATTTTCTCTGATACACCAGTGTTAAATGCATGACAGATGTCCTCCAGCTCTGTTGGAGACACCTAATGACTTTTTGACAGTCTCATGTATTCTCTGGGAACTTTGAGTTTTGTTTCAAAAATTTGCTCACACTAAATTCTTCAGTTGTTCAGAGAGATTTTAAATTTCTAATGCATAATCCTTCCAACATGGTATTCTTGCTTTCTGACCTACTATCCCCTAAAAACTTTTGCTCATCTTACCCCACCAAATGATCATTGAGAGGTGTTCATTCCTCATTATTTTCCTCCTTCTTCTATGAATCTTGTTGAAAAAGTTTACTTCGGAAATAGGAAGTGTTTTGTACTAAAAACCCTATAGAAAGGCTACAGTATTCCATGTGGCATTTTTTTAGCATATTCATGACCTCCCTAATTTCAGCATTGTCCACAGAGTGATAATTTTTTATTACTTGTGAGTAGGAATTGACACTCACAGTCCAAGGTTTATGTGGGGTTCATTCTTGGTGTTCTACAGTCTACAGATTTCATAAATACTCGGTGGTATACCCTCCCTATCACAGTGTCACACAGAGTTGTGTCATTGTACTACAAATCCTTTATGCCTGACTCACCCTTCTGTCCAACCTCTAATAAATACTGATATTTTACTCTTGCCACAGTTTTCCTTTCTCAAAACATTATACAGTTGAAATCAGACAATGTGGAACCTTTCTGGGGTGGCTTGTTTTCACATAATAAGACAGAATTAAAGTTTTCCCTCGTTTTTGTATGCTCTTGTAGTTTATTTCTTTTAAGTGCTGAGAAACATTCCATTGTCTAGATGTAGCAGTTTATTTATCCTTTTACTGCTGGGTGCCATCTTGGTTGCTTTCAAGTTACAAAACTATGAATAGAACTTTTGTATATGTGGATGATAAATATTTTTGTGTGGACCTAAGTTTTAAACTATTTGAATAAATAGCCAAGGAACACCTTTGCTAGATAGCACAGTAAAAATATGATGAATTTGATAAGAATTTGTCAAATTATCTTCCAAAGGGTAACATCTTGCGTGCCCACCAATAAAAAAGTTCCCATTTTGTAGGCCCACTACAAAGAAAAAGAAAAGAAAATTTCTACTGGTCTGCCTGTTAGTCTGTGTCCTGGCTGGCACGTAGAGTTGCCAGTGTTCTGTATTTTGACCTGCCAATAGGTTCATAGTGGTATACTACTGATATGCTCTGGTATTAATATGAAGTTCCTTGGTAACAAGACATGGCATGTGTTTTCATTTGTACATCTTCTTCAGTGAGGTATCTGTATCTTTTCCCTATTTTTAATTGGGTTGTGTATTTTCTTACAGTTGAGCTTTAAGAGTTATTTTGTATTTTGTGTAGGAATCCAATCCTTTATCAGGTGTGTCTTCTGTGACTATTTTTCACCTGTTTATGGCGTGCTTTTTCATTCTCCTAACGGTAACTGTTGCAAGTAAGGGTGCCCTCCCCTCCTTTGCCTATGGTGGAGATTGAACCTAGAGCTTCATGCATGTAGGATATTTTGTTGTAGTTGTTCTAAAAGTCTTCTTAATACAGTACATAAATATATACTGTACCAGAAATGTAATTTATCATAAAGAAATATGAGTGTAACTGGCTCATTTCCTTAGAGTAAAAATATGAACTCCTAATACACCAAAGTTAATGAGTTTTATATGTGCTTTACCCAATGATAGAAAATTTGCTCAAAAAGTCTACATACACTTCAATGTATTATACAAAGGGAAAAATAAGGAACAGGAAACAGTTTATCCATGAGTTATAGTGGTGGAACTTGTTGAATAAAAAGGACAACAGAAATTTTGGAGGAAAATGAATGTTCTACATGCATTTTTCAAAACAAGTATAATTATACACTGAGACTATATGTATGAGTCTTATGTTAGTCATTTTTAAAAATATAATCTTTTTCCAATTCCTAGTTTACATTGTTTTTCTTAAACAGTAAAAGTTGCTTTATAATTGGTCACTTTGATTCCCTTATTCACTTTAAAGAAAATATCGTTAGTCCTTTTAGGTGTCTGCATATGTATTCTTATCACTTGCGAAAGGGGGTAACTTTAGCTCTGTTTTTCACTGTTTTCGTCTAATTTTAATGATGTTATCTTTGTGAATTTTCTAGGCCCTCCAAGCAATATGAGATGGTAGTTAGGACATCAGGCCTCGATCTAAAGTTCCTGATTTCAAATAAAGTGTTTTGAGTAACTGGGAAAATGCATGACTGATTTTTGACAAACCAACTTTGTTAAACATAAAGCTTTTTAATATTTGCTTAAAATTTAACATCATTTATGTGTCATATGTCAGATGGAGAAAATGTATTGGGAAGTTTTTGGTATCTTTGATATAATTTTATGATTTTTATTATAATGACTCATCCCCTCAAAAGAAGATATTTGCAGCTGTTCATTATTAATGACATAGAACCTTTCTCTAAATACCATTAAATGAAAACATATTCTGTAGTGATATTTATTTTTCTATCATCTCTCTACTTGTTTAGAATAACCTTTGATAATTTGAACTAGTGATATCATTAAGATTTGTGATTACATTGAGATAGTTTTAATTTCAAAACAACCTTCCAGGCTGGGCATGGTGGCATGTGCCTGTAATCTCAGCACTCTAGAGGCTGAGGCAGGAAGATCACCACGAGTTTAAGGCCAGCTTGGACTAATGTAGTAAATTCAAGGCCAGCCTGAACTACACAGTGAGACTCTGTCTCAAAACAAAACAAAACAAAACAAAACAACAGCAACAACAAAAAAGAAACTTCCAACCACATTCAGGGAAATTTAGGCACACAGAAATTATTTACTTCACTCACATGGTAAACAGGATCTGCCATCAGGTGAATCTGGCTGCAACTCCCTGATCCTTATGAGTTTTTTAGATTTTGTTTAGTTTAAAAATTAAAAAAATAACTGACAAAACAAAAATGAAGATGAAATCAAAACAACACAAAAACAACAAAAATAATACATGACCTCAAGATGAAACGATAGGAATCTACAGTGTTCGTTATATTACATACTGTTATCTTCATCAAAGTTGTTCAGTCCATTAGCCGTAAGAATGTAAGATTGATCAGACAATCAAAGACAGTAACAAGTTAAAAAAAATTAAAAAATCATTGGAAATGATGCAGAGCATCACCATACAAAATGGTAGGAGTTCAACAATGGTTCTTATTCTGCATATTGTTTTCAGACCCATCATTCTGATTACCAAATTCAAGCATGTGAAATTGGTCAAGAAAAAAGAAAATTTTAAGCATTGACTGTTCCTCTCAATAAATTACAGACATCAGCAGCACACCTATCCCAGCTACCCTTATACATACAAATAAACTTTTTTCATTTTAAAAAAACTCAACATAATAAAAACAAATACATGAACAAAACAACTTAGCAAGAAAAATGATACGGAATTTCAAAACATGGTGATAGGATATTAACAATGCTTATTATACTACACAATGTCATCTTCAAAATGCACATCTAACCAGATACAGGCATACAAGATTGATCAAACAATTACACATTAACAGTTCCTTGCAATAAACCCACAGATATTAGTAGTACAATTATCCTAGCTATCCTGTGTATATATATATATGCACATATTATTCCCTCTTCCTTCTTCCTGATCTTTATGTTTAAGGGTACTGTTTAATTGATGTAGGCTTGCTGGGGATGTGGCTCAATGGTAGAGTTCTTTCCTTGCATGCACAAAGCCCTGGGTTCGATCCCCAGCACCACCAAAAACAAACAAGTGCAATCTAATTGAAGTAGTCTCAATTAAAAACAACTAATTCTCTCAATAATGAGAAACTTGTTTAGTAAAAAGAATTTCCTATCAACAGTGCATTGTTAAGTAAGACTGAGGAATCATTCACATCAAAAGCTTTTATATCTGGAAGAACTGATATATTCAAGTTAAAGATTTCTTCCTTGTAATTGGTCATATGTCATAGGAAGATGGAACAGGAGCAAACTGACAACTGTGGAAGTGTTCTGTCTTCAGGTGAGGTGGGTAGAGCAGTGTGTTAAATGCTCCACATTAGGACCAGCTGCTATTAATTAATAAAGCATACCAGTAAAGACACAAGGCAATTTTGAAACCACACAACAGAGTAAAAAGAAAATTAAACTAGCTAACATGAAAATATTCCACCACATAAGCACAGCTGTTATTCTTGTTGCCACTGAACTACATAGTGATGAATCTCAAGAATTTAATAGTGAGAAGGCAATGAAGACTCTCTGTCTCTGTCTCTCTATATATGTGTATATTGATATATATATAAAGATATATATAAATATATGTAGATATCTGTGTAGCTATATATCTAAAGATATACAGATATATATAGGGATTTCATTCTACGTGAATGCAATAACACATTCTGAAATGTGAGCAATGATACATAATAATTTAATTTATAAAAAATCACCTTCAATAAGCACATAAATATTATAAGCAATATCAAGCAATTTGTGTAAATAAATGTCATTATTACAGTGATTTGTTAATGAGAGCTTCCTTATTTCCCCGAGACTCAGAAGAACAAAATGATTCAGCTGGCACTCGCACCTGCTCACACAGCAGCATGCATAGATACAATTAATAAAGTCATGAATTAAAGAAGAATTTATTGCATATTGTATGTGTGCTAGGCATTTCTATACCCAGTGATAAGATAATCAGACAAATCTCTGCCCTCTAGCAACTAACAAAAGAAATTCTAGAAGGAAATATTAAGCAAATAAAGAAATACAATACTATGGCAAGTTATGAGGAAAGTTAAAGTAATTCAAGTGGTGCTGAGTTAATGGTCTGCTAGAATGATTCTCTAACGAGGGCGCATCTAAACTGAGAACTGAATGCAGATCTGTGGAGGGAGAAAATTCCAGCCTGAGAGAACTGCAAGTCTCTGTGCTTCAGGGAGGCGTGTGGCGAGCACCGTAACGAGCAACAAAGTGACCGCAGGGTGAATCATGGCGAGTGAGAGGAGGACGGGTAAGACGGGGGGATGATGGTTCCTGCAGTGAGCTAGGAATACAGACCAATGTGCGAGACTGGCATTTTAGTTTAGTCATGAAGGGAAATAATCCAGGTTGAGACAAGATGAGCGGATCCCGTTTCTGCTTTACAAGTGAGTCTCGGTTCTACGGGGAAGATGAGCATCAAGAGAAATGGGGCCAGACTTTGTGTGCTGTCCGCCTTGGCTGTCGCAAGCAAGGGTCAGTGGTAGACTGTGGTTGTGGTGGTGGAAGTCGTTATGGATTTATCGGCCCACGTAATGAACTCAGTGTCTTCCTTTTTTGTAATGTTCACATTTATACAATCTGCTGCTGTTTATGTTTTTTCTTTTGCTACAGTGGAAATACTGTGATCTTTAAACAGAAAAGACAAGGTGATAGAAATATATCTCTTTCCTATTTGGAGGTGTCTTTCTCCTGTAGTATTGAATAATTTTTCATCTGATTATACTTTGGTTAGTTTAATACACCCCATAGCTGTAAGGTCACTTTTCTTTCCTTCTGTATTTACCCAAGTGATCCTACAATGTGACATGGAACATTAGGTTTCGAAACAATCTTTTCTTGAATAGGAGAGTGATCACCATATTTGTAAGTGTCATGGACATTAATCTTTCATTATACACTGATCAAAACATTGCAGGTCAATTATTACATCAATATTAACAGAAATGTGGGATAAAATACAAGGAACTGGTAAAAAAGGAAATTGAATAACAAGCATTTTCTAATTATAACAAGATTTTTATCCATGAATTTAAAAAGTAACATATCTTCTTAAGAGACTGGTAAACTGATTTTGAAAACTGTGCTGAATATATAGTTTTGGTTTTTTTCTGACACTTTTCTTTGTCCCTGTTTTTCTGAGAACTGTTTTATCTTTCGATTCACGGAAACTACAAGGTGCACAGAAGCAGAGCTGTTGAACACATTTTCTGCCACGTGGAGCAAAGCGGGCCTGCGGAGGAAGGAGATGCGCACCCGCCACTCACAGAAATGCTGACAAGAGACACGGACGAGCGCTGCCAGTGTTCACACCCCAGGAGCATGGGTCCAGTGTTCTTCAGTGCCACTAGTATTTCATAAAGTCTCTGGTGTGCACTGCATTAGTGACACAGAGTTAAATAGTGCAAGCAACTCTTTAAGAAACAAGTTCAAGAATGCTTGGAATAAGTCTATGATTCCTCCATGTGGATATTCAACAGGAGATTTAAAATGTAAAAGTCTATAATTTGAAAGGGATTAATACTTCACTGTATATTAATCTATAGTTTTTATCTAGAAGCTTAGCTACCCCAAATACTATGGATAGGCAAGGAGAATCACTACTGATACCATTAAAGCCTCATGGATTTACAGCTACCATTTACACCTGATGGTTCCAAATTTACATCCATAGGTCCAGCTTTTCCACCTGAGTGCATATTCATATAACTCGTACTGTTGTATAGTCTGCATCTCCACATAAAGATGCAATGTACTTATGAATTTTAATCTGCCCTTTCTCATTTAGCATCTGAAATTAATTTTGGCATCTCGCTGTTTTGACCATCAAATTCTACACAGGATCTGACTGTCTAGTCCACCACCCACAACCGTTGTCTTCTTTCTGTAACCATTTTCCACCAAAACTAGTTTAATGCCTTTTAAAGCTGTCTCTCTGTTTTTGCCATTGTCCCTTCTTGGAAAGACTAATAACATAAAACAGAAAGTAGATCATCTTGTTCCTTGCTTAGAAAGCTTTCTATAGCTTCTCATCTCTTTAAAGATAGAAAGCTGAAGTCAAGAAGATGGTTTACAAACACTGGAAGACCAGCTGCATCCCCAGTTCCCTGCCTTCTCTGCCTGTCTCTTGGCCTGTCTCTCCCTCTCAGGGACTGCTGTCCTTAGTGCCTCTGGAGCCTCAGCGCAGATGCCCCTCTCATTGCTGGACTGTGCGCTCCCTGGCCTCATGATCATCTTTGATCTACTTGAGTCTGAGCTTCTGTGTCTCACCTTCTATGTTACCCAGCATTCAAATATTGATTTCTGTGTTTCTTTCATTATTTGAAACAGGCATTTGAAATATTTTGAAGGAGGAAATTTTATCCACTGATTTTGTTATGCAGGTGATGGGAGCACTAAACTCACAAGGATTGACTATATTATAAAAGTATTTGCCTTTATGCAGAAATGAAGTGAAGAGTCTATTATCAGACCTTCAAGTCTGGCATCAAATGGAAAGACATGGAACCTCACATAACCCAACTAATAAGAGATGGAAGCACAGAGGCAAGGCAGAACTGTTGACACTACCCATGCTTGTGGAGAGCGCCGGGTACAATTTATCCTCTTCCTTCCCACTCTCCCTCAAAGCTCACTGCTAACCAACCCTACCCAGTCATTGCTGGCCTAGGTCAGAATGCCAGAGTAAAGCATGGCTAGCAAAGGCTGAGAATGGATTTAAGGACTAACACACTCAATCCGGCGTGTCTTTATTCAACTTTTAACTTAGACACCCCCCTTTAATTGGTCTCACTCACATTTTCCTTCAATTCCATATATCTCTTCATTATCTAATTTTCCCCCACAGTATTTATCACTCAGTGGAAACAACTATCTCCTTTTGCAGTGTTGCCTTTCCCTGCTCCCAATAGTATGTGAATTTCTAAGGACACAAATGATTGTCTGTTTATTCATTGCCTGTTTCTTAGCACCTGGGGATGTTTCTGCCACTCAGCAATTGCTCATTAAATATTTGTGAATGAATATTTGTGTGAGAAAAGTAAATATGAAAATGGATTTGCATTGACATGTGCACTCTGAACTGGAGAAGTTTCATTTAATAAGTGTTTAGATCCACCTGCAGAGCTAGGTAATTAATAATTCAGATGCAATTCTAACATGTTAAATGAAATCACATTTCTAGGTCCCCTGAATTCCTAGGAATGGCATATACATGTGAAAACGAAGCGCCCAGAGCCGGCAGGCACACTTAGAGCCCAAAGAAAAGAAGCTGCCATTCATATTAATGGAAGTAACAACAAAAATCAAAAACAAAACAGTTGAAGACTTCCAGGTTCTACTAAGGAAAGGACAAACAGACCTTCAAGATCTCTTCATGCATAAAATTTTACTGCTCTCTACAAAAACGGACAGTCATGTTAAAGACTTGAAGCATCAAAAATGCACCTATATTTTATGTACTATTTAATAGGAACATAAAAGAGCAACCAATGCCTTTATTAAAGCTCTTCCCAAGATGCTGTGCAACCAAGTAACATCTCTAAGCTTAGTGATTTAAACTTTATTTCTAAAACATTGTTTTATAGTAAATATCTCTGATTCCAGAGAAATGACATTGTTCCTTGTATGTGTTGCATATGTCATGCACATATACTTATGGCAAAATATCTTAAAACTGGGTAAATTTAGTTAGATAAAATAATTTTAAATTATATAGCAAGTTGTTTGACTCTAGGCAAGTTATTAAACTCCTTTGAAATGGAAGCTTTTCATCTATGGGCTTGCTGAAAGGACTTAATGCAATAACACTGATCTTTTAAATTACCTAGGACACTACCTAGTACTCAGGGAATGTCATTTAAACCTTTTAGACATAATTAGATATACCCAACTATAGCTAACTGAGCATATCAATTAGGAACATGTATTGGTTGGGTCTGATTTTCATATTCAACAGTGTTTTGAGGGAGATTATTTGAAATATAATCTGCAGTAAGCCTCTAAAATCTATTTGTAATACCTGCCAAAATACAAATGCAGTAATCCTGGTACATGTCATCCTCTAGATAAGCGATTAAACATTTTGAAGATTTATTATTTCAAAGTATTTCTCTAAAGCTAGATTTATGCTAAAGTCACTGTTTGGGCCCTAAATAGTATCACATGAATATTTTACTTGTTAATGTTGCTTTCAGTTTTATAGATTGGTGATATAGCTAAGTTATATCTCTAAGTTTTAAAATTGATTTCAGTATAGCCATGATTCAAAAAAGAAAGTGAATCCCTTTTTATATCTCTAGCTGATCATTCCAATGCAATTGCCTGAAACAAAATCAATCAGATGATAATGTATTATTCTTTTAAAGGGACACATTTTAAGAGTACAGCAATTCACTGATCCATTTATTTTTCTCAAACATGAGTGTGAAGAAAATGAGGATGAAATTTTGATTTCAAAAGTCATCTTCCCCCAAGAAGACTTAATTGAGTTTTCCACAGTATCTTATTTTATTGCTTAGGATTCAGTTACAGTAAGGTATGAATGTGTGGTAATTAACAATCCCAGGACATTTACACAAATATAGTAGAAGTCACTTCAAATGCCATTGATTTTTTAGGAGGAATGCTGAGAATTAAACTTTGGGTCTCACACATTCCATTAACTATTAACTTGACGTGATGTGTGTATACTTAAGTTTAACTGTACTACTGCACTTCTCTCTCAAAAGTTATCTATATACTGACTCAGAGATAAAAATAACAGCGATGCATGAAATGTACTGGAATAATATTTTTCTGAGAATCAAACCTAACCAGAGCATAAATACCTTCCCGGTATTATACTACTAGGCACTCAAAAGAAAATATGAGGGAATTGATTAAACATGACACACCCACTTAGACATCTTAGAGAAAAACTTTTTCACGGAGTTACCTCCTTTTATATATTGAATATTTTTATTGACACTATAAAATTGTGCATTGTGGGAAGCTCAAAAGGAAAGAGAAAGTCTTGTTTTGGTGGGTTTTCATCTCTACTACTTATAATAGAGATAGTCAATATCCCATAACAGAAATCTCAAAATCTCTGAGTACCTTATTTCACCCTCATGCAAGTAATAACAATGTATGTGTGAATTCCTGTGTGACTGTTTAGCTAGAGTACAGTACCTGTCCTAGGAGAACTGCAACATGAAGAAAGATAAAAGTTACACTCATGGTTTGGGATGCTTCTGGGTGTTTCATGTGCACAGCTTTTTTTTTTTTTTTTAGCACTGGATGTTGTATTACATAATGTTATCTTCACATTAGTTAACACAAAAACATTAAAGGAAATACCAAATTATAGAGAAGATAGTAGGGAATTAGCACTGGATGCTGTATAATATAAAGTTATCTTCACTTCTGTTAATACAAAAATGATTGAGGAAATACAAAATTATAGAGAACATAGAAGGGAATTAGCTCTGGATGCTGTCCTACTTAATGTTACCTTCACCTTTGTTACTCAGTTACACAGATGATGGCCCATTTGATCATTCAATTTTTCTCCTCCCTCATCTCCGTTGCCCTGCCACTCAATTAGTCTTTAAACTCTCTCTTTCCTAGCTGTGTGCAGTGAACTGGCCAGCTGTTCCATCCCTGAAGTGCTTAGTAATGAATTTTTATACTACAAGGAAGAGCTACACTTCGGTCTTAACCTGTATCCCAGCTTTCTTCCATGATTTGATTGATGTTCACCACTTGTCAATACATTCTAGCCTATTGCTTTTCCAGGGCCAAAGTATTCATTGTAAATGCTGAGATGATCTGATAGTGGAAGAGATTACAGCTGGGATGATTACCTTAGAGTGCATGGAAGAATTTAGGATTTAACTTGGATTTAATGGATGGGTTGAATTTTGGTACACCGAGTGCTAGATGGGAGTATTTTCTAATCAAAGAATAACATCAATATTTAATTTTTAAAGCTAGTGTAGGGAGACTATCAGGATATGCAGGAAGTTACTAAAAGTCTTGTTTTGCTGGGGAGAAGGGGATCAGCAGGCAATTGAACTAAAGCAGGAGAATGAATCCCAGATCACAGATTACCACTCTGTAGGCTCCGGCCCACATGTTTGTAATGAGCATCTAGCCAGTTGCTGTTGGTGTAATCCTTCTGCTAGCTCTAGAAAGGAAATCCTATGAAGAGATATGCAGGATAATATTTGCAACTGATGTAAGTTTTGCAATATACAGAATCAAGCTCTAACTTTGATTTTGGTTACTTTGGCAGAGAAACGAAGAGAATTATCATAGTCACTTAAAGTCATTGTATCTCAAGTTGTTGGAAAGAATCACTGCATTCCACATTCGTGACATTCACGTGCCTTTCCTAGTAGTCGGACCCCCTGTCTCTACTGTCACCTGGAACACTCCAACTATCTCTTCTAGTTTCTTTTCATGTGCATATAAATGATTTTTTCACAATTGCTTCTCTTTCTGGCTGAGTTCAAACCCTGAATACAGAAAGGTCTTTCTGCTTTTTGTTGTAATTTAGCTCAGCCAAACTACTGAACTTGTGAATTTAGCTTATTATTAGTGTGAACTGACCCACTGTCATTTCCACATTTCTCTGAGGAAATCCTGTTTTCAGTCCTGTTTTTTTTTTATTACAATCCATAGGTATTATTCTTCTTAAGTCATCAGATAGTACTTTAGCAGAAATGTTTTGCATACCTCCCTAAATTAGCAGGAAAGTTCAAGAACTATGTGCTTTAAATGGCCAAAGCCAATAGAAATTATGCAACAAAAAGAATCTGATACAGCACCACCATTCAGGGAGGACATGTCTGAATGCAGTGACCACCTGCAAATGACCTATCTATTTGACATAGCTATACACAACTATGGCTACCATAGATTCAACTCTCTGTGACACTTCTTCACTCACCAAGTTTCTAGGTGGTGCTATCTAATTAACTGTACTGGGACATTTGTATTTATGTGAGCACACGGGACACAGAGTCTGTCATGGCGAGAAGAATCCCTACCTCCTTCAGAGACTCACACTGTGAAGAATTTCATCTCAAACAAACATTTCATAATGGGAAATTCAAAATAGGCAAAAAGTTCAAAGAAAACTTGCGAGTGTATCTTCCCCGGTTTTCTTTTCATTCCTGTTGGGTAGCTGACAAATGATCTTTTCCAACTTTTCGTTTCTCTTAGATGTTAAAATTCACTATTTAAAAGAGCTTTACTCTCTAGCTGTTGGTCTATGATAAAGATGATGACATAGTAAGCTGTACCTTTGAAAATCTGTCGGCCAGGGAAGATATTTGGAAGATCCAGTGAGTGTTTCTTCAGCTCTACTTTAGGATTTTCCTTTAAGAGATAAAATAAGAGGAGATGAAAGAAGATAGTAAGGGTAAGAAAATAATGAAATAAAACTAGAAACTTTTTACAGCATCCAGTCCTGTAAAGATGGTGTTTAATGACATATGAAATCTAAACAGAAGAAAGAGTTAAAGTATATGCACAGATTCTTTTCTTGCAGGCATGATTTAGGAGAACAATAGCAGAATCATCTGCAGAAATAGGAAAGTCAGCAACAGAAATATACTGTAGCAGAGGGATAAGTGATAAACAGGACTTTGTGTTTTCGGTTTGATGGGCTGAGAAAAATGTATGTATGAGACACTAGAAGTGCAGAAGCACCCTGTGCAATCCTTCTTAGTTTCTGCTTCTTTTGTTGACTTTTATGAGAGGTAATTTAAAACTCTCCGAGGAGCATGGGATGGGATGGTGAATGGCACTGCATACGCAAGTTAATGATCGTAAACCAGCAATGACTTGCTTATCAATTTGACATACAATTCCTAAAACAGATTTCTGAAGTTTTAAAACAGCTCGCCGCATAGTGAATAGGGAAGAAAATAAAAATATAAAAGCATGTGATGTATGAAGCTTATTACACAAGTCAAATCCATTTGAAAACCTATACCTTATTATCGAGAAGAATACATGTGTGGAAAAAAAGAAAAGTCATAGAAATAGTCAGTGTTCTTATAAAAACAAGAGGGCGTTTTAAAAAAGAAGCTACAAGGTTGAGTTATTTACTTGATTTGGTTATGTATTTATTTCCCTTCCTTCCATCTTCTTTTCTGCCATCCCTGTTTCTTTCCCTCTTTCCCCTCACAATATTTATTAAACCTCTGGATCTTATCTTCTCTTTCCGTTTCTCACACTAGGGAGACAATACAATGTGCACACACGCGAGTCTGATCTGTCTCACTTATGAGCATGGGCTCTAGTGGCACGCACTCTTCTACAGAGCATCAAGTTTACCTTCCTCTTAGCTGCGTAGTGCTCCACCATCTAAAATTACCGTACCTTTTTATCCATTCCTCAATTGATGGACATTGGTTTCCAAGACTTAGCTGTTAGAAATGGTGCTGCCGTAAACATGGGTATGCATGTATTGCTATGGTATGATGTTTTTAATTCTGGAAAAATACCCAGAAGAGGCACAGCTGGGTCAAATGGGACCCCTAATCCTAGTATTTTTTGGCGGGGGGGAAATCTCCTCACTGATTGGGAATCTCCACACTGATTCCCACGGTGATTGCACTAGTCTACGTTCCCCCACAGTGGTGGAGAAAGGTTTCTTTTCCTCCTCATTCCTTCCAGCATTTGCTATTGGTTGATGTTTTGATGATGGCCATTGTTTCTGGGATGAGATTGAGGCTCAGTGTTGTTTTAATCTGCATTACTTTATTTTAAAGACAAAAAGATGGAGACATATAAACAAGGGTAAAACAAAAACAATAAAGGAAATACAGAATTATAGAGAAGATAGTAGGGAATTAGCACTGGATGCTGTATTACATGTTATCTTCACACTTGTTAACACAAAAACAATAAAGAAAATACAAAATTATAAAGAAGATAGTAGGGAATTTAGCCATGGATGCTGTAATACTTAATGTTATCTTCACATTTGTTGCTCAGTTATACAGATGATGGCTTATTCAATTAGTCAGTTTTTTCCACCCTCATCTCTGTTGTTCTCCCCCCAGTCAGTCATCTTCTCTCTGGTGGCAACTGTGTATATATATATATATATATATATATATATATATATATTGTGTTTGTTTACTTACTGCCTCAAGCTCTCACACTGGGGAGAGACATGGCTGTTTCTAATTATACTGTAACAAACATGGGTGCGCACAGATTGCTATGGCAGGAGGTGGAAAAGCATCCATCCTCAAAGATGGTAAATTGGCAGGGAACCAGATTCACTATGGTCCATGCCCCCCTTGACAAGCCCTGAAGGCCACTGGGGTCTGGTTGAGTCAGTGGGGTTACCCTGCGGGCCACTAGGCTCCTCCTCAATGTACGTGTTCAGAGGCCTGCTCAAGTCCTTGGGGTCACACCTGCAGATCAATGGGCTCTGCCTCGTTGAGGTGCTCCCAGGGCCAGATCCAAGTCTCTCCCAGAGGCCCAGTCTGGTCGCCCACTAGGATCCGCCCCATCGAGGTGCTCCCAGGGCCCAGTCCCAGGTTCTCCCAGAGGCCTGGTCTGGTCCACAGGGTTTCCTCTGCTGAAGACTAGGCTCTGCTCAGTCGAAGTACTCTCAGGGCCTGGTCCAAGGCTTTCCCAGAGGCCTGGTTGTGTCCACGGGGTTGCCCCTGTGGACTGCCAGGCTCTGTCCCATTGAGGTGCTCCCAGGGCCCAGTCCAAGGTGCTCCCTTGGGCCCAGTTGGGTCCGTGCGGGTCTCCCCTGTGGACTGCCGGGCTCTGCCCCATCAAGGCACTCCTGGGGTTCAGTCCAAGGTGCTCCCGGAGGCCCGGTCCGGTCCACAGGCTTGCCTCCACGGACCGCCGGGCTTGGCCATGTCACCACTCTCCTGGAGACCTGGTCCAGGGCTTCAGGGTTTTCATGTAGTATGGAGGGGGCTGGCCTCCCCCTCAGGCTGCTGATCTCCCTGTCAGGGCTCCCGGGATCCCCTTCTAGGCCTCTGGGGTCTCCTTGCAGGCTGCCCACGACGCCCTGGAGGCTAACCCCACCCAGCCAGAGCACCGGGTCTGCACCCCCGCTCCAGGTCTCTGTCTCCTCTGACCTCCTGACCCCCAGTACTGCCACTCCCTGCCTCCTGTAGCCAGGCACTGGGCGCACCCACAATGCTGCGCACAAGTGGCCTGAGGTCTCCCCCATCTGTGCTCACTGAGGTAGACCAGGGTGTGTATCATGTTTAGTTATTAGTTCCAGGAGAGAATTCGAGGATTTTTCTTGGGTCTTCTGTGTAGAGTATGTTGTTGTCTCCCAGACTCCAGGGCCACCACTTTTTGTGTAGTTTGTCTCTATGAGTTCACACAAGGTTCACATATGCAAGCAGTATAGAGTCCCTCCTGGTACTCATATTGGCAGTTTAGGGTGAGTCTTGAGGCCGGGGACTTATCTCATTGCTGTTGGGAACAGGTGGTGAGTGCATGGGCCACCAAGACTCAAGGTGCTCACAGAGGGAGCTCAGGGTGGGAGCTGAAGCCAGTAACTCAGCTTGTGCTCCCTGCTTGGTGTTGGAGTGAGAAGGGCATCAGGCCATGTGATTCATCTCCATCTGCTGCTCTCTGTTACTGTTGTGCTCCAGTTCCCCTTTGTTCCTTGGCTGGATCCCTGGGAATTGCTGTGGCCCTGGGATTACTGCCGCTGCTCTCTGTTGCTCTGTGCTGGTAGTTGCTCACATAGCGGAGAGATATGGGGCCACAGCCTCAGAGAAGGCGTAGAGCTGGGTGTGGTGGTCTGTGTACTGGTTGCTTTGACTCTGCCTTGTTTCTGGGTGCTGATTAGAAAGTTTGCTGCAGAGTGGGGACCCTGCTTCAGTGGCTGTTGTAACTTTCCATCCTCACACTGGGCTTGATAACATCTCTTGTCTGCCTCTGCCTCTTTTCCCAGGCTGAGCTTTTCTCTTTTCATTTTTGGACCAGCTCTTGGAACTCCGCTCTCCCCTGGTCAAGTCAGGAGGCTCCTGCAAGCACGATCCTCTGAAGCTGAAGCTGCAAGTGCTGGGACAAGGGGGCTGGCCACAGGCATTCATGGAATGGTGACTCCTTCCTTTTCTGCCTCCCCCTGCCCCAATTGCGCCACGGCAGCCCTCTGAGCTTCTCTTGCAGGAGAGGTCCTGTTCGTTCTTTCTGAGGGCTTCATTTCTCATTTCAGATCTTTCCTGTGTCAAAGGGACCCACTTCTCTCCCTCTTGTCCTTCTTACGTTGCTACACTCCAGTGTCTGGGTGGTGACCCTCTGGTAGCATCCCTCCCCACTGCCCGTCCTGTCACCATCTTCCCGGACATATTTCCTGGAGATGTTTTAAAATGTTCTCTGTGAGGGTTTGAATTCTTATTTCAAATCCTTTGATGTTGGGCATAAGTAGTGTGAGGTCTCCCCCACTCGTGCTCATTGTGGTAGTTGAAGGTATATACCAAGTTTAGTTATTAGTTTTGGGAGAGAATTGGAGGAGTTTCTTAGGTCTTAGAATATGTTGTCATCTCTCGATCTCCAGGACTGCTGTTTTTCATATATCTTGTTTCTGGCTGCTCTCACTGACTTGTGGCTATTGTTTCTCTTCCAGATCATGCATCTGGGCTCTTGGAGGGCCAGTATTTGGGGTGGCGGCAGAGGGAGAGGGATCCCAGGGCTGGGGCGGGGCTGCGGGGCCCAAGGCATCTCTGTGAGCTCCAGGACCACATGGTCCCGCAGGACCCGTGGTGGCTGCATGCCCCCTGTGGCATTCCCAAGCAGTTTGTGGCAGCCTCACCTGTGCTCTACAGCAGGTCCACTCTTGGTGGTGCCTTTGCCCACACTGCACAGTAGGACCATGCCCAGCCATAAGCCCTGGCAGGACCACACCCAGCGATGGCCTCGCATGCCCAGATGGCTTCTTCATAAACTGTGGCAGCTCTGAGCCCATCCATCTTTGGATGTAGTGGCTGGGCTGTGCTGGGCAGCTCTGTGGAACCCACCCCGGCATTGGGCCTACGCCTGCTCAGAGGTGACTTTATATGCTGCAGCTGGACCTGGCCTATGGGCGGTTCCGCACACTTGAGGCAGGTCTATAAGCCACGGGCAGCAGATTTGTGGGCATCAGCTCCGCCCCCACCCCGTGGGTCATACCGCCCAAGTTTGACTCCATGTTGCTGGACTATGTTTCCCAGTTCTCATTGGTGAGCAAGGCCTGGTCTCCAGTCTGAAGTGGGAGGTGCTGTGGAGCCTCTGGACATCTGGATGCACTGAGGGAATGAGCAGAGGGTAAGGGTTGAGCAGCCGTGGCTGGCAAGGAGCGCAGGGCCGGCTGGCACCGGGCAGTGGTGGGTCTGAATGTTGCTAGGCTGGTGCAGCCAGTGCAAAAGACGGTGACCGTTCCATCGCCACTCGCTCCGTTCTTGGAGTCAGCACACTGAGGTCTCCTCGGCACTCCTTCACTAGTGCTGCTCCCTCTCTGGCCTCCACCTCCGCTCTGGTTTTGGTCCATCCCATGGATCCGATTGTGCCATCGTAGCCACCAAAGTCAGTTCTCCGGGATGGGTACAGTTTGCTCTTTCTGACAGCCTCATCTTTCATTTCTATAACTTACTGGGGCCAGGGGATCCACTTCTCTGCTTATTGTCCTTTTGGTATTGGTATAATTCAGTTTTTGGGGGGTGAACCTTCAAAAGGGTCTTTCTCTGCTGCTTACCTGGTCTCCATCTTCCCGGAAGTCTCAAATCTCCATTTCTTGAAAGATCAATGATGTTGAACATTTTTTCATATATTTATTTGCCATTTGTATTTCTTCATCAGAGAAGTATGTATTCATCTCAGGTGCCTTCTTTTGGATTGGGTCTTTCAATTTTGGGGGCCTGAATTTTAAAAAAATTCTTATATGTTCTAGATAGAAGTCTTTTGTCTGAAGGACAGAAGGCTAAATTTTTTTCCAATTTGTGGGTTTTCTTTTCACTCTGTTGGTGATTTCTCTTGATGTGTAGAAACGTTTTAACAAGATGAGATCTGAGTTGTTGCTTCTTTGAAGTATTTCCTGTGCAGTTTGGTTTTCTTTGGTGAACTCTCTGCCTAACCTTGTCTTCAAGATTCCAACTTACTTTCTATTCCAGTAGATATAGTGTCTCTGTTTCAATATTTAGATCTTTCATACATTTAGACTTTGTTTAGTGCGTTGTTATAGACATGGGTCTAGTTTTAGTCTTCTGCATGTGGAAAGCCAGTTTGTCCTGCACTATTTATTAGAGACTGTCTTTCTTCCAGTGAACAGGTTTGGCCTCTTTGTCAAAGATAAGGTAGCTGAGTGTGGTCGTAGTTTTGTCTGTATCTTCTAATCTGTTCCATTGTTCCTCGGGTCTATTTTTTTTTTTTTTTTTGCCAGTACCATCCTGATTTTATCACAGTAGCTTTGTAGTAGTATAATTTCAAGTCAGGAATTGCAATGCTTTGCCTTTGTTGGCCAGTATTGCCTTTGCTATTCTAGGTCTCTTCCCACTATCCAGAACCACACAAGTCTTGAGAGCACTCCGCAGTTTAGAATTAAATTTAAGAATGTAAGATGAAATTTAAGAATGCTTTCTCTAGATCCGTGGGGTATACTAATGGTGTTTTGGTTAGGATTGCATTCATTACCTAAGTTTCAATCACAGGTACGTCCTAATAATGCCATCAGAGTGTGATATCATCAGTTGATTAATTTATTGATAACATTAGAGCCCTCATGATCCCATCATATTTTAAAAGCCCCAACTCTGAATACATGAGACATTGCGGGAGTATTTTTGATGTAAAGCAAAGTACTATGCTTGACTATTTTTTGCTTTTTCCACATGAGGGGATTTCTAATTTGTTAGTATAATTTTTGAGTGGTGGTTGTGTTGGGACAAATTGTGACAGACTACAGTCATGTGGGACTATCCTAAAAAGCAATATTGTAACTACATTCCAATCCCTGCTGAGAACAGCTAACCCTAGTGACGGGCGCCGCAGGGAAATAGTTCGATCAAATGGCGGCGATTTGTTTAGCTCACTCCTTTTAAAAGAAATAAATAAGGATTAAAGCTATTGCTTGTTTTCCTCCTGCATGTGAAGGATGTTGGCTCTAAAAGGAATGCATGCTAGCAGTAATTTCAAACTGAGAAATTTGAATACAGCTTCATGGCACAGAGAATGCCAGTAATAACCAGCTTCATGATGCAAAGTGGTTTATTCAAAAGCCTTCATTTATTATTGCCCAAATTGGGTGAAGAAGCTCTTCTGGGGAAGAATAGTAAAAAAAAAAAATATATATATATATATATATATATATATATATATATAATCATTTTATTTTGGTTTTACATATGAAAAAAATCTATTTTCTAGCTTCTTCAAGCATGTCAAATTACTTTCTTATGTGATTAAAATTCAGATCTAGAAATTTTGGGGCTATGAGCCAATATAAAAAGGTTTATACAGAAACAAGAAAAATCTTATAATCGCAAGTTTTATAAAGGCGTAGAGTCACTTGAGATATGTCAATGAGAATGAGTTACAGGGATAGGCCAGGGAATAACCGAAAACATTACTGTTGCACAAGAAAATCTTAATTTATTCTATGAGGCAAAGAAACATGTTTAGAACATACAACAGGTTCTTGTTAAGGATGGAATTATGTTTTAATTTCCATAAATATTTATATTTTGAAGCCCTGTCTTTCAGTGTGATTATATTTGGAAATACAGTTTTTAGGGAACTATTTAAGGTGAAGTGATGGCAGAAGGATGGGCCTTAGTTGATAGTCCAGGTGTCCTATAAAAGAAGAAAGACCCACTGCTATTCACGCCCACAGAGGAAAGGCCACATGAGCACACAACGGTAAGGCAGGTGTCTGTGAGTTGGGAGAGACCACTCACCAGAAACTGCAAATGCAGTGGGTTGAAAATCTGGATTTTCAGCCTCTGAAAATCTGAGACAGTTAGTGTTGGTTAGCTACCCAATCTGTCATATTTTGCCATAACAATATAAACTGATTAAAATAGCAAATTTTGTATTACACTAACAAAAAAATTTCAACAACTGAATTATCTTAAAAATGAAATGAATCCCATACAGCAAACTTGTATTTAGGAAAGAGAAAGACAGCTTTACATACTTTATACAGTTACTGAATTGAAACGGTGGTTTTTATACTTTATATTCATTTTATATGATACATTAATAAATTACCCATAATTAAATGGAAACATAAAGGAATAACAGTGTTGCAGAAGTATCCTTGCATTAATGAAGGCTAAATTATCATATATATTCCTTTCATTTTGGAGAATTTATTAGTAGAATTTATTATTAGTAGTAGACTTTATTATTTATTGATGGCACAAGGGCGGGATTCTGATACAAAAAGCTCAGAGACTGTAGAGTGATCTCAAGATTTCTCTGGCTTTTGACAGTGGGAAAGAAGCCCATGATCTTGTGTGGAGTTTCCCAACTACTCTTCAGATTCTGCTTCCAATCTGTCTTATGTGTTCAAAAGAGCAGTTTCTAAGGTCTCTTAATTTATCTCTGACTATATATAACATACTCACATTCTGACCATGTACAGAACATAGAGAGTGGTGGTATTATCCAGAAGTGCGAAGCAGTAAAAAATTTTGACACAAGTAAGAGCAATTCCTTAGTTATCAAGATCCATGTGGATGCCCTATCCATGTACAGAGCTTAAAAAAAAAAATCAATGAAGTATTATTTTATACTTTCATTTTGTTTTTAGAAGAAAATGCAAAAATAATTTCACTCCTCTGATAGGGTAAATGGTCTTTCTATCCATCAAGGTCATAGTAAGAGTTTGTGGGATTCTCAAGCTGGTAACTAGAAATTGTTTTCAAAGGAGACTACCAAGGTATGGGCAATACATGGCAAACCAGGAAGAGAGGGTTACTGTAGGACTAGCAAAAGAAGAAGCTGTTGCCACTCCTAGGCTCAGCACTGAGCCTATTTTTCATTCCAGATATAATCTTGATGTCTGCTGGCTCCCAAGCCCAATCTAAAGAGGAAGAGCAGGGAGTGGTATACTTTTGATATGCTCACCCAGGTCAGCTTCCCCAAACCAGAGAGCAGGATAGAAGATAAAGAGATAGTAGGTATAAAAGGACTGTAGGAAGTGGCAAATATTTGGCAGAATGCATAGTATTTTATTATTAATTGTATTATATTTTATTTTGTTTAACTGAAACAAAAGGTCAATATCAGAAAACTGAAATTCTTATCAAATAAATAAAATAGTGAAAAGATCAATTTCATGACTTTCACTATTTCATACTCAAGTCACATATTGTAGAATTCACTTTGGTAAAGTGATTACTTATTAATGAAAATAGTTCTAAGAATGTGAAAATGGTTTTTAACAATACCCTATCATTAATTACCTTGCAGAAATTATAATTCTCTTTATTTGCATTTCACAAGGAAGCTTCATAACTATTGTTACTAAGAATAACTCAGTGGGGGTAAATGCCAGTTTCCCAGATAATATGCAATTGTTTCAATGAAGAAAAGACCTAATTTAGTTTCACAAGACATGCAAGGATTGAATTTAAAAAATTGTTGATTGTAGAAAACATTTTTTAGACAGGACTTATGAGGGAAATAAGAAAGTAAAGCCATTCATTTAAATATCAAAAGTGAATACTGTGAGAGACTAAATCTAACATTAAGTATAATGTTATATATTAATTTCATTTTTGTCTAAATCAGTTTGGGATTTTCTACAATAACTTTGATTATAACTAATTGAAACAAATAGAAGATACATAATCTATTTAAATGATAAAAGTCAACTTTCTGGTTTAATACTATCTTGTTCAGGCATACCATCATTAATGGAAATCATTTTTATACTTCCATATAGCTTCAAGAAGGGACAGAAGAAAAATCAGAAATTTATATATCAATGAGATAAGTTGTTTTATTACCATGTGGGAAAAATTACTTCCTTTACTATGAATTTTTAATGTATTTTGCTATTTCATATATTTCTTAGTGAAAATAATTTCATAGCAAAGTACTTCCAAGTTAAGTCTAGAAAATTGAAAATATATTCCAAAGTTAGTGCTATTTTTTAAAGTAAATTATGTTCATTAAACATTTAACTCCTTAAATTTACATTAAACATTAAATTATACTCCTTAAAAATGTAACATTCTACAACATACTCCCCCAAATTAGTGCATGTTTACATCTTTCACATGAATCTGTAAGTTATGTTTTAAAATTAAAAACAGATTCATATTCTTTAGATGTCATTACTTTTAAAAAAGTCAATCAAAATGTAATACAGCAACCATTGTTAATTCCCTGTCACCTTGCCTGTAATTCAGTTTTGATTGTACTGTTCTTGTGCTACTTTGTATGTGACTGTCTGTTTGTTCATATGTTTTCATTCTTTTACTTTTAAAATTTAAGAAAATGTCAATGAAGTAGAGACTTTTCTCTGTGGGCTTTTAGATTTGATTTTAAGCCATAGCCAGAGTCAGGAGGTAAAGGTTTTAGATAAAGGGAAATTGAAGTATTGAGACCGGGAAAACAATCTTCTACATTGTGAATGAGTATATATAATTATATATGTAATTACATATACATGCATATATAATTTTATTTAGGTTTTTTCACTTTGAAATAGTGCCTTTCTGAGTCACCAAACTGCAAAGGCTGAACTCAAGGTTCGGCTCCTGCTGCCTCGACCTCCCAGAGTGCTGAAATTACAGGGTGCTCGGCACACCGGGCTCAGGTATCTCCCGTGAAGCATTGAGAGTGTGGTAATGGAGAGCAACAGTGGATCTCAAGGGGCGGGCAGCAGTCAGCTAATGGATGGATATGTAGTTACCATAGAGACGTGCATATGTACGGCTAACCTGATGAGTGCAAGTGTAGAACCACTTACGTAAAGATCCAAAGTTGTTTTAGAAGTAAACATTGCGGGCTGGGGATATAGCTCAGTGGAATAAGTGCTTGCCTGGCAAGCACAAGGTCCTGAGTTCGATCCCTAGTACTTACGTAAAGATCCAAAGTTATTTTAGAAGTAAACATTGCCTTAGGAGTTGATAATAAGTGAATTGTAGCAAATAATTGGTTTATTGCTGTTAGTCATAAATCAGGTTTCTAGATGTAGTCCAATAAGACTGTCTCTGCGCTTGATCACTTTTCCTGCTTATCTTTTTCTCCTTCAAATTTTCCTTCCACCTGAAGCCATTTATCACGTCCTTGTTTTCTCAGTTGCCTCTGTGAGTGAGTTCAGAGAACAGAAATTGAGGAGGAAAGGAAAAATTTTAGAAGTCTTATTTTCTTAGCAAATGGACACTGAATATTAGATACATCTTTATTCAATTCAGTATGTCTTTAAGAAAATAGACTTAAGCAAAAACTCTTCAAGGGCAATGTTAGTTGATATCAAGTAAAGGTATTAGGTTGTAAATTACCTACATGTCTGACGAACTGTGAAGCAGTGAGTCTCCAGCTGCTGACTATTATACACCTATGACTGTTTACCTCTCAGCTATTTTCCGTACAACATTGTATGATGTGCTGCTCAACAAATGGTAATTACCTGCTGAATGTCAGAATAGCCTGTTAAATCCTGTCAATCAGTGTCCCTTCACCAAAAATGGGCAGGAGAAATTTTAAAATACTCAAGCACTTAACCTGTGGTAGAAAATAAGCATTAAAACTATGCAGCCTTTTATTAAGGGAGAGTTAGCCAAGAAGTTCATGACTTGAGACAAATCATCAAATTAAAACAAATTCAGATTTAAGCACAGACAGTTCCAAGAACTATTGTCTAGGGAGAACGTGTTGGCTGTACTATTTGAAAACATCTAAAAGGCTCAGAATAATTTTCTTTTATATGAAGAAGAATAATATATGGAGGACTGGGATGATTGTATTTGGCAGAAATTGATCACAGAGCTTCTAAATGAGAAACCACCTAATCAGCATAGTCAATAAGAAAAACTAATTTGGCATTCCAAAACTACCTGCGTTTTTCTACGTATTTCAATGTGTTTGATATAGGCAACCATTTATAAAGGTATGTTATGTCTAGGAAAAATATGCATGGTCTGGTAACTAAATGAGTTATTTTTGAAAGAAATGTTCATTTCTAAAATGATGGATCATTTATCTAATTAATGCTAATTTTACCCTACCCATCTCTGTTTGAAATTTATTGTCTTAATTTTTAAACTTTCTCATCCAAAGAGTTCTCAAATTATAGTGTCCATAAGAATCTGCTGAGAAGCTCTTTACCATGCAGATGGGTAGGTTTCTCCCAAGACATTTCGACTTGGAAGATGTGGTGGATTCACAACTGGTGGGCAACTTGCAACCCCCGGGTGAACTGAATCAGCGCGGTGGTGGGTATGGAAGGCCCGCCTGAGGATCGCTGCTGACGTAAAAACGAGAACTGTAAGGAAGAAGCGGAGCCGTTGGCCCTCCTAGGGCTGTTGGTTCTCCTGGAGATGCTTGTCGTGCTCACTCTCCTGATACAAACTCAGCTATTCTCATCATCAGAGAAGCTTGTCACCTGTTGCTAAGAATGGCTACGGTTCACTTTGGGGGAGCTCTGGTCCTCCCTTTGAGCATTGCTTTCTGGCTCTGGAGAGGAAGATGGCGCACCGTTCAGTCTCCTGGAGAAGCTTGTCCCACTGGTTTTCCTGACATGAACTCAAGTGTTATTGTTGGGGGAGTTTGGGATGTCACTGTTGCTGAGGATGGCTATGCTCCTTTTCAGGGGAGCTCTGGTCCTTACTTTGAGAGTTGCTGCTGGCTCCAGGGCAGATTCCTCAGCCTGCTGGCACAGATCCTCCATCCTGCTGGCGCAGACTAGTTTCCACTAGTGAAACAGGCCTGCATGAGACATTGTTGTGGGCTCTGGGCCTCCAGTTGCACTCGTGGGAGGCATTGTTGTGGGCTCTACGTCTTCTGCTGGACTCATGTAGGACGTTGCCATGGGATCCAGGCCCTCAGATGGATTCTTTGGGGTGTTAGCATGTGGACAGATTTCCTGCATTCTTTTATATTTGACTCTTTTGGTGACTATTATAAAATAATCATATAAATTATGTGTCCTGTGTTGTTTCCCTTGCAAACCCTGGCTTCAGCAGAAGGTGTAGCATAAGGCCTGGTGTTGTTTATCTTTTTAGTCAGCATTTCATCTGCAGAATAACTATGGGGGCAAATTGAAAAGATAGCCAACACACACAAATTAAATTGCTCAAAAAGCATGAAGCAACATTAAAGACCCAAGTTGATTTGAAAAATATGAAGATTTGTAGTGGCATAGTTTTTTTCTCTGTGATCCAGTCATAAACAAATAGACAAGTTGTAGAAGTGATCCAGAGATACATGTTGGCTGGTTGAGTGTGGGAGAAGCAATAGGATTTGAGCAAATTGTGGTGAAGAAAGAGATAGAAAAACATCTAACGAGTTGTGAAAATGTTAAGTAGGGACAATTGATTTGGAAAAGAGGTATCAATATTGGAGTAAAAAACTCTAGACAATTCACAAATGAGAGTTTTTGAATTTCAAAAGTAGTGTTCAGCAAACATAAAGAAACATAAGAAAAATTTAATGAGAGTTCATAGAGTTCATAAGAAAATATATAAATGTGAGGTTACATAATATCAATATCTCTGATAGAACACACAGGCTCACATCTAGAAGTTGGGGATTGAAGTAAAGATCTATTTATGGTGGATTCAGGATTATTGTCACATTTTGTGGTAACACGTGTGGAAACAGTGCAAGATATTATGCCAATTTTATCTGAAATACCACTGCTTGTGTGATTTTGACATGAGTATTATGAGACTTTCCCCCAATATTCTACAAATAATTATAGATGTCTCTAATAACAATAAATAAATCATAATATAAATTATAGGATATTTTTAACATTCGACATCATTTTACTCTCTTTTTGTTTTTTGTCTTTTTGAGACAGGGTCTCACTATGCAGTTCAGGCTGGCCTTGAGCTCACTTTATAGCCCAAGCTGGTCTCAAACACCCAACCATCCTCCTGCCTCAGCCTCCCGAGTGCTGAGATTACAGGCGTGCGCCACCATTCGTTTTACTTTATCGCTGGAGAAAATAAGATTGCTGGATGATGAATGTTTGATAGATGAGAGGATATTATTAAAATATATTGAGATGGATAAGGTAGGTCTCACTCAGATTTCTCTGGAAAACCTACATCAGAGCTACAAAGTTTTACCCTGGAAATCACAAGAAAGGAGAACATGGTCATTGGCATCAAGATTGCCTTTCCAAATAAAGAAATTAGTAAGATACAGGTCATTGCAGGTTAAGAACTCTTATCACAACATTTTGCCAAGTTCAGAGCCATGTTGAGATACTATATATTGCAAGATTTCTAAAATTGTAATATTCTTTAGAAATGTTCTTGTTACTAAAAATCAAGTTCTGAATACTGTTTTACTTGAAGCTTGCAAAGAATCTGGTATCTAGGTTAAAAAAATCAAAGGAAACCTAGTGATATTTACACATACTTCCTTTGACAAGGAAATGTTCATAAATCAATGCTATTTTCTTTTTTTTCTAGAAAGATCTCAGTCCAATAAAATATCTATGGTTAACAACTAATGACTCTCTAATTGCAAGTGAAATAACATACTCTTTAATAACATGAATAAATGGAGAATGAAACTCATTAGCATTAATTGTATTTAATTTAAAAGTTGAAGGTACAGTTGGGCCATTTCACTTGATAGGTATTTATAATAGATGGGAGATATTTATGAATTTTGCATTGGTGTTTGAGGTTACACTGCAACTGAACATCTGGTTACAGTACTAGGAATGGATGCAGGATAAGAGAGTCCATCACCAGACAGAAGTCAAAGAGGTAAAAATCATAGGTAAATATCAAGGTGGGACTCTTGTCCTTTACATTGTAGGTGTATCCTTGGATGTGAGGGCCATCTTTTGAACTCATACAAAGAAAAAATGTTCACCGCCTCAGACCTTATTTTTAAGTTACTGCTTGTGATTCCAAAGTTTCATTATTGGGAAGGCAAAATGTGAGAACATAATTCTAATGACTACATAACTTGTGAAGATAACTTTTTTCTCTAAGGGAGTTGAGGATAAGGTAGTTATCAACAGCAAGACCATGGTCTAAAGATTAAAAAGGAAAACATATCCAGAATCAACTGCTTTTCAAAATATTATGAGGTAACTTTGTGAGCAGCATTAAAAGAATTGTGTGAGATGCCTATTCTGTGCAGATACATTTGTGATTTTACTACCTCAAAACTTTTTGTTCAGAAGATATCAGTGAATACATTAAACAAACATTAAGTCATATAAAATTGCCTTAATAGATGCTATTCCCTGAAAAATACGCATTTTCTGTGTATTTATGGACAACAGATTAAAACATATTTAACCCAAAATAGTTTCTCTTAAAATACACAAAGAGATTTCTATGAGCTTTAAAGTTCAATTTGTGTTGTGATTCAGTTACTCATTCCTCTCATATATTCATGGGCATGGTTTTATTACCATTTATGTCATTTTAAAGCAGTTTTATGAACTTAAACAAGCACTTACAAACCATAAATAAAAACAAGGGTGGTAATGCTTTGCTTCTAAGAGGTGGGGAAGAATAGGGACATATAATGCAACTAACCCAAATTTTGGGCACTTATTGTATACAGTACACTGGTCTACAATATATAATTGGTATAAATTAGGCCTCATTTTATATAATATAGTGGACTGAAGCACAGCAGTGAAAGCTACTTTAAGATAACAAGGATAGTAAAAGAGTATGGGTGCATGTGAAGGTCTGTGTCATTGTAAGGGGAGCTTTCTTGACATTTAGATTCCACATCTTTCCTCCATCTACGCATGCTCATTTGGTGGTCTCAAGTGAACTGATTTTCAGTGAAATGCCTCCTTAATATACTCCCTATTAGTCCTGTGTTGAGGTCTGGAATGTTAAACATCTTTGCTTGATCCATCGCAACTGTTTCTACCTCTCTAGTTATTCTTCTCACTTTCTCCAGATACATAATTTTAAAAACAACGCCGACAGTATGAGGAAAAAATCCTGTTCGTGTAAACTAAAGACCTTTTATCTGTAGTGAAAACACAAATTGCCCATCAACTGACTTCCAACAGAGGCACCAAAACATATAAAAAATACTCTCCTAGAAATTTTCAAATAAGTAATGAGTCATTATTAACTGTCTCCACCTATTGCTATGGTTTGGGTATGGTCCGACCACAAAGGTTTATGTGTTGGAACTCTAGTCCCCATGAGGTGGCACAGAGAAGTGATGTGTAAAGGTGCAGGGTCTCCAGGGAGGTCCCCAGTGCACTGTGAAGACTACCCTTCTGAGACATTAAGAGAGCTTGTGGGACTTCTGAGTTATAAAACAAGTTACGAAGGTGAGGCCCATCCCTGAATCACTCTTTGACTTTTGTCTGATGATGGGCTCTCTTATCCTGCATGCATTCCTACTACTGTAAGCTCCTCCACGGCCATCATGTCCTCATCAGAGCTGAGCTCACACTGGTGTCAGGTCTTTGAACCTGCAGAACTATGAGCCAAATAAGCTTTTCTTCTTTATAAAGTGGCCTGTATGAAGTATTTGCTTCCAGGAATGGAGAATATAATGATACACTAATATAGTATAAAGAGAAAACAATTTTATTTGTATAGATATAAAGAATAAAAGAGGAAATTTATTGAAGTGTATAGAAAATCTTTACACTGAAGCTATAAAATATGAATGAAAGAAATTGAAGGAAACACACATGTATAGTAAGTTATTCTGTTCATAAATCAAAATAGTTAAATGTTAAAATGCCTATATGATACACAGTGATCTATTATGTAATTCCAATCAAAATTCCACTGATGTTTTTTACATGAATAGCAAAAACAATCCTCAAAATCTTAAGGATGTAAAGACTCTCCTAACTGAAAGAATATTGAGGGAAAGGAGCAAAACAGAAAACATCACACCTCTTGATTCTGAGTACTATTACAAATCTATGGTAATAACTACTGGAGAGTATTGGCATAAAAAAAACAGAGATAGAAGAATGGAACAGAGCAAACCCATACATTTACTATTAACTGGTAAAAGTGATCAGAAACAATAAAAACACACACTAGTGAAAGCACAGCCCATTCAGTAATGTTGACATAGGTAAGTGCATATTCACATTCAGAGGACTTCATCACATGCTGTATACAAAATCAACTCAAATGGATTCAAGGCTTAAACATAAGACTTGAATCTGTAGAATTACAGAAGAACACGTAGGGGTGCAGCCCCATCACGTTGATGTATGCACTATGATCCTTTGTGGCCCCATTTCAAAGGGATGGCTGCCAGGTCTTTAAGAAAGGCATTCCTATAATGCTGATGAGAGCCTGGAAACCATTTGTGTTTCAGAGAGGCAGAGAAAACATTTACAGTGACAAATTCTCTAAAACAAGTTCTCTGAGCCAAGGAAGATCCAAATGAAACATATTAAAGAGGGGAGCACTAAGCCCATTTTGATCACTGCTATTACACTTCAATATTTCGCTTCTTTGTCACATAGTTCTTCAGCCAAAATGTCAAGTATTGTTAAAGTGTGTAATTTTATTAGCATGTATCTAATAAAAAAGAAGCCTAAGTGGCCAACAGGGCTCTGAAAGAGTGCTTAACTTTGCTAGTAATCAAGGAATTGACTAATAGATCTTACATCAGATACCATTTCAGCCACAGTAGAAAAATACTGATAAAGTCTGAAAATAAAACATGTTGAAAAGATGAAGACCAAAGGTGTCATATACAGCTGATAAAAATAATACTTGTAAAAGGATATTTCCCAAATAATTTTGAGTTAAAGCATCTCTAGTGAGGCAGTCAATCTATCACTATAGGTATGTGGAAAGGCACATTCACCAATGTACAAAGAGCTCTGTGCAGCTATGTATGGAAAAACCATCTGTTACAGCAAGAAAAGAGGGAGACAACTAAATAGTTTAAGTATTAATCAAAATAAGAAACGATAATGTTGCCAGGCATTGTGGCTGAGGCAGGAGGATCACTGCAAGTTCTAGGCCAGCCTTGACTCCACTGTGAGTTTAAGATTAGTCCGAACTGCCTAGTGAGATCCTCTCTCAAACAACAAACAAAAAATAGTCATACTATATTCAACCACTGGAAATATATGCAGGAGAAAAAATAATGGAACCATGAATAGTGTATCAATGTAATTAAATCTCTCACGTATTATATTAAGTGAAACAAATAAGCTGCAGAAGTCAACCTGGAGGGTGACTTATTTACATAAATGTATAGATTTTACACATGGAACGGCATTGTAAATTGTTTAGAGAAACATCTAAATTAATGTACTTAGCCAATCAGTACTCAAATCAATATATAATACACAGGACTTTTTCAGAAGGCAAAATAAAGACACCATAATGTTAAGTGAAATAAACCAGATCCATAATCTTAAATGTCACATAATTTCTGTTGTATGAAAAACCTCAAATACTGCATAAATAAATTAAAAAGCAGAATAAAAGATAATAGGAAACTGGGCGGGGGATGAACAAATTGGAGAAAGATGGAAGTGACGGAGATTTTAAAAAATTAAGATGTGTTAGATACTGGACCAATTCCTCATAATGAATGTAATTATTATAAACTTCAGACATGTAGTAATAAACATTTAAAAAAGATAGTGAATTTCAGAAAGTGTAGGTAAGATCTTCAGTCCTCATTTGAGATTATCAAACTGTCAATCATTCATTAAAATTTTGTGTAAATATGACAAAAATTTGCAATTTCAGTTGAAAAATTAAAAAATAGACTATGAAAATATTATATATATGTATATTTTAAGCCATTTTGGAGATCTATATCATATATAGAGGGAGACTATCAGCTTAAATAACCCTTAGTTATTGTGGGCTGATCAGGCCTGCAATCTCGTAAATGAGAACTGAAATGATTTCAGGGCTCCAGGAGGGCCTACCTCCCTTACAGCTTCAATATTCTCTGGGTTTAGACAAGGACTTCTCTGGGCAGCCCTATTTATTTGGTTTTCAGACAAAGGAGCAGGGTATTCAAGAAAACGCAAGAATCTAGCAAGACCATGGGAGAATTTTCCCAAGTAGTAAATTATGTCAATCAGGAGAACTACCTTATCTTTAGGTTGATACTTACTGTAGGACTGTGGAGCCTGCAGCTGAAGTCTATTAGTTAATTGGTGCTGGGGACAAATGTCCTCAGCTGTGGCCTTATCTTGTCCTTTGAGGCATCACAGCTTCACAGGCCAATACAGGTCTCAGCTGTGACCAGGGACTTACAGAGGTTTACCTGCTGTGAGTCCACTGCCCATCCCCAGACAAGGTGCGGAAGCTTCAGACAACTCACAAGTAAACATGGAGAGTCAATTGATTAATTTAAATCCTGCTCAGAGCCACCTTGTAGTGGTCTCCAACAGGACACCACATAAATACACAGATTTTTTTATTTAGATATTTTGGTTGTTCCCTTATGATAAAAATGAAACAATTCTTTGAGTCAAAATAGATAAAAGTTTATTATGTATATATTTTTTGTACTGAACTTCTATGAAACACTCAAGAAGGGGTCAGAATCAAGGAACTCCAGGGTACACAGGGTAGAGCTACACATGGGACAATTCCTGGCACTAAGATATACAAACAAGGTAAGTAACAGAACAGAAGTCATTTGACTGACAATGAAAATGAAAATAAATTTTGCATATTAAAATTGAAAGTGTATTTTAAGACTAGAATATCATGTAATGTAAGTCTTTTGAGTAGGATCTTGTGTGTCTGTGATCTGTCTATGTAATTTTCATAAATGTATATATGTACACACGTTTATCAAACAGATATATCTGAAATAGCTTAAAATGTGCATGAACTTTTGTAGCTGGCAACAGCTATAAAACAATTAACTATATAATAGTTAATACTTTTTAAATTGAGCTCTTCTCCAATATAATATCTATAAATATTTGAATTGTTATTCATAAATTATTAGTGACACATAGCTTTCTTGGATGTCTTTCAATATCTGATCCTATGTGTATGCTGCCTATGCAAATACTGAATGGTGGGAGGTACATTCCATATAACGAAGATTTATTGCCCAATCCCTAGGTTCCACTCTGCATATCCTAGTAAACTTTACATGAATAGTAACTATGCTAATAGAGAAAGACGCAGTCCGGGGACATGGAAGTGAGAAGATGGAAAACCTCACCCACATCAATAAACAGTTTGGTACAGATCCTATCTTCTAATACTAAGCTGTCTTAAATGTAAAGTTAGGCTATATTTTTAAAATTATATTAACCAATATACCTACAATATACCTAACCTACCTATAACAGCAATAATATTAGGAGTCATGTTCTTTGTTATGTAATAATAAGAATAGGATATTAATGATGCAATAGTCAGCATTTGAATGTTCATACTAGATCTGGGAGTATTCTGATATATTAGAAGTATTATCTCACTGAATCCTTTCGAAAAGTCTCTATCAGGACTGCTGTATTTGACACATGAGTCTAAGGTCCAGCGGTGTGTTTTTAAACTTGCCCAAGTGGCGCAACCTGCCAATGACAGAGGTGAAATTTTGAAGCCAGGTGATACTTACTAGAGCTGGAAAGTGCTTTTTTGACTTGGCGTTTGCAAAGGAAGTCTTTTGTCATTTTCTTCCACTAAAGAATAAGTGAAAATTTCTAAAACTAAAGAAAAAGTTGACTGAGTTTTCAAGTAGCTTCTTTATGTATGAAGGACATTAAAACAATAATGCTTCAACCCGGAACCTCTTTTTCAAGATAATAGCTTTCCATTTTTTTCCCTAATCTTTTGTTCTTTCCTTTCTTTATTCTCCTACTGTAGAACTTGATTGGAGAAAAATCTCGGTTCGGTAGTCTGCTCTCAAAAGAATACCTACTGAAAGCAGAGAATGTTTAAAAGAATAAATCCTTTTGTTCCCTGTTTGACAGAATATAGAAATATGGTACAATGAAACCCCTCCAGTGAATTCTTGGCAAAAAGGAGAAAAAGAAACCTGTTAAAAAGTAATAGCAACTTGAATTTTTCCAAGATAAATCAAGTGCATTTCATTTCAAGCACAAACCTTTTGATGGAAGTTATTGGAAGACAGATTGCATAATACTAAAAATAATGGGAAACTTCCAATATTATGTAGGCAGCCTATGCAAAACACACCAAATGAGTCATAGCTGGGTATCTACGTATGTGATCAATCCAGCCTTTCCCTCACTACAGCACTTGGGCAAAATAATTAAGAATAAAAACAAGTGCTATCTGAATAAAATACAGGTGATGCCTGTGAGTTTCGAGTGCAAACTATAACCATAGCAAAAAAGAAAAGAGCACAGTCCAAAGTCGATCTCCCAAATAACACAACCTATATTTTCACACCTATCTTCTAGCCATTGTGCTGTGCAAGTGTTACCCAGAGACATGCAAAAGAATGACACAAAATCATGCTGTATTTCAGTTACACTTAACATTTAAAAGTTGTGTTTCATTTAGTTTTGTATCATGTGTAACAATAAACATTTCACATTATTTAATGACCAAACATAGTAGCACTGCATTGTAAATCTCATTTTAAGTACTCTGTAAAGTTATTAATTATTGAATTATTTATGAACATGAGTGAGCAAAACTGAATGCTATCACTAATTCTTTAACTGTCCTCATTAATTGTGTATTTTAACATTTGAGGGACACCATCAGACACAATTACAATGTTGTAAGCTTAAGACTTAATGAGTTAGAAATGGTGCCAAACATTTTAATACATCTTATGCATTGAGCAGCAAATAACATGTGTTCAGAAATATAGTTATTTGAGAAGACTCACTGATCTAATTCAAATGTGGGGTAGAAGAGAGCTTGTCCTCTTATTTTTTTTCCTTTTACATTTTGGTAAAATTGTGTTGAAGGATCTTTGTTCCGTCTGCAGATTCACATTCTATTACCAAATTCAAGTCAGCAGGTGTACTTCATATAGGCAGAACTAATCTCGGAGGTCACGTAGCAAGACCGGCTGCGTCTCCATCCATTCGTTTATTCAACCATGTGCTCGAATGTGTTTAAAATGCCATTGACAGGCTGTGTTCTTGTCTTTTCTTTAACACCCTTCTCACAACTTACAATTTTACCTTCAGTATTAACAGCTTGAGATAGAACGAGAGGTTTTGGAAGTAAAGTGTCCTTTTGGCACAGCCATAGATAATATTCCCTCGTGGCCTTATTTATTCAATTATTAAACAGTATGAATTTTTACTTTCTTCCTGAGTCTGCCAGTTTCATATAGGTTATTCAGTGCCTTCAGTTGATAAAACATCATTTCTTGGATGCAGCAATTTTTTTTTTCGGTACTGGGAATCGAACTCATGACCTCAGGCTTGCCAGGCAAGCACTTATCCCCTGAGCTATATCCCTAGCCCCAAAAGCATTATTTCTGAAAGCAGAGATCAAAAATAGGTTTCTAAACCAGCAAGGCTTTTCTGCGATGACTTTATAAAAAAGGTAGAGTGCAAATAACATTAAGAATGCACTAAATCAAACTACCATGACTATTTTGCAATCATTACTCAGTTCAGTCCTTTTCAATTAATTCGTGGAAGAGTGGATTTTAGATGAAATTCATTTAGAAATTCATACTATAGATGTACACATCCTGGAATTTTCTGTAGACCCGGATATAGTCTCATGAATATCTTTATCAATAGGACTACTTGACTATCTTTTTTTGTAGTATTATGGTGTTGTCTTTCTTATGGACACACAATCTAAATTCCGCAAAAGTTTAAGTTATCTGTAGATGTAACTAACTAGTTATGATCAATTTATTAAAGTAAGAAATAATAAATAGAAAACTAAAATTCTTTGCTGGAATAACATATAACTATTTTAATCAGAATTTGTCAGATGCTTCCCCTCAGGCTCAGAATATGTTGTAGAGGTATTATCATAGCTAAAAAACTTTCAGATTTGTCTCTTTTGATTTTAATAATAGTATTTCAACCATTAAAATGTATTTTTGATTTAACAAACTTTCTTCTCTGCTTTATATAACACTGTTGAACTAATGAGAAAATATGTAAACAATGTCATAAACAAATTTAGCAAATTTATTTCTATATGAAAAGGAAAATATACCACCTCAAAGTGGCATTTATTTCAGAAATACAATGTTGGATTAACATTTAAACATCATTCAGTGCAATTAAATGCAGTGTCAAGTATAAAGAAAACTTTTACTAAATATAATAGGAGGATAAATATTTGCCAGAATTCAACACCTGTTCTCACTAAAACTCTCAACAAAATGAGAACTTCCTCAACCTGAAAAAGAGCATTAGTTTCCAAGAGTCACCATAACAGACTACCACAGAATGGGTATCTGAAACCACAAGAGCTTACTGGTTTGTGGTTCTACACACTAGAATGCCAATATCCAAGGTCTCAACAAGATTCTTCGTTTTCAGGGACATGAGTGGTAATCTGAGCCATTTTTCTCTCCTAGTTTTTGGCAATAGTCTTGGACATTCCTTGGTGTATAGAAGTTTTCCACCCCACCCCCACAAATCTTTATTCTTCTACTCACATCTTTCTCTGTGTCCAATGTTCCACTTTGTGTAGAGTCGCAGTTGCATTGAATTTAGGCTCATTTCAATTTGAGCATCCGCAAACATCTTATTATTTTCAAATAATGTTGCATTTACAGATGGATTAGAATTTAAATATGGTATTTTGGAAGAGCACAGCTTAATTCATGATAGACAGCTAGGAAGATTTAGATCTCACATGAAAGTGAGTGATGAAGCCGGGCACGGTGGTGCACGCCTGTAATCCCACCACTTGGGAGGCTGAGGCAGGAGGGTAGTCACAAGGTCGAGATCAGCCTGGGCTACAAAGTGAGCTCAAGGTCAGTTCTGAACTACATAGCAAGACTCTGTCTCAAAAAGACAAAAAAAAAAAAAAAGAAATTTAGTGGTGAAAGCATGAACACTTTTTCTCTGAGTTCAGGAGCAAGGCAGGAATATCCTTTCTGGGTTCTTCCATTTAGCAGTGTATTAATGATTATAACAAGAATAATAAAGCAGAAAAAGCACACAATAGACATGTAGATGGAAAAGGACAAAATTAAACTATCCTTATTCTAAGAATAACATCATTGGCTATAGTGAAAATGCAGTGGAATCTACAACATATTTTAGTAAGTGGCAAGTACATTTAGGAGAGTTGGGAGATATAAGACCAGTATATAAAAGCCAAATGTATTTACATTTACTAACAACAAACAGCTGGAAATCTAAATTAAACAACCCTTACTAATTAAGACACCTTTTAATTATTTGAGCTGCACAGACCTCAGTGTGACTCATCTCTATATGACCTAAACACTGAAGAAAATTTTCTGAAAAAGACCCAATTTAAAAATAGTGTACTGTTTTCACTGATTAGAAAACAGAATACAATAAAGATGTCAATTCTTCCCAAATTTGATCAATAAATAACTGAAAGCCATGCTAGGCAAAACCTTAGGAAGTTTTTTTGCTTTTCTGTGCAAGTTAATATACTAATTTTAAATCCATGTCAAAATGCAAAGGATTGAGAGAATCTTTTTTATCAGAAAGAATGATCTATTATTAAAATATTATTGCAACTAGTAACACTTTTATATCCATTCTCTCTCTTTTCTTGATATACAATATGTTTGTATATCTTGAATTTTCCTAACAGTTTAATGATATGTGTTAGTCAACTTTTCATCCATAGCGTGGAGTATCTCAGAGAGCTATCTTTGGGGAGAGGTTTGCGAAGCTCACAGTTCTAGATGTGGAAGGACAGGGCACCACATCAGCTCTGTTCTGGCAAGGTCCTTGTGGACTGTGTCACTTCTTGGTAGCTTGCAATGCTCATAGGAGATACATATGAGGATGAGGGGCTATATCACCTCTGGGAATGCGGAGATGGGGAGAGGGGCAGGCTTGCTCCTTTTACACCAATCTGTTGTCGAAAACATGTCAAGGGATCACAGGAGAGCTACCCTCCACCCATGTGAGGGCAATCTGTGCAGGAAGGCTAAGGACATTCCTGCAGACCCCAGTTCCCACAGGTCCCATCACCTTCCTGTTTCTCTGCCCTGAACATCAAGCTTCTGCCATGTAGACTTGGAGAACACCTAACCCATTGCCAACCATAGCATCGTATTATTCAGTATGTGTTAGTATATAATTATGCTTAACTTCATTCTTATATCTTCCTGTTCATGTTGTCTGTTGTATTTTTTATCTTTAGAAGTCCTATTTGCATCATTCTCCTAAAGTCCCTCCTACCAAGTTGTTCACTGTTTCTGCTAGCCTTTGAACATATGGAATATATTTTAATAATTGTTTAAATGTCCTTTCCTGTTAATTCTAACAACTACGTGAATCTAGGCTTTTTAATAAATAAATTCTTTATCCTCATGGTCTTGATTACTTTTCTCTCCTTGCTGGGACAAAATATCTGGTGCCCAAAATTAAGGAAGGAAAGGTTTATTTAGCTCACAGTCCATACTTGGCTGGCTCCACAGCAGGAGGCACATGGCAGAGCGTAATACTTCATGGAGGCAGAAAACAGCAAAAGCAGCAAGAGCAAAAGGAAGGAGCAGCGGTAAGGAAGCCTCTTCCCTTCCCTTATATCATGCGCAGGCGCCCGCTCGGCTACATCAGGTGCAGGGTGAGTAGCCCTCACACCCACAATCCCAGCACTCACATCCATAATCTCATTGGATCGTGCGCCAGTCAAAACCTCTAGAAACCTGCCCCATGACTGCAGGAGGCTTTTGCGGGACATGTAGACAGAAACCATAACACTTACCATGATTCACACTTCTGACCAATTCATTTTAATCTAAGGCCAAACATTTTGAACTTTGCAGTTGGGGCTTGGATAGTTTTGTCCTTCTATACATATATCCAATTGCTGTTCTGAAATCTGGTTAAATCACTTAGAAAAAGTAAAAGTTCATTAAACAGGACTCGCGTACCATTTAGACCAAAATTGATCTTGTCCTAGTAGTGAGAGAAGACCCTATCAAAGCCCTACAAAGTAGGGCGTTTGCAATCTCTCTGGACCTGTGGAAGCACGACCTCAGTCTCCTAACTCCTTTTGTGCAGATCTTTTTCTAACCCTGGTTACTGTATTCAGTGAATGCATTTATCAGTATTCTTTAGGACATGCAAAGGAGACACACTAGGCCTTTGGAACTAGATCTTTGGAGCATTTTTTCCATTATGCAGTTCTTTCTGTGGTTCTCTGAAGCAGCTTTCCTGGACTCCCAGCTCAACATAGTTTTTTGATTTCACATGGGTCTTTGCCATCTATGCTGTAGCCTGAGAACCCTCTTAAGGTGAGAAGCTGTGACAACTCTATAGAGTGGTGTGTCTGTCTTCTTTCTTCAGGATCCCTTTCATTTTGTGCCTGACTTCCAGTGTATCAAAAAATATTGTTTCATATACTTCATCAGTTTTGTTTTTGACTGCATGTAGAAGATAAATCATATCTTTGTTATAGGACCTTGACTTGAAACAGAAGTTATCTTGTACTTTTTAAGAGTAAATAATAATCTGACATACACTTACCCCCAAAAAAGTGAGTTTTGTTTTTGCTTTTTCTTTTTTTAGAAGATACATATTCTGGATCAAATAAAGATGCTTGAGAGTAAAAGATAATGATTTAAAATCTATATTTAGACACATGAAGGTGGCCAATAAAGAATAATTTTTGAAGTTTTAAAACTACTACTAAAGTTACCCTGGTCTTAGACAGAGAAGAACTAAAAGGTTAAAAGACAGGAATTTTTTGTCACTGTGTGTTAAGGCTTTACTTGAGAGAAACTAACCAGCTCTTTTAGGTTAGACAAAAGGCTTCAAAGTTATTTGTGTAACACGCACACATTCACCACTTTATTTGGGAATACATTTTGGGTCAAAATTTTTAACAAAGTGCTAATGAATGTCAGTTGAGATATGTGTTTGTTTAAAGAAATCACTAATTTGCTCACATGCTGCTTTTGTCTTTCTTCAGCAAAAGAACACTGGGGACATATTCACATTAAAACTATAATAGGACAGACTTTAACATCGTTAAAGAGAACATATGGATCTTCTCCCCTTGTTCTCAGTAATGGAGAGATAGGGATTTGCATATACAATTAGATAACCCATAAAATTCACACACTGCAAATTCAATAAGAAATTCAAAAGATCTCTTGTTGAGTAAATTCTATGTGTGAAACATTATTGTAAACGTGAATACTCAGGGAAAAATAAATACAGTTCTTTATTTTATGGAGCTTTGTCCCTAGAGAGGAGGGCAATATTTGAATTTATCTCCTCAATAATGTATAACAACAGCTGCAGTACAAGAAGAAAGAGCTTTGGCAGTTTGGGGAAAATGATTCTCGAGCTCAGTCTTTAAGGATGAGCAAGAACATGCACAGGGACTTCGAAGAAATGGGTGTGTAACAGGTACCAGGAGGGACTGTTTTGTCAGTTTTCCCTCGTGCATCAATCACATCCACTTTTCTGAGAGATCTTTATTAAAATAATTTTAAAACATGCTTTCTATGTAAAGTTTTAATTTAAGTTAAATAATACCCTGTAAATCCTACATGCATCTCCAATTCACTATCCACATTGTAAGTAGAATATATTTTTAAGATACAGTCTATATATGACACTTTTATCATTAAGGATTTTCTATTTCTGGCTTCCAAGTTTACTAAGAAATACTTTAAATTGTTTGAAATGTATACCAGGTTCCTTCATGATCTATCCAATGACTGACACTTCACATACAATTCATGTCACTTTCCTCATTGTATAGAGAACTAATCCTATTTAATCTCATGTGCTGCTGACTTTAAATTTTTTGTATTTCACTTTTTGTCAAATATTCCTATCCTACTTAAAGTTTCTCCCTGGCATTTCTGAATTCAGCAGCAAGAGGATTGACGGTATGTGTCTGCATTGAACAGACATAAATCCTGGAGTCTGATCTCTACGGGGAATAATAGTTGCAAAAGATGCACCCACCCCAGTGGAATGCAGGTGACTTCCTTCATCTTTCCCTTATTCCATACAGGCTACCAGTCTGTTAGATTGCACCACTCCAAATCAAGGTGGGTCTTCCCTCCTCATATTGCTGGGCTACACCCCAGTCACCTCTGGAAACATGCAGAGACACAGCCAAAGGGGCTTTGCTCATGTGCTGCACATTTCTTCATCCAGTCAAGTTGACACATCACAATTCAGTGGTCACAAGTGATGCGATAAAAAAAAAAACGGAAAATAACCTAAACAGGTGCTCCTGAAAAGAAGTACAAATGACTAATAAATAGATGAAAACATGGTCAATACCTCTCAGAGAAATAAGCATATAAAATAGGTGCTTGTATAATCATCTTTATTGTGTACTATTCACAATAACCAAGATGTGGAACCACTTGAGTACTGTACCTATCAACAGATGATTAGATAAAAATATATGAGATTGAAAAAAAGAACAGAATCATGCTATTATCAGGGAAATTGGGAGAACTGGAAAACATCACACTAAAAATAGCATAGGCAAAAAATGTAAGTATCGTACTTTCACTTCTATGTGGAAAAGATGAGCTGAGTGTGGAAGAGAGACTACGCAGGAAGGGAGAGAAGGGGAGGACGAGAGGGCGGGAAGGTAACGGCAGGGTGTGTGTCACCATCACCATACGTTCGTGGATGGAACTGTCACAGTGAGGCCACTTAGACTGCATAATTAATATCCATCAATAGCTACAATAAAAATGAAGAGTGTAGTGTTTGAAGAGAAAAGATTTGTTGTGTCAACTTTCCCTCCCATCTTCCAAGACGCATTCCTTCCACTTTTCCAAGACACTTCATAGCACAGTGGAAAGGTCCACCGCCTCCATAGTAGAGGGCTGGATGTAGGCAACAAAGCTCTCACGGATCCCACCATGGACCCGAACAGAGGACGTACTAAAGCCTGGCCCTCACCATGTGGGAGACTGGGCCAGCTACCTGGGTAGATGCCAAGGCCTGCATAGGAGGTAATAATGTAATGCTGCAGGCTAACACATCACTGATGCAGTTTTAATAGACAGTTTGGGAACATAATTAGTCGTGGCCCTAACATTAAAAATTATGTCTTCTTTCTGACGGTGGTTTCACAATCATAAAGTGAGAAGTGGAAAACAAAAATGCTTTAATATTAAAATAATATCATTTTGAAAAATTGATTAAATCTCAAAATGCTCACTTGGGGATCTAATATTTTGTGTCTGGGTAATGAAAAGATATTGAAACTTAAATTGTGTTCTAATTTGTAGGATTACTACAACAAATATATTCGGCATAAAAATTGTAAAAGTGAGAAAGTGAGAATATTTAAATTATAAAAATTGATATTTATACTATTATTGTCAATATTTGAGTGTATTTTCTTTTCTGTATTTTATACATATTATGATAATTGTATTTAAATAATTTTGTGACATCTCTCCTTTGAAATGCTATATTATAGCAATTTTTCAAAACAAATTATTCTTTAACAAAATTTCAATTTGAATATATCATAATTGTTACTTATGTAGTTTTTCAAATTTTAGACTAGTCTTTTAAATTAAAGATATATGTTATATCATTAATAGGCTATTTGTGGTTCATTATATAGGCTATTTAAGGTTCTTTTATTTATTTTTTTCACTTGAAGGAGTTATGGACTATTTTTTGCCTGGTTCCAACTCTTTTTGAACAATTCATTCTTTTCTATTGATTGACAATTATACTCCTGGGGCATACTAAATGTATATGCAGTATATGTTTATACTTCTCTACTTAACTATTTGACTCTGGCCAAAATTCTTCCAATTCACATATTTTCAATTTCTAAAATTACTACTACCCACATACCAGTTTTTAATGAAAGATGTCTTTGGTTATTGTTATGTGTATTCATCAGTAAACTTTAGAAATGTTTATCAAGGTGTGAAAACATTTCATTAGAATTTTGTTTTTAATTTGCCTCATCCTTACTGCTGAATAATTTGTGTATTATACTACTGAAGTTTTCCCATTCAGAATGTGACAAAAAGTCCCTAATTATTCAATTATTCACGATTTCTTCTATATACCTAAGTAATATGGTGCACTTTTAATATTGAATTTCTGCACTGAGGCATATACACACACATATACATATATATATATGTGTGTGTGTGTATGTAGATATGAATTGGCAAAATGAATGTGTAGAAAAGCGTGCATATGAGATGAATAATTTATTTTTGTTGTTACATAACTACTCTGTAATATTGGATAAGGTGCTCCAGGGGGCCAGATTAAATAGGAAACACATATGCAGGAGGGTTTACTAGGTAACTGTACAGGGGCAGAGCTGCAGGGTTCACAGTTGTCATCTGTGCGCAGCACAGCTAAGGATGCAATAGCTTCCCAGCCCAAGGAGACAGAAGCTGAGGAGAAAGTCATTTCTGGAGATGCATCGCAGACACACCCGGAAGTGGGCTTCGCTCACCTGGTAAGCGTTTCTTAACCCAGTCAAGTTGACTTACCATGATTAACATCAAATTAATTGTCCAAGCTAGTAATGACATTATTCATTTCAGTTTTAATCTCTAAGGTTTCTTCTTTTTTTTTTTTTTCCAGTACCTGGAATCGAGCTCAGGACCTTCTGCTTGGCACGTAGTCCCTAGGGTTTCTTATGCTAGCTTCTTTCCAAAACTGGGTTTAGTAAATGTTAGGCCAGGAGCACTTAATTATATTTTAACCTCTGAGTACATAGTGACACAGTAAATATTTCCTCAGTGTATGTTTTCCTCTTTCCTGTAGACAGTAAAAATCCCTTTGTCCTTTTGAATTTGATTCATGTATCTTTAACCATCTACCTGCAAATCTATTAGAAGTACTGTGACTGATAAAAATATAGCAGTTTTTAAAACTTATTTCTAATACAGAATAAATAAATTTAAATTGAGAGGGTTATACCTTTTTTTTTTTTTTGAGACAGGTCTCACCGTGTAAATTCAGGCTACCCTTAAACTGTATAGCCCCGGCTGGCCTCAACCTTGCAGTGAGTCTCCTGAGTCCTGGGATTATAGGCATACACCACCACTCTTGGCTTACAATTAAATATTAATCACTTTTATTTCTAAAGAAATTGGCAGTGCAGTTACAGGTAGACAGACACTGTGTGTGGTAGAAGCTCTCTGCTGGCCCTTGAGTGCTGCTCTCGTGAATCCAAAACAATTAGAAACAGCAAGAAATCTTCATTTAGCAGGTCAAGGAGTTCCTCAGAGGTGCTTGTTTCTGTTTGTTTGTGTAGCAGCACGTAAATATTTCAAATGTCAATAATTAGTGGATGATCATGGGTTTAGGAAAGCACAAACTTAAAAGGCTGTGGGAAAAAGATTTTGAAATTTTGTATAATGTTACTAGTGAAGATACATCATAACTACATATTTGAAACTGAAGCAAGCTAAGCAAGATTATGTGTTACATAAACACATCATTTTTAATATTGTAGGAACTGATATTTTGTCAGTTACCTTTTCGGTATTCTTAGGGAAAATGACAACAATTAGACAACCAACAACCTTTTATCAAGAGCTAATTTACTTTGATTTATGTTTATTTGGAGAGAACAAAACATATAAGTAGAAATATATTCATGTACAATAATGATGCTAGGAAATGTGCTGAGGATTGCTTAATGAAGTAGGTGAGATTATACATATTTCAAGTGAAGAAAGTGTTACTTAGGGAGGTTAACTTATGGTTTGTGTCTGGATGTCCCCCCAAAGCCACATGCAGTCATGGGGCGGGCTTCTAGAGTTTATGATTGATCCATGGTCCAATGTTAGAATTATGGGTGTGAGTGCTACACCTGCCCTGGGTGGGTAGTTTGCACACAGTGTAAGGGAGGGAAAGAGGCTGCTTGGCACTGGTTCCTCCCTTTGCTCTTGTGTCTGCTATCTTTTGCCACCATGAACTGTTGCCCTCTGCCATGTGCCACTCTGCCTTGGAGCCAGCTGATTATACACCGAAACTTCCACAAACTCTAAGCTAAATAAACCTTCCCCTCTTTATTCTGGGCTTCAGGTATTTTGTCCCAGCCATGAGAGAAAAGTAACCAAGACAACATGTTAATACTGAGCTTTAGTTATTTGTCTCAGTGAAAGAACATGATCAAAGTAATACTCAGATTGAGGCAGGAGGGTGCATTTATGTGGTCATTTAATACAGTTTAGACCTAAAAATGTCCCCCCAAAAGTCTCCTATATTCAAAAGTGGGGTTCTGGGGGATGACTAGGTCAGGGGGCTGCTGTACTCATTGGTGGATTGAATTTATTGGAGAATGTAATGTGTAATGTACTGTTTAGAGCTGGAACCTGGTTGGAGGAGACTGACTAGGAAATGTGGGGGCCTGAGGAGGAAAAGAGGGATTCCTGTCCCCTCAGTTTCTCTTTCTCTCCTGGCTTCCTGGCTACAATGAGATGACCAACTTTCCTCTGCCATGCCCTGCTGCCATGGCTTTTAAGCTGTGGAGTCAACAAGTTATGCACCAATTCCTCTGAAAATAATTAGCCAAAGTAAATCTCCCCTCTTCTAAATTATAGGTATTGGATACTTTCTCTCAGTGGCAAGAAAGTGACTAATACATATAGGTTTTTGGTCTCAACACAAACATCTATAATATATTTTAATAAACTTATTTTAATATTAATTTAAAATCAATTGAGCATTCACATTGTATCAGATATCATTCAGATTTGTGGGATACAAACATGAAAAAATAATGTCTTAGCTTTCAAATTCGTGCATTGTAATTGATAATTCATACAGAGATCATCAGTTCAAAGACATCAAATGTGATATGAAGAAATTAAAATGATTTGTTATTCCTCATGAATATTCTTTGAAATGTAGTTATTGTTAATATCTAATATCTAAATTCTCTCCTTAATTTCTTCATATGATTTTTTTTTTATCCTGAGAATAAATGCAGCGATTTACATCAATGTAAATTTATTACAACAGCTCCATAAGTCAGGAGTCTGGAGTCAGTTTAGTTGGTTCCTGTACCAAGGGTTTCATGAAGGTGTAACAAACACAGGGGTGAGTTGGCGATGGAGTCTCATCTAAAGTGAAGGTTCTTCATGTCTAGAGCAGTGATGGCGGCCCACTTGGACACGAGTGCCCAAACCGCAGCCCCAAGGCCACTTATTTATGGCAAAGTGCAACACTGTGATTGAACCTGAATGTTGAGGTTTTTCTTTAGAATAAACAATTCATACATTAACATGTTTGGACTTAAAAGAAAAACAACAGATGTGTCACAGGTTTGTCCATGCTTGCTTTTTATTTTTTAGCAGAACTCACTTCCTTGCAGCTTTGGAACTCCTGGCAGCTTGCTTCTTAAAGGCCTTCATGAATATCTCATACTCACCTTAGTGGGTCATCTGATTAATGCAGTCACACCTAGGATAATCTACTTTTTGATTAACATAAATCACCTGATTACCTCAATTACATCTTCAGCCTACCTTGTATTTCCCATGTTATATTGAGCAGAGAGAAACCTTAATTATCTCTTCAACATAACTGCTACTTTCCTATATTCTGTTGATTAAAACCGAGTCACTAGTTCTTCTAACACTCAAAGACAAGGTATTACACGAAGGTGTTGGAAAAAAATAGAAAGTGGGAAATCAGGGCATCCACACATCCTGCCATCCATACTCTGTACCTATAATTTTCAGTGAATTTAAAAGGTAATAAAAAATAATCTGTCTATATTATCTTACTTTGTAATTTTTCACACTTATTGCAACCAGCATGACAGCACAGTAAAGGCACTAATATTCTCTATAAACATTATATAACAGAGTGGTTATGGAAGTTTTATGATCTTTGCATAACAGTAAGGAGACTTCTGTGAGCATTTCCTTATGAAGGTAATTTTAATCAAATCTATAGAAGCATTATTCAGATACTTGACCTAATTCAGAATCAGTGCGTGAGACAGAGTTGTTCTATAAATGTGGACACATTCACTTTCATGTGAAGCATGTAAAATGTGAAAAGATTTTCCACCATCTGGACTTCCACAATATTCCAAAATTGATTCATATCAGCCAAGGAGTATTTTGACCCACTTGGGTTTTAGATTTGTAGTACAAAATACTCTAATATTATTAAACGTTATCTTTGTGAATTTAAGATTTTTTTCAGTCATCAAGGATATGAAAAGCTAGTGAAGATAATTCACTATATTATTCTGAATTGCATTTTAGAATGTTAATAATTTACAGGAAGTTTCCATCCCTCAGCAGTTTTCCTCAGTGCACCCTCAGCTTAACCTGCTTTATCACTAAATATGAGGATATAGACTCAGGTCCAGTTCCCAACACTTACATTCATCTTTTAAATTAAAGAACAAAATATCTTTTATAAAACATCCAAAGATGTGTAGATTCAAAAGAAAGCTGTCTTTTGTAATACTTTAAACCGATTCAGTTTAAGTTTTACCATTTCACATTTCACATAGCAGTGATAGAATGAAGACTATACAGAACAGCAAATACGTAAGGGAACCAAGGCAATTTCCTTAAGCACAGTACCTAAACTACTGTGAATGACCCAGGAGCAGTCTCACACCTTTTGACTACTACAGTGGGCAGCTTTTGAGGTAAGCATCACAAATATTACTGCTGTCAAAAGATGGAGGATAGTGCACTGACAGAATACTTAGCCGCAGAAGAAAAATATACGTTAATTGATGGCATGGCACACCATCAGATAACTATTCTGAACTTTAAAAGATTAGCACTCTGGGCTCATAGACAAAACTCTTGTGATGTTTGATTGTCCAACATTATCTGTTATTATCTATTTATATATAGCTTAGTACAATAATATGAACAGCATTTAGAGAAACTCTGACCATAAATCTTCATTAAACAGAATTTAATGTGCATGAAAATAATTCTACACTAGGCTGTTTTATTTTGATGTTGCTAATATGTACACCTAAATAACTTTATAAGTTAATATATAAAATCATTCATTTCCAGGCCAAACTTTATTGCACTTACATTTGTAAAATATATTTCAACTTGACTGAGACAAATCTTATACCTTCACTTTTCAGCTTGCCTGTTTATTTATCATTGCACACTTGAAACAATGTGAAATTTCTGTCATCGAATCCTCCTTTAATTTTGAACTCTGTAGGAGAAAAGGATAAAAACGTTGAAGAGAGAAACTACTTTCATTCATCATAGGGTTGTCTACTATTAAAAAAATATTCTATGCTTTTGTCTTGTAACAAAAATTATTTCTACAGCTTATACATAATCAGAAACAGAGCCTTTCCAAAATTAAACCAGAATTTCCCTGTATGTCAACTTTGTGGTCTATTCACAGTATGAATGAAAATATTTGTGATGGGAATCTTTAGGAACTGATGAACCGACTCTGCTCATTAGGTATTTTTTTCCCCTAACATTTAGAAGACCTTACAAGCAGTATTGATCTGAAAGCACTTTCTTCCAGCCTGTGTTATTTATCCATAAGCTCTACTGCACATTAATTGCTCTTGAATTGATAGTCATTGTTAGTAACTCCCACTGTGATCAATTATCAGGCAGTAGAACTTAGAACAGTGGGGAGTATCTGTTAATAAATTTCTTTGATGAACTCAAAAAATATGAGGACTTTTGAGGGTAATGCACAGTAAATATAGATTTTATTTTATGGGGAAAAATAAGCCTACTGGAAAAATCCATCATTCATAAAGACTATAATACTTAGGGTAGTAGTGTGGTGACTAATTTAGCACGTACAAAGAGACAGCACAGAGTACCACTGTTCATGAAAAGCAGTGTGGACTGGCAGATACTGGTCCTATAGTTTCCAGCTGCCTGCAGTATCACAACATTAATTAGCACATAAGAGGTTTACATAAAACTCCAGAACCTGAGAGATTCTCTATCATATTAAAAAGAACCCTGGAAGTTTACTCTCAGCAGAGTAACAGGTGATATATGAAGGCAATCTGTAACAAAATATTCCTCAGATTTTCACAGTGATGCCACTGAGGCAAAAGGCAGGATTCTTACTTTGTTTCCTGGTAGGTGAGAACCATATATTATAAAGTGTCTCTTTTGTCCTTACTTACTTTACCCCTTGTTCCTTTTATCTAGGAATTTACAATTGTTTCTGGCAGCACAGCCTAATTCAACCCTAACTAGGCATGTAGAAGCAGGGGCATTGTCCCTCCAGAAGACAGAATCTAGACTAGACCTGCACAGGTCTAGAAGTGGACTCAGGCAATTCGGGTTTCTATTCCACTGGTTTTACATCTTCAGTGTGACCCAGAATCAGTGAAAAGGTGAAGAAAGGCAGGTTTTTGCATCTCTGGCCCATTGGGCAGGGGCATGTTTAGACAATGTAAGAACTGAACATCTTCAATTCAGGGCTCAGGACAGTGATCCTTATACTGTTGTTTCCCTGATTTCACTGATATATATTTATTAACATTTTATTTTATTTTGTTGTTTTAGTTTTATGATACTGGGAATGGAACTCAGGACCCGGTGTTTGCCAGGCAGGTGCTGTGCCACTGAGCTATATCCTTGGCCCTAACATGTTTATATTAATAGCAAAATATTTTCCCTTCCCTAATATGCAGTATATTTTCCAATCAATCTTGCATTCTTACAAGATTGTAAGCTGTTTTACGAGCTAAATTTACCTCACTGAAGTCTCTACCTTTGGATGTGAAATTCTGAAATTACTAAGAATATTTAACAGGAAAGAGATACTATGAATATTTCTGGATATTTAGGTGAAACAACATTGTTGAAGATAATGATATGTAATGTAACAGCCACTTTTAATTCCTGTCATTGTTATGGTTGATACATTGTGTCAACTTGGGGAGTCTAGAGGTTTGGCTGAGTGACTGAGCAGGAAGCCAGAGTGCTTACCTTGTATACATCCTGAGCATGTGGAAGAGGAAGGCCTGGAGATTGTGTGAGAGCTACACCCCCCTGGGTGGGGTTAGGCAGTTTACAATGTAAGGGAAGAAAAGAGGCTGCTTCCAGCCATTCCTCCCTTTTGCTCTGGTTGTTTTGCTGTGCTCTGCCACCATGAACATTTTGCCCTCTGCCATGTGCCACTCTGCCTCTGAACCAGCCAAGCATGGACTGAAATCTCCACGAACTGTAAGCTAAAGAAACCTTTCCTTCCTTCATTTGGGGTGTTGGGTATTTTGTCTAAGCAACGAGAGTAAAGTAACCAAGACAGAAATTGGTACCGAGAGTGGGATCGTTGCTGTGACTATACCTGACCATGTGGTTCAAGAGCCTTTGGAAATTGCTTGTGGGAAGAGTTTGGAAAGGTTTGGAGATGTCTGGTCAGAGATTAGAAGACCAGAAGACTGATAGAAATCCTGCCGTTAAAGACCAGGTTCAGGAGGTTTCTGTTGGGAAATAGGACTTCACTGGTTGTTGGACTCCAGATGATGTATGTTATGGCTTGGCAGAAAGTTTGTCTGCATTTTGCTCGTGTCCAGAGACTTTGCCTAAGACTGAGATTAAGGGCGGCAGTGAACTGATTAATCTGGCAAAAGAAATTTCAAGACAGTCGAATGTTGGGGCAGTGGCATGGTTATTGTTGGGGGCTTTTAGCAAGATTTATATTGACAATCAAGAGCAAAGAGCCCAGCAGGATGATTTAAAACGTTGTGAGTTTGGCCAGAAGGAAAGCTCCACTAAAGCTGTGGATTGCAAAGATAAGGCTGAGGGGAGAAGGAAGCCAAAGAGCTCCATTTTCGAGAATGAAGGTGGCGGCAGCCACACCAGGTTCCAGAATGGAGGCAGCAGAGAGAATTTGCACCTCAGAATTGGATTCAGTGTGCCCAGCGATCCAGGCACTTGATCCCTATGGCCAAGAGAGAGAAAAGTTTGGCTACTGCTCCAGGTGGCAGCAGGCCTTGGCATCATCCACATGGCCCTGGCTTTAGGTGCAAGGAAAATGCAAAAGTTCTGAGGTTAAAGAGGCTTCCACTTAGATTTCAGAAGGCCTGGGAGGCCAGGCAGTGTGCCCCTGAGAGGGCAGTGTGTGAAGCTATAAGTGTGAAGCAAAAGGTTCCCTGAAGACCTCAGAAGTTTAGAAAACATAGGACCATGGATCATGTAAGGAAAGCTGCAAAGAGGGAGCAAAGCGAGCCTAAAAAGCCGTGGGAGCTGTAACCACCAGAAGTGCCATGGGGTGGACTCATGCAAGCCCTTTGGAGCTCACAGTGTAAAACATGTTGCTACACATGCTGGAGGAGCAATTACAAGACACAGTATTAGCCCTGCTGGATTTTGACTTGCTTTGGTCCCAATGCTCTGTATCCCCCTATTTGTGCCTTTTGGAATGGTAATATTTATTTTGTGCCTTTAAATGTTGGAAGTGTTTAATTTTCATTTGTATGGGGGCAAAATGTTATGGTTCTAATATAAGCATGTCTTTGTATCTGGAAACTGGTTTAAAGAAAAGTGGTTGCCAAGTTGACAAGGGGTGGAATGTTATGGTTGATACATTGTGTCAACTTGGGGAATCCAGAGGTTTGGCTGAGTGATTCAGCAGGAAGCCAAGGTGCTTACTTTGTATACATCCTGAGCCTGTGGAAGTGGAGGGCATGGAGGTTACGTGAGAGGTACATGCCCCCTGGGTGGGGGTAGGCTGTTTACAATGTAGGGGAGAAAAGGAGGCTGCTTGCAGCCATTCCTCCCTTTTGCTCTGGTTGTTTTTGTTGTGTGCTGCCACCATGAACAGTTTGCCCTCTGCTATGAGCCACTCTGCCTCAGAACCAGCCAAGTATGGCCTGAAACCTCCACAAAGTGTAAGCTAAATAAACCTTTCCTTCCTTCATTTTGGGCGTTGGGTATTTTGTCTCAGCAAAGAGAGAAAAGTAACCAAGACAGTGAATATTTATATAATTAAATTTCTTGACAGTGTTTAGAAAGATATCATATGATAATAAGATTAAGTGAGCAAATCAAATTTTTAACATCATATAACAACCAAGATAGGGCTACCAGTGGAGTACTATTTAATTTTTTATTGTAATAGTAGCTGAAAAGAAATTTATATTTTGTTTTACAATTTCCTTAATTATGCCATTAGTTTTAAACTTGACTTTTTAAAAGATTTTTTAAGTAAGCTAAAATTTAATTATCTCGTTTCACTTAAATATCCATAAACATTCATGTTAGCTCTGTCCTAATGTAAAATGATCTTAGTAATTTCAGAATTTCATGTCCAAAACTACAGATTTCATTGAGGTAAATTTAGCTTGTAAAGGAGCTTAGCTTTTCATTGATGGATAATAATCATCTATCATTTTTATGCAGTATGGTTTTTCAGTGTGCACACTGTAAAGTGGTACCTTGCTTTGTGAATTTGATTTGTTTCATGATTTGGGGGCAGGTAGCTGTGGTTGTGTTTGTGTGGGGAAGATGGCCATGGTAGAATCTGTCACTTGATGCAGAGTTTGCAAACAGAAGCAACATTTTGTCAAACACTTTTGTTTGTAAACCGAGTTATTTGCAAACTGAAGAGTTCATGTACTGAGGTATTACTATATATTAATCAACACTAGATGCTTAGGTTACCTGCCATCTCAAATGCTTATATTTTTTTATGAGAACTCTGAAAAACCTCTCTTCTAGATACTTTGAATTATATGGTAAATATTTTAACTGTGTCACCATTCCGTGTAGCAGAGCACTGGAACTTACTGCTATCTAGATGTGATTTTGCTTTCCTTAGCCAATCTGTGCCCATCTTTCCATTATCCCCACATCCTATAGGGGAAAGTGAATCTCAGCATATTATTTTAGAAAAAATAGTTTTAGTACAGAACAAAAATGTATCTTGGGAAGCCTCCTGGGATATTGAAGAGGTAATCTCCTAGTCAAACTCTGCCTGGGAATGTCTCCCTGAGATAAGGGGCGCCCAGGCCTAGATAACTCCTGAGACCCCAACTGGGTAGCTTCATCTCCTGGCCCTAGGTAAACACTGTAATCCTAAAGGAATGCATAGATTGTAAGAAAGTGAGACAAACAGAACATAATGGGGGAAACATCTGTCATGGTTAGACATGCGACTTGCAACTGGCCTGGGGTCACACAGGAGGAGAGAAAAACCATATGGCCACTGGGGTTAGTGAATGTAAGATCCCAATTTGTAACCATGGAAACCCAAAACCTATTTAAGTTCTAAATTGGAATCAGCCCATGCCCACTTCCCTGGCAACTCAGGGTTGGAGGGTGGCTACCCTTCACTTAAAAGATCTGTGTGTTTCTGAATTGGGTCTTTTGTGGAACACACTCCAATGCCTGCTGCAACAATCCCTAGCCTCTGGTAACTTATTCTGCTCTCAATTTTTATGAGCTCAACTGTCTTAGATTTCACAGAGAAGTGATATCGCAAGTGTTCGCCTCACATTCCTGGTTTATTTCACTTAACCTTTTGATTTTTAGCTCCATTCATATTGCTGCAACTGACTGGCTTTTACCAGTTTTAAAGTGACCAAGTTGTCCTTCTTTCTATATATGTATCACATTTTCTTTATCCGTTAGTCTCTCAATGGACACCGCAGTTGATTCCATATCACCAACTGTGAAAAACATTACACAAACAGGAGAGTGCAGATATTTCTTTGATGTGCTCATTTCATTCTTTTTGGATAATGTCCAGTAGTAGACAAGCTGGCTCATTTGATAGTTCTGTTTAAAATGTTTTGAGAAACATTCCTATGGTTTTCAGTTATTAAACTAATTTGCATTCCCACCTACAGCGTACATGAGTTTCTCTTTGTTCATATCTCTATCAGCATTTGTCACTTTTTGTCATTCTGATTAAGGGCATTGTAGCTAGGGTGAGATGATAACTCTTATTTTGATTTGCATTCTCCTGGTGATTAGTGTTGTTATGCTATGTTTCACATTCTAAGTGGACAGTGTTATAACTTCCCTTGAGATGTCCATTCAGACATTCAAATTATTTGTTATTTTAAAATTAGTTCATTTGATCTTTTTACTAGGAGTTTTCTTTTAATGTCTATATATCAACCTATTCGCTTGATTCCTTATCAAGCGAATAGGTTGCAAACATTTTCTCCCATTCCTTAAGTTGTTTCTTCACTTACATCATTATTTTTTCATGTGTGAGTGATTTCTCCTTTCATGAAATCCAATTTGTCTATGTTCCTTTTGATGCTTTGCTTTTATGTACTTTTCGAAAAGAATTTTTGCCCAGAACAATGTGTGCGGGCTGATCAAAATATACAGTGACTGCTTGAACAAAAAATGATTAATTACAAGACACATTGAAATCAATCCCTGTCAAATACTCCTCCTCATTTGGTGTCTTTATCCATTGTAATCATCACATCTGGCCCCTGGCTTCTAACTCTTACTCAAAGACAAAATGATCATGAACGCTAAATATTTCAATTGATTCAGTACACTGAGGCAACCACAACAGCACAACGAAAGATACTCATGAAAGAGAACTTTAATGAACTGATTAGGAAAGTGGCAAATATGATGGGAAAATGTGTTCACAGTGAGGGGGACTTCTCTGCGGGAATGGCAGTGTATATTGGCAATGCATATTTTACTGTAATAAGTTTTTTAAACACTTACATATTCATCCTGTTTGTCAATTACACTTTATAGAAAGCATTTTCCCTCTGCCTCTTCTTCTAGATTTAGAGCTTTGCATTTTAAATTTCAATCTTTAATTCATACTGAATTGAGTTTTCATATGTGGTGAGAGGGAACTAACATAACTTCTGCATATGGAAATCCAACTTCCCTAGCACCATTTATGGAGAGTGCTCCTACCCAAATGTGTGTCATTAGTGCCTTGGTCAAAAATAATTTCGTAAGTGCTAGAATTATAACTTGCTTCTAGGATATCTATTGGATTACATTGACCTGTACCATATTGTTGCCAGTGTCAAGCTATTTCAGTGACTATAACTTTACAGTGTATTTCAAAGTAAGGTAGTGTGATGACTCAGTCTTTGTTCTTTTTTATCAGGACTGATTTGGTTATTTGGACTATTTTACGATTTCATAGAAATTTCAGGATGGCTTTTGCATTTCAGTTAAATATGACATTAATATTTTGGTATGGCTTGCATTAAATGTTTACATACCTTGTCAAATGGCTATAAGATATTTTTTCCATTTATTCATGTCCTCTAATTTTATCATTTTTAATAGTTTTCCTCATAGAGACCTTTCAGTTCATTACCAGGTGTTTATTTTTGTACATTTAAAAATAGCATTGCTTTCTTAAATTCTTTCTCTGATAGTTCGCTATTGGCATAAAGAAGCACTCATTACTGATCTTTGTGTGTTGATTTTCTATCTTACAATTTTACTAAGCTTACTCGTCAAGTCTAGCAGATTTTTAGGGGAGGTTTCTGGATTTCTCTATTTACCATTATGTTGTATGAAAACAGAAATTGGAATTTTTCTTTCGTCTGTATCTATTCATTTTGAGGACTTCTGTTTCTTTCTCTTGCCAAATTTTTCTGACTAGAACTCCCTGCTCTCTATTGAATGTTAGTAGAGAAAGTGACTATCCTTCTGTTCCCAATTTTTGAGAAGAAGCTTTCACTTTATCCGCATTCAGTGTTGTGTTAGCACAGGTTTGTCATCGACGGTCTTTATTAAGTTGAGGTACTTTTCTTCTATACCTAATTTTCTGCAAATTTTTACTTAGATGTTTGAAGTCTGTCAAATACTTTCTTCTTCTATTGAAATGATCAGAGGAGTTTTATCCTTGAGTCTATTGATGTGATATATCATGTTTGAGTTTATATTAAATTATCCTTTCATTCCTGAGATGAGATGGACTTGATCTTGCTGAATGATTCTTTTAATGCACCACTGGTTTCAGCTTTTGAGTTTTTCTTGTGAATTTTCATATCTGTACTTATGAAGTATACAAACCCATAACTTTTTCTTTTGTGATTCCTCAGTTTTATTATAATAGAAGGACGAGTCTGAAAGGATTTCTTCCCTTTTATTTTTGATAGTAATAGTTTGAAAATAATTGGTGTTCTTTAAATATGTGGGAACCATTAAATTCAGGATTTTTTTGCTGTAAGGCTTTTCACTAAAGGTTCAATGTTACTGCTCATTTTATTTGCATGTTTGGGTTTTTTCTTTCTTTGTAGTTTAACTATGATATTCAGGAATTTATCCATTTTGATCAGATTTTCTAATTTATCAGAATATAGTCTTTTACTGGACTCTCATAATTCTTTTTCATCTCATGAAATATTCTCCAGGATAGACCACATATTCTATCATAAATCAGGTCTCAACAAGTTTAAAAATAGAATTTACGTCAAATAACATTCCTGACCACAGAAGACTAAAACTAAAAATGAATAACAAGAGGAACAGTGGAGACAGTGTACACATATGGAAAGGAAACTATCTACTCCTGAATAATCAGTGGGTCAAAGAAGAATTTAAAATATTTTCATGAGACCAGAGATAATAGAAATACAACATATCAAAACCTAGGGGACACAGCAAGATACAGCTAATAAGAAAGTTTGTACCCACACATGCTTTCATCAAGAAAACAACAGTTTTCCTTGGAGCGAGGGAACAGTCTCACCATTTATTGCAGGCTGGCCTGGAACTCATTTCTGTAGCCCAGGCTTGCCTCAGACATATAGCGATCTTTCTGCCTCAGCCTCCTGAGTGCTAGGATTACAGGAATATGCCACATTCCTGGCAAGAAAACAGAACAATCTTAGCTAAAGAAACCATGACTGTACCTCACTGTGCTAGAAAAATAACTACTTAGACTTTAAATGAGTAGAAGGAAAGAAATAAACAAAATAGACTGTAAATAGTTAATACAAAAGATCAAAACCAAGAAATTGGTTATTTTAAAAGACTAAGTCTACAAACAGATAAACTAAGAAAATAAAGAGACAAATAATACCAGAGATTAAAAAGTGCTTAATTTTGTATTAAATTTGAATCTAATTTCATAAAGGAATCTAATTTAATGATCCTTTTGTTAGTGTTAGCAACGTAAATACTGCCCATATGCTTTAAGCCATGTCATATATTGCTTCAATTTGACATAACGTGGAAATTATTTTACCATTATTGAAGCATCTCAATAGTTTATCTCATGGAAAATACTTATTTGGCTCGAATGACAAGAAGGCTGTCAGCACATGAGACAGCACCCAAAGAGGGAAGAACGGGGTGCAGATGTGCACTTTCTCAGGGGAAGGGGTGTCTGATTCATGAATCCCCATCAACACAACTCACTCTGCTGCTGGCTTCTTAGTTTGTCCGTAAGATGAGAATGTGACAGGGAAAGAGATATTATTTTCATAAATAATAATAAGCATGACTGTCTCTCAGTGTTTGAGACTAAATAACTTCTAAACCTTTCTTCTACATGGTTAAGAAAAAATTAAGTGATAAAACCTCCATGTTATTCACCCATTTTCTTGTATGTCAAGTTGAAATCCTTTACATTAATAACATAAAAATGTCTACTTAGATTTTTTGGTAACATTTGACCTTACTAAAACTGATAAAAGAAATATGTCTTTCAATATGCAAAGTGTATTTACTAACTTCTATTTATTTTTTTCTTCCCATGACTGATGATCAAATCATTTCTCATTTTGGAGAGTGATACAAGCAAAAGCTTTACTGTTAACTGTATAAATTATTGTCAGAAAATATATCATCTGGTATCATGAACTAGCCAATAACAAAGCATCATGTTTATTATTTCTAAAAGACACTTGGGAATCTAATCAAGAGTTCCAAAATCATGCTCCGGCTTTTTCAGTACTTAATTTTGTAATATATTTTTTCTACCTGTCAGTCTTCTACTGTTAACTGATAGGCACTAGCGATACCTAGACATCACTCAACCTAAAATTCTGTAGTGGTTTTTTTTGCTAATTTGAAAAATGAAACATTTTCTTTTATAGAGAACATATATGTAATTACAATAGATTTCACAGATGTGAGACATTAACATTTGTAATAGATTTGACAGATGCTAATACAGACACCCACTATAAAATGTCCCACATAATACTCATGTACCTCAAGTATTATGTTTTAAATTGTACTATGACAACATATATGACTTGCTAGGTGATAAGTTCTTAATTAGTATTCATGGAATGAATCAAATATACAGTTCATAAATCTTATATACTGTATTCATTTGAATTTTTGAGAGAAAAATCACATTAAGCTATAGCCATTTACTTACTCCTCAGATTGTCTGTGGTAGCAACACACATTCATTTTGCTTTCTAGTGGCAAGTGAGGAGAAGTCTGAGAGACAAGAAATAGCAACACTTTGAACATGTCACCAAAACAAAAGACATGACCCTGGACAGTTGGTTGCTGCAGACTTGTTATTGATCCAAATTTGTGGAAAGACGCACATGGGATTTGCATTTCTATATAGCACATGTTAAGTGGTAGGAGTTGCACTTATTATACGTCGCTTCTAAAGAGGGTAATTTTCTTTGTCAACTTGAAACATTCAAATGTATTGTGTCATATAAATGAAAAGCACAGCCTGACATTCTGTATTTTGAAGTGTAAACTGCATATTCAGAAGAAACTGCGTACTTTTAAGCTCAGGCATTGACTGAGACTTTCAGCATGGCTGAATAAGGTGAACTCCAGAAACCTGGACTTGGAAGGTACAAGATCAGGAATTTGGTTTCTGGTAAAGCAAATCAAGGAGCATCTGTCCATCTCTGAGAGAGACTAAGAAACGTAAGTGAATTAGAAAGCTCTGTGGTAAACATCCCACCTACTCACCTCAGGTTGGGTTGTGAGCAGATGAACCTGGCTCATTAATATCAATAGAGTGACTTAAGCATTACTGGGCAGATAAAGGTTTTGATTCAGCTGTCGCTGTTTCTAGAAAAATATCACAACCTACCTATAATTTGTTTCCGTGTATTGTTTTTGTTAGCATGAAATATGGAAAAGTATTTCCTTAATTTTTCTTTCTGTAATGAAAAAAGGAGGGTCTATGGATCAAGACAGGATAAGGATGGAGGGAAAAAGCAATCAAAATATGTGTACTGGGTAACCCATCCTTGTGGGGGCGTATTTTCAACCAGCACAACTCAGAAGGTGCACAAGTAGAGAGCAAAACACCACACACCTTCTGAGAAAGAAATTCGCCCTAATTTCAGAGCTAGTGTATAGTCAAGGACTTTGAAGTCAGATGAATAAGAAATGCCTAGGGAATTTCTCTCAAAATGTACCCATTAGGACCTATGAGAACAACACGGATAAATACAAAGGCCATGGCAATAGTTTCATTTTCTCCAAGTATCTAATGAAATACTGAGAGGAGAGTAATTTTCTCCCAATTAAAAAAAAGGTAAAAGTTCAAATTATGACAGAAAGAATGTTGCTACTCACAATAGTTATTTTTGTTTTCTGATTTGGATTATAAACCACTCTAGAGACCTAGGAAGGATAATTCATGAAATTTCTACTTTAGGGCTGGAAGCAGAAAATCACAATGCATCTCATTTGGTTGTATGGAATCAACAGGTCTGGTAACTTTTTTTCAAATTTACAAACTATATCTATGTAAATTAGTATTATACTGTTCATAAATTTCAGGACCAATATTTAGAAAGTGATCATTTTTTCTAATGCATGAACTGGTTACAAAATTGTATTAGTACATGTTTATTGCACACAATGAATACAAAATTTTAAAAAGCCTCTTGTATTTTATCATTCAGGATATATATATATGTGTGTGTGTGTGTGTGTGTGTGTGTGTGTGTGTGTGTGTCTTTATATAAAGTGTCCTGGATTTTTAATGTGTTCTACTTTGGCACGTGCCTTTAGAGAATAGTGCAAATCATTTTTATCATAACATACATCTTAAAGAGAAATCTTGAACTTGCAGTAAAACAACTGAGAAATAAAAGAGCCTTTCAGGTCCTACTCTGCTACCCAAACATAAGCCAATGTTTAGGTACTCCCTCCTACCAACTTTCTCATTTTATTGCATGCGCTCCCCAGAGAAAGAGATGTACAATAATTTAAACTGTTGAAAACTTGAAATCTAATTACATAAACTACAAAAATATGCCAGAAGTCATAATTTGTTTTTCTGAAAATAGGAATTAAAACTTAAGTAAATATGTGTCCCATCCTTAGAAAAGTGCCCATAGCATATGATAATACCTTTAAAGCAATTTTAGTGACAATATTCTTTACTGAGATAAAAAGAATGACAAAATAGAATGAAGTGTTGCAGGACTATATTTGGAGATCATTGTTCCCTTGTTCGGTGCAGGGAGGCGGCAGAGGTAAAACTGAGAGGCAAAGATAAAGACAAGAAATTTCTCAAGGGTGTGCTGATGATAAACTCAAGAGAGAACTGGTGGTTTAGACAACGAGACCAACACTGTGAGTCATTCCCAACACCTGCTTGGAGGAAAGCGGCACGCATCTACATTCTAGTCCTTGTTTAGAAGGATTTACGTTGAAATGAATGATCAAAATTACCAAATGAAAAGAAGAAAGGGAAAAATTCATATTCACAGATTTCTTTTTTAGGCTTTTGTAGTAGAGCTGGGAAGTTCAAGCTCACAAAGAGATAGTAAAAAATGGAACCCTTTCAAACAAATAACCTTATGTTTATCAGAGATAAATAAATAAGCTGATGAGGATGTATATCATAGAACAGGAAAATATATGCTGCACATTCTAGGCTTCATTTCAAAAGTGCGTTCTAACTTTGATGTACTGAGTATCTTGAAAGTGAGTGGGAAATAGGCCTGTAATGGGTGTGGGGTTGAATGCCCTTTTATATAGCTAAATGAGCAATTTTGCTCTAATGTTGGAAAATTTTCATGATATTCATTGAATCTTTAGGCATAACTTATATGAAAATGTAAAAGCAAAATGGGGGCTACACTAAGGTCCCCTTGAGAAGACAGAATAATAAGTTATATGTTTTGTGATAGTTGACATCACTGTACTAACGCAGTTTGATTGTGAGTTAGTTTATCTTGTCCTTGGATGACCCACTCAGAGCGAAGTGGAGTGGGGGGAGAGACCTAGTGTTATAATGGGAACAAACTGCATTCTTTTTCTTTCCAGTAAAAATGTCACTGTAGTATTTATTCCACTATAAAAAGTAAATTAAACTCCTCTGAATTATTAAAGTAATATCGCTTTGAATCACAAAAATGTAAAAGTAGGGCTGAGTACTAGTAGATAGCTCTCACCTTTGAAAAGTTCAGCATTCCATTGTTTCTCTCCTTTCTGCTCAAAATTGTTTTTCTCTTCTTAAAAAACCCTCTGTGCTTCACATGCATAGACACGTGTTTTCAGCTCACTTGAGGGCTATGGATTTTCAGTATGATTATTAATTCAGCATGTGTGGCTTTGTATTGTCTCTTTTATTTGGCATTTGCTGAGCAGTGCACAAAAGAGTCTTCATGTAGATTTTGTAAAGAGAATAGACTTGTAAAGTGCATAAGTCAGAAACTCTACCGAAACACATTTGCAAGTGCCAATTATGTCCTCTTCCGTTACCTGGTATGAGAAATATACACTGATTATTGTTATAGTAAAAGAAAGAAACCATCAGCTAAAGCTGGAGCATTTTGGAAAAGTTTAAGAGCCAGAGTGGGGTAGCAGCCAGTTCACAAAAGCTGAGGGAAAGGTAATGGAGGAAATAAAAGGGTCACGCGAGAGAAATGTAAGGGCAGACATTCTGAAGTAAAAATAGAATAGAGTATTTTAATTTTCTATAGCTCAAGAAATATTTATTTGCTTGATCTTATGCAGAAGGAATAGTCTGCGATTTATAGTCACATATGTGTTTTAGACAGGCATCTGGCTGTTGATACAGCTGTTGTAGGTGTAACATATTGAAATAGTTTGATTCTCCTTGGTAGATAGTCACAGCCCCAGGACTGCAGTGAGAGCCCTACCCGTTTGCCACCCACAACCTTCTGTAGCATACACTGTACCTATCCAGCATCTGGAACAAAAACCTTTCTAGGACAGCAAGCCCCTCAACGGGGTTTGTGTCCAAATGTTCCCCCAAAGTCTCATGAGCTCATAAGTGGGGATTTGAGGAGGTGGCTGCCTCATGGGTACGTGATATTTCTCGGTGGATTAGTGCCCTGCTGAATTTATAAGACAGTGTGATTTTGGAGGTGAGACCTGGTTGTAGGTGGGTCACTGGGGCCACGGTCTGGGAAGGTCTGCCTCCTTCCCTTCTCCTGAACTGTGTTTCATGTCTGCCATCCTGTGAGCAAGCCTCCTCCGCCATGCCCCTCTGCTCTGCTGCGCTGCCTCGGGGCCAGCCAAATATATTCTGTGAGCTGACAAAACCAACCTTTCCTCCTCAGAGTCATGGTGTCAGGTACTATTCCCTGCAATGAGTTAGTCACTAAGACAGATTTGGGTACTAGGAGTGGGGTCACTGCAGTAAGTACCTAACCATGTGGTTCAGAAGCCTTTCCCACTGTCTTCTTGGAGGAGTTTGGAAAGGTCTGGAGATACCAGCTGGAGAAGCAGTGTCAGAGGGGTAGGAGCTGAGCTCATTGGGACATTGTGGTGGGAACTCAAATGAATGTTGACAGTAATGCAGCTGGAAAGATCAAGCTCAAGAGGTTTTATCTGGGAACAAGGACTATGTTGGCAGTTGGACCCCAGGCCATGTGTGTTATGCTCTGGCAGAAAATTTGTCCACATTTGTCTTATGTCCTAAGACTTCACAGAAAACTGAGATTAAGAGCAGCAGACTAATTAATCTGGTGGAGGAAATTTCAAAGCAGTCAATGATTCAGACTGTGGTACGGGTACTGTTTGGAAATTTTAGCCAGCTCTACATTGCTAATCAAGAACAAACTTCCCACCAGAATGATATAAAAAGTTTTGCATTTGGCCAGGAAGAAAGCTGCAATAAAGTTGGGGACCTGCAAGGGTGAAGCAGAGTGCTGATGAAGCAGAAAGTACAGTGGCGATCCCAGGATACTGGAAAAGCCAGAAACATGGACCATCTCAGGAAAGCTTTAAGAATTGAGAAAAGCCCCCCAAACCAAAAAAAGAGGCCATGAGAACTACAACACCATAGGGTGGGGAACATCCTAGCCCGTTCATATTCACACCTCACCACAGGTTGCCCTGGGTACAGGACATGGAATCACAGGGCTACAGCATCTCATGTTTGTCCTGCTGTGTTTTAGTGTTGTTTTGGTCCTACTCCTTTCTGTCCTTCAACTTTTACCTTTTGGATTGGATATGTTTATACTGTGATATTCTATGTTGGGAAGTGTTTAACTTTCTTTTCATTTTTACAAGGGCTCATAGCTAAGAATTTGTCTTAAATCAGTAGGAAGAATTTGTAGTTGGAGCTTTCAGCAGTGCTGAAATAATTAAGACTTTGAGGACTCTTAGAGGTAGACTAAATGCATTTGAATAAAGGGACATATAAGTGTCTTTTGGGGAACCAGGCATTGAATATTATGGTTTGTATACAGGGTCCTGCTAAAGCCTATGAGCTCATAGATAAGGCTTTTGAAAGATGATCGGACCATGGGGCCATGACGCTTATCAGTAGATTAATCTGCTGCTAAGTTTATAGCTAAATATCATTTGGGAGGTGAGGCCTGGTTGGAAGAATTCGGTCACTGGAGATGTGGCCTGGGAGGGTTTATCTCTTTCCCTCCTCTCTTGATTTCTTTCTGTTTTCTGCCTGCCATGTCCTGAGAAATACTCTTCTGCCATGTCCTTCTGCCATTCTGCCCTGTCTTAGAATCACACTGCTATGGACTGAAAACTCTACAAACTATGAACTTCAATAACCCTTTCTTCCTTAGAGTTATAGGTGTTGGATATTGTGTGCCAGCAATGAGAAAGTAAATAAGACAAGGTTTCTTCAAGTCAATGTTTTCTAGAGTTCATTTTTATGAGTGAGAGGATTTAACACCGTTTGAATTTAACTTTTTGGTTCATAGATTAGATTAGAAGACACATTTGGACAGAAACATTAAGAAGATATTGTGAAGGTCCTTGACTACAATGTTCAAGATTTGGGGGGATTTGGTTTTTAATAAGAAGTAGATGATATGGCCACATAGTACAATTTTAAAAATAACTTATGAATTTGGTATTTTATGTAAGTATGGTATTGCTTGGGTAAAACTATATTTAGGTGGCTATATAAGTGGAATCACATAGATACTACCCAGTAGGATTCCTTGAAATCTATTCTTGTTTCTTGTATATGTAATCTGTACTGTTTCTAATTCCACTAAAAAGACTTCCTACTAAGATTAATAATAAAATTATGAAACATACAGTGAGGACAAATTTACTCCATGACAAAACTACTATAGAGAATGAATTCAAATACAAGAAAATAAAGATAACACATCATGAATGTATCATTTTTATCTTTCCCGGTAGTATAAAGACCAAGCCAAGAAAGAAAATAAGGGCTGGAGGAGTGTTCCATAGTGAGTGCCTCTTGTTTATTGTTTTACTAGAAAGTCCATGTCTAGAATTTAGGATTTTTATCACCTATAATTTCCAAGAATTAGTATTTACTGAAGAGTTACTTTTCACAGTTCACAAACTAGAGTGGACTAGGTTAAGACAGCACTAATCTTGACTGATAGCTTTACTTCATATTACTTTACCCTCTCTTGCTCATAATTAAGTTACATTGCTTGAAATTATAATTCACGTCATGATTATACTTTTGCAGATTTGGTTTTACTCCCTCTTTCAACAGTGCGTCTGGGAGTTATTGGACTATTCTCAGAAACTACCTGCAACTATTACAGCAGTGATCAGGATTGCATTAACTGGTGGATTGATAAGTCTTCAGGGGATTAACTCCTGCCTGATCTATTTCATTCTTATTATGGCTTCAAAGGTAGGCTGATTAATTTAAGGAGCTGACTTTGCCATCTCTGAAGTGAGCAAATCTCAGAGTGATATTATGTTGACATTTTGAAAGCAATATGCTTTCCACAGGGAGGGCTGCCAGAGAAATTTTGGCTAGGTAGATTGCTTCCAGATTTATCACAGGATGTTTTTATATCAGTGAATTTAAGTAGATCTGTTGTCTGAAACTCCACCTTCTAGGTTTAGATCAATAATGTATCAGTTCATATGCATGTTAAATACTAAGCAGGATGCTTCATGGGGCACACACTGACTCCTCGTTGTGTGTGTGTGTGTGTGTGTGTGTGTGTGTGTGTGTGTGTGTGCATTGTGCTGGACTATTGGTCAGACCCAGGACCTTGAACATGAAGAGTCAGGTCAAGTGTTCTACCACTGAGCTATAACTACAGCCTTTGTGTTCTTCAGTGATAGTCTTGAGACTTGTTCTGACTAGATTTTCAAACCATGTTCTGTGAATTCTAGAAATTCACTGCCCAGTATTGTGGCTTCCAGCCATACATGAATATTAAAGAATTGAAATGTGGTCTGTAAATAAGTAACAAATTTTTGATTTTCTTTTAAATTTCATTAGAATTTTATGTTAGAATTTTAATTTTTAAGTTATAACTTAATGGGTACTTAATTTAAATTAAGCATTACTGTTCAATTCACCTCCTGAAAAACTTGTAAATATTTAAAACAAAAGACACTGTTCAGCAAATACATTTTTCCAGTATGAATATTTCTAAAATTTTCATTCAGTTCAAGGATTTCCATTGAAAATTTGGCAACTAAATTGGGTATCCAATAAGTGTAAAATGTAAAATACTTCACTATCACCCCTCCTACTGATTATGTGTTACAACGATAATAGAGACGGTCCTTAACTTATGATGTGATTAAGTTTCAATAAGCTCATTCTATGTTACAAATATTGTGAATTTGAAAATGCACTGAATTCACATAGTGTATTGAACATCACAGCCTACCAAGGCAATACGTGGTAGAATATCAATTGCTTACCGACTGTATGCTTGACTGGGAGCTGAATTCTCTGCTGCTGCTCAGCATTGCTAGGGTATATCATCCCGCAGCTGGTTAATCTGGAAAAACAAAATCAAAATTCAAGACTTGATGGATGGATTTTCTTGGAAATGCTTTTATATTGTTGTAAAGTCAAAACAATCTTAAATCTGAAAATAAAAAGTATAAATAAATAAGTCAACCCTAAAGTAGGAGAAGGATGAGTAGAGGATTGGAAGTATGTGTGAGTATATTAAGGAACAAAAGTAAAGGCTGGATAGACATGGCGCTCACGTGTACATGCAGTAATACCTGGGTTCATGAACACTTCTGTTCACAAATAATTCAGTTCTCAAAAGAAGTCAATAAAATTTTGCTTCTGCTCACAAACTGCATCAGGTGACAGACACAACTATGGCCATCTTTCCCACATAAACATAAACACAACTGTCCTCCCCCAAATCATAAAACAAAATTGGTTCATGAACCAAGAAGATGCTACTATATATGGCAATAAGAAAAAAAACAGTCTGTACAAACATAAATTTTATACTGTTAATGTTTTAAGTGAACATTTTAAATATTTTTATAATTAGTTTGATGTTGTTTTCCTTACCTTCAAATAAAGTATGTATATGTTATACATCTTAAGTTGAATCAAAGCAAATGGAGGACTAGCACTTCAAATTTTAGATAATGAAATGTAGTAGTAAATTATTTTCACGTATTTCTTTTGGTCCTTTAAATGTTACTTCTAGGAGTTTTAAAATTTCACAGTTGGGTCATTACAGTCTTATTTGGACAAACTGTCTGAGTTACTTTTCTCATTGAAATACAATACTGAATTTACAACAGTATCAAATATCTGACACCCACAGGTTAAAGAGGAAAAGTTTATTTTTGGTTCAGAGTTTGTGGAGTTTTCAGTCCACAGTCAGCTAGCCCGAAGGGATTGGGGCATGGCGGAAGGGCATCACCAGGGAGAACCTATCCTTGGCAGAGCTGATAGGAGGCAGTGAAGCAGTTAAGCAGCAACAGCAAGCCTCCCTTTCTCTTTTATCCCATCCAGGCTACAAACCTTTGAGTGGTGCAACTGACACCCGGGGTGGACCTTCCCACTGTCCATACCAGAGCTATGATAAAACAATTAGTGAACGAATCCAGTACCACACACCCTTAATCCCAGTTTCACACCCTAGATCTGGCCGTCTCCACAAATCCCCACCTATGAGTACATGAAGCTTTGTGTGGATGTCTACATATAAACCATAACCTTGTCCTAGGTTATGGAGTGTGTAGAGATGGAAGGTCATGCATTCTGTCTTTCTCACCAAATATCCCAGAAACAAGTTAACTTTTGGTATAGTCTACATGTTGGAGTTGTTCATCAGATTTAACATCAAAAAGCACTCCAGTAGGGTATGGTGGTGCTGCCTGGAATTTTTAAATACAGCGATATTAAAGCAGGAGGATTGCAGAGTTCAGGGTCAGTCTGGGCTACATAGTGAGTTCAAGGCTAGCCTCACTACATAGGAAGACCCTGTGTCCAAAAAAAAAAACGCACTTGGTGGCTAAAAGTAGTGTTTGGAAACCCACTCTCTGATTTTGGTTTTCTGCAAATTGAATATACATGTGACTGTACATTTTGTGTATTTATCATGCTTCATATGGTATTCTTTGAGATTTCTAGATGTCTGCTTCAGTGTCTGTATTTAATTTGGGGAAATTATTGCCATTCTTTTTTTCTTTTCCTCTATTTAACCACACTACTCCTACTGCTATCCCAGTGTACGTACAATGTGTGAAACTTTTGTAACTTTTGCTTAATTCTTAGGTATTCTTTCTTCCTTTTGTCATTTTGTTGTTGTTGTTGTTTGTACTTCAGTTTCAGGAATTTTTATTAACCTGTTGCAAGATCATAGATTCTTATTTCTCTCATGTTTGTTCCATAGATGAAGCCATGAAAGATATTCTTCATTTCATTATGAATTTCTGGTATTTATTTTCATTCTTTCTAGAGTTTGTCTTTCTGACTATATTATGTATGATTTTTTCGTTTTGGTTTATTTTCCATTGGACCTTTAAAAACGTTAATTATAATTACTTTGCTTATTCTTGCCCTAAAGGTTACAAAATCTGTGATATTTGAGCCCTGTTTTGATGTGCATTTTTTATACCTTCAATTTTATTTCTTGAACTTTATCACACCTTGTGATGTTTTGTGGATGATGTGGATGATGAATTAGGTTAAAGGGAACTGAGGTAAATAGGTCTTTTGTGTGCAGATAAAGCAATTATTTTTGGAGTGATGGAATCTCAGTCTTGTTTTAATTTGCATCTCTTGAATGACCAATGATGTCAAACATTTTTTCATGTATTTATTAGTTGTTTATTTCTTCATCTCAGAAGTGTGCATTTATATTTGTCCCAGATGCTCATTTTTGGATTTGTTCTTTAAATTTGGGAGTGTCTAAGCTTTTTTATTCTTTGTATTTTCTAGATAGTAGACTTTTGTCTGTGGGACAACTGCCTAAAGTTTTTCCCACTCTGTGGGTTGTCTTTGCACTCTGCTGATTTCTTTTGCAAAGTGCAACACTCATTTATAATAAAAACCCGACAGACACTTTGAGTAGATTATATTTATCTCAATCTGATAAAAGCCATCCATTACATACCAATAGTCAACATCACACTAAATGGTCAAAAACTGAAAGCTTTCCCTCTAAAATTAGGAACAAGACAAAGGTGTCTACTATTATCACTCCTATTCAGTATAGTTCTGGAAACTTTAGCCAGTGCAATTAGACAAGATAAAGAAATAAAAGTAATAATGGGAGAGGAGGAAGATGAATTATCATTATTTGCAAATGATAAGCTACTATACATAGAAGACTGCCAAAACTCCACCAAAAGACTTGTAGGTTTAATAATGAAAAAAGGGTAGGAATTCATCAATGATTGTTATATTGCATATTGTCTCCAGATTAGTTCGTCAGATTACCAGATATAAGCAAGCAAAACTGGTTGAAAACTTTAAGCATTAACTGTTTCTTTCAATAAGCCAATAGACATCAGCAGTACAGTTATCCCAGCTATCCTTTTATTGAAGCTCTGTATCATTTCTAATGTTTTCTAAAAATATTTTTGTTACTCTCATTAATGCTTTAGTCAGTCTTGCATTCTTACATCTGATAATGTGAGCAAATTTATTGAAGATAACAACTGCTAATATAAGAACCACCGTTAATTCCTATCACCTTGTTTTGAAGCCCTGTATCATTTTATTGTTTTTATCTATATTGTTGTCTTTTTATTTTTTTATTGTCTTTAAAATAAAAATTTAAAAAAAATGAAAAAATGAAGTACTAAGGAATCAATCTAACAAAGAAAGTAAAATATTGATATAATGAAAATGAAATCACAGTGCTCTGAAACAGGAGATCAAAGAGGATATCAGAAAATGGACAGATATTCCTTGCTCATTCACAGGAAGGACCAACATAGTGAAAATGGCTGTAGTCTCAAAGTTGTTATACAGATTTAATGCAATCCCAATCAAAATACTACTAGTGTACCTCACAGAACTAGAGAAAACATTCCTAAAATTTGAAACCAAAAGACACCTAGAATAGCAAAAACAATTCTCAGCCTCAAAGGCAGGGAAGGGTGTAACACAATTCCTGACTTGAAATTATACTACAAAGTTATTGTGATAAAAACAATATGGTACTAGGCAAACAAACCAACCTGGGGATCAATGGAACAGACCAGAAGCTGCGGTAACAACTTCAAACACATTCAGGGGCCAAACATGTTCACTGGAAGTGAGATAGCCTCTCTAATAAATGGTGCTGGAAAAACTCTTTTCACATGCCAAAGACTAAAACTAGACCCATGTCTATACACTAAGCTAAACTAAAATACACTAAACTAAAATCAAAATGGATCCAAGATCTAACAGTAAAACAGAAACCATTAATCTGCCAGAGGAGTGAATAGGCAGAACTTTTGAAGATATAGGTATAGGCAAAGACTTTATGAAAAAACTTTGATTGAACAAGAAGCAATACAAAGAATCACAAGAGGGATCTCATCCTATTAAGCAACTTCTGCACTTCCACTGTCTGTTCTATCTCCTGTGTTGACTTTGTATTTCTCTAGCAACTTCTTACAGAATTTATCCTGCAGCACTTTCCATTGTACTTTACCACTGATGTATGTTGGTTGCCCCTGGTGGATATTAATATGCTGAATCCCTGTGGTAGACATGATAAAACATGGGGAAGGAATTATGCTATATTATAAACATATGAGTGCATCACTGTATTTGAATAAGCCAGAATCTCTGGACTGTGATCTTTACAAGTTTGTCTTAGCTTCTTCATTCATACCCGGTTAGCTGACACAGGATGGGCCTGGGAAATGTCCTTAATTTACATGACTCTAAGGCACTGATAAAACCTCTCCTTCCAAGCATAGAGAAGGCTTTTGTCATGGAGAACCCCATGTGTATATTTTATAGTAACTTCTCTTTTTGCCTCTTGCTAGTGCCAGGAGCTTCTTACACAGTTGGTCTCCAAAGGTTTGTCAGAATCACCACTCACACATAATAACTGGTGTACAGTTCCAGATGCTCATGCCCGTGTAAGCAGATCTCAGTTGTCCATAGCTGAGTTCTCTTATCTCTCCAGATTGTGGGTTGGTTGATTGTACCATGAAACTCTTTGATAGGTCTAAGTATATTTAATTTGATTTAGTCTTTTTCTTATTATAGTATGAAAGTCATGGTTCTTATATATTAGGAAAGAAATCGTATGACACTACTTGTATATCACTCTGGATAACAGTGGCCATATTATAATTTTTCTTAATTGAAAACATTCTCTTTCAATTGTTGTATATTTCTTTAGATATTCAATAGCACTTCACTGTGTTCTAATAAAAATATTTTGCCTTTGTCTGTGGATTCTGATTAAAGTAAATCTCATTTGGGTATCTTCCTCCCTATAGAGAAGTTAAGAAAAAGCTTGTTTTCATATCTTCAACTGTTCTGAATGAATCACCAGCTGGTATGTTGGGAGTTACAAAGAAGGGAGGGTGAACCAGTAGCCCAGCCCCACTAAAGTTTATCACATATTTAGAGACAAAGTTAACATTCTTAAAATAAATAGAAGAAACATTATTAGTGATGAAGTTTGTAAAATATAAAGTGGCTTTTAACTAGTTTGAAGAAAAAACAATACATACTTGTGTAGGTTAAGCATGTATGTATCATATGAGACCAGGACAGAAATGAAAGTAACTAAATTATGGTATTTTACAAATTAAAACACTAACATGACAAGCTTGTGATTAGTGGTGATTAGTGTCGCTGAGACAGGCTTCTACACTGTTGTCATTGGTAACCACCTGCATACACACATTCAGCATTTTCAGATGTTATAGTTCTGATAAAAGAGGATACTTCAGGAGCATCACTCAGTATTAAACATGTGGAGATGGCTTTCGTCAGTGTCCCTTCCACTGTGTCACTCTGAGGTTGAGATTCTGAGCCCATCCTCATCAGGCTGATTGATATCATTATAAACTGTACAATGCTGACTCTGAAGTGAACACTTTTTCTTACCCAGGCACTTCTATTTTTTTATTTTATTTTATTTTTATTTTGTTTTTACCCAGGCACTTCTAAATTGCAGCAATCAGCAAATAGTAGTTCATAAATAACACTTTCAACACTTTTTGGCAATAACTTAGGCTATTATTATTGCTTTTTTTTTTTTTTTTACTGGGGAGAATTGTAAACTTTTGAAAAAAAACACTCAAATATAAGAACTTTTAAAATGGAAAATATATTCAAGATGTTAGTGTATGTTATGGTTATAAAACAAAAAATATTTAACATTTAAAATCTTCAGTAAGTGTCTTCAATTTCATTTTCAATTTAGATTATGAGGTGGAATAAACTTCCTATAACCCTTGAGCCAGACACTAATAAATGAGAGATGTATATGTCAAGGATTTCATGTTTTATCCTAGTATGGAAATTTAACTCATCAAACGTTGCTTCTTAATGCTCGCTAATAGCAAGCTCTGTTTACTTAAACCTCCTCCTCTTCTAGCCCCATCCTAGCAAATCAGCATAAGATCATTAAAAATGTAGACTTTGAGTCTGTGCATGCATCTGAATTAGAGTTTTTAGTAGCTACCAGTAGTAGAAAAACCATTTAATATTTCTGTGAGCAATTTCTTTTTAATAGAAGGATGTGTGCTACCTCTCTTACCAAGTTTTGAGAGAATTAAAGTAATAATCATGTAGTTAATAAACAGTTACGAGCTACCGACTGTACACCAAACCCTGTTTTAGTTACTGGATATATAGCAGAGAAGAAAATAGATAAAAGCCCTGCTGTTCTTGGACCAAGTTTCAGTGGAAAGAGATAAAACAACAAAGAAAAACATAGCATCCCAGGAAATGATAAATGGTATAAAATAATAAAACAAGATAAGGAATTAAAAGCAAATGAGACCGCTATTTTAGATGCAATTATGAAAAACCTCTCTGAGGAGGTGACCTTTGAACAGAGAGCCAAATACAGTGCAAATAAGCTGGGAATGATAGCTCACTCCTGCAGTCCCAGGCTGAGGCAGGAGGATTGTGTGAATTGGAGGCCAGCCTGACCTACTGTACAAAGCACAGCAGGACTGCTGTGTGAGTATGAAGGTCCCGAGGCAGGAGTGTGCTGGACGCCTTTGAAGTCTAACAAACAGGCAAATGTGTGTAGATTAGACCTGGCAAAGAGAGAGTGGGTGAAGATCAGACAAAAGAGATCATGGGCAGAAAACCAAATCCGATAAAGCCAGAGTGTGGATTTTGGATTTTACCCTGAATCAGGAAGATAAATCTTCAGTGACTTTGATGTGCATTAGGGACATTGTCCATCTTGGGAGATAAGTAATTGCTCCTTTGGTTGCTTGTGGAACACAGAACCTGCATAAGCAAAAGGGTAGGTACACAAAGAGCAAATGGGAGGCTGTCAGTATATTCCAGAAAGACAGGGTGCCGGAAGTAGAAAAAGCATAAATCAAACGTTAGGTTCAGGGTGCGTGTTGAAAGCAGAGCCTGTGAGATGTGTTGAAAGACGTGTGGAAGACTTGTTACCTGGGCAAGTGTGAGAATAGTTTCACTGTTAGTGAGTCATGAGAGCCAGGAGCTCTTGTAGGAGGGTACAAAGCTGTATTTTACATCTATAAAATTTTAAGGTGACTTGGGATCATGCACACTGGTAAGGGAGGGAGCAAGCAGAGCCCTGACATAGGCATTACAGAATTTTTTCTATTGAGAATGCTCATAGCCATTTACATGTCCCAAATGCCTGCAGCTGTAAGCTCAGATCTTTATCGAGGAAGGCCTATCGGAGAGCGGTAATCCTCTGTGGGGCCTGTTTGTTAAATATTTATTCTAAAGCATTCTCATACATTGGTTATCTATTTCCCCTTCCACTGTAAATGTGTTCTGGTTGGAATTTTCATGTGCCTAGAGATCTTTGTACTTTTAATCCCTCTCATTTTTCCAAACATGTCTCCTTCCTAGAAAATGTTTTGTGTCATCATGGTTCATTCAGGTCCCAGGGAAAACAGCGAGTCCATTTTTTAATATTAGGACAACTCCTCAGAGCCAGCTGTCTCACCGTTACGAACTGTGTCTTAGAGGCAGACACCTTTCTGGCCAGGAACAAGAATCCTAGAACTAGAAAGAATGAGATAAAAAATTTCAAGGGTGGGCTGAGGCAGGAGGATTGTCTCAAATTAGAGGCTAGCCTGGGCTACACAGTGAGTTCAAGGCCAGCCTGGACTATAGAGCAAGACTTTGTACCAAAAAAAAAGATTAAAATGCAAGAGTGCATTATCAGCCTGGTGAAACCCTATCAGCACTTTCTTAGTTGATAGAATTAAAGTTAGGTTTCTTTTGTCGATGTTTCAGTGAGGCAGCTCTCCCCTAACTTGCATTTCCTTCTGTTTTACTAGTATTGAGATGACTTAGAAAGAAGTGGATTAAGTCTTTAAAAGCATAGCTATCATAGATGACTTAGTGTTCTTCGTGTCATCAAAACTTCTATAAACAGAAATGCTCTATGTCAACAGTTTAAAACGATTATTGCTGAATCTACCTTTAGGGGATATAATTGACTATGTAGGCTGGTGATTTTACAGAAAATGGTATCAATGACTTTACTCTGCAGACCTCTTTCAAAGAGCTTTCCCCAACTTTCAAAGGCACACATACCATAACTGAGATCTTTCACTATGGGCTGAAGCTTTTATACTTTATTTTTGCTGGTAATGCTGGGGATATAGCTCAGTGGCACAGCGCCTGCCTGGCAAGCACAAGGTTGTAAGTTTGAGTCCTTGTGCCAAAAATAAATTGATTTCTATTGTCAAAAATAACCCAGTCTATAGTCTTAATTGTACTAATCCTTACTGGTTTGTTGAAAGGAACAGTTAATGCCTAATTGATCAATTTGCATGCCTATATCTGGTAATCTGAACAACTACTTTTAACTTAATATGTAATATACCAAGCACTGTTAATTTCCTGTCATCTTGTTTTGAAATTCTGTATCATTTTTATTGTTTTCTAAATTCTCTTTAAAATAAGAAAAGAAAAAAAATACCGGCACCATTTTTTAACACTTTCATTTATCAGCACCCATGAGATCCTTACCTGAAATCCAGTTTCAGTGTTGATGCTTACGCACGCAGGTACAAGGGGAGAACTCCGGTGTCATAAAATATGAGATGGAGCTTGATTATGAAAACGTGTCCCTACTTGTCAGTGTTTCCTGGCGCTCTCGCTAAAGGAAAGGGGCACTGTCTCCAGTGCAAAAAGAACAAATGGCTCTTAACAAGGTTGAGGAAAATGGGAGAAAGCTTTTGATGCAGTCCGGTAATGAAACTGAGAAAAAGATGGGGCTTTAAAGAAGTATCTAGTTCTTACATGCTTCACTGTCCTATCAAAAGATTTGCGTTTCACTGAGTTCTAGATTTAAATATTAGGTAAGTTTGGAGCAAGGAGGAACAAAAAGATCTGCATTTTCCAGCATGAGACTGTGTAACATAAATTCCTTTGAGGTAAGCTAAAATATCTTCTTGAGCTGAATCTAAATACACTCCAAAGAAAGCAAGTTGATTCCTGTTTATAATTCTTTAAAACGGTTTTATAAATGGTTTCAATTGGACTGACTTCTGGCTTTCAATAACCACTAAACTGATGTTATGAAAGAAATCACCAGTCTTAAAATTAACATTCTTCACTGTTTGGGGACAAAAACAATTTGAAATATCTTTCAATACTGCAACTGACTTGGATAATTTATCCAGCTGTTGTAAGCCTCATTTTCTTTATCTGCAAAATGGAATAAAAGTAACTCCTTGCTCTATTTTTTAACTCACTGCTTTAAAGTCAAATGATTATGCATAATGTATTTTAGCAATTTTATTATAATTTTAATCAGATTGCATAATAAAATTAGGTATTTTAGCATCTTTATGATGTATAAACTATAATATTTTACCCCAACACTAGATCAGTATAGATCCTTCTGTATTAAGTGTTGCAACCTAATAGTGTTAATATCAGGTAAATCAGAGGAATCAAAACATATTTTTATAGTTTTTGTAAAGTGATAGCTTTTTATCATATTGTCTCAAGACTAAAAATTTCTAAAAATAAAAAATAAATTTCAGGTACCATCTCTTTGTCATTTAATATAGCACAAGACTATAAACAATATGCACCCTAGGTTTATCTCACTTCGATTATTTTAATAGCTGAACTGTATCTAGTGTTTACTTTTAGCCCCTTACATGTGGTCTTTTTATTTAGGGTTCAATCTTGCCCTTTTGTAAAAATTTGTTTTTCATAATTCCACCTGTTCCTGAGGCTTTGATATCACCACGTTCTATACCACTGTTATCAGCGCAGCAGCACGGCTCATCATTCTCTGAACTCCAGCTTTCCTGAGTTTAGATGTGGACTGTTATTATTTCTGTTGTCTGAGGAGTGTTATTCTTTGCCATTGGTCAGTGTCCCTTTTTCACATCAATGTATCTGACACTGTAAAGAGAAATGGTCTCCATTCCCTAATGCCACCTTTGCCTCGGAAGGGCGACTGCCTATAAAATAGAGATTTTGAATTTAATCACAGGTAAATGGTCACAACTGGAGACTATACTCATAGCCAAGATAAATCAGACCTCCATGTGTAAGCAACGTATTGTCTCACTAGTGTAAGAACCTGAAAGAGGGAATAAAAATTAGGAGGTGTGATGGACAATGTGAAATGAAAGGAAACTGCCCAAAAGTAAAGAGCAACTGGGATGAGGGAAAAGAGAAAAGAAAGAAGGGGAAAATTACATATATAAGTATATATACAGTATAGCTACCATAGTTGTACTACTGACTTCTGTCACTTTACTGAGTTGAAAGGGAAAGAAGAGGAAGAGAATTTCCTGGGAGGAGACAGTGGAAGCATTACAGTACGCAAATCACAATCCATAATTCCAATACTCCTTTTTGCTTGTTCAAGGGAAACTCCACTGGCATATGGCATGAAAATAAGTTGCACCTGGGCTGCTTATCCTATTTCAGCTACTACATTTCATGATTCTTAGTATTTACATCTTTTGCCAGTGATTACAAGTTGCCCATAGTCAGCTCCTCACCCTACCATTCTGGCCATCAGTTGGAACTTAAATTCATGGTCAGCTGCTCCTGAGCCAGTGAGGAGAAAAGGTGAGCAAAAGTTCCACCTCATGTTTTTCTTCCCTTTCATTTTTCTCTGAGAGCCATGTTACACAGGTAAGTGACACAACGCCAAGAATAAACTACAACAGACAGGTAAAAATGTGATCTTTCACTGCTGTGGACTGAACCTAAGACTGAATAAGGGGCCTTTATAAGTCCTTCCAGTGTATTCACTTCTGCCACCTCTACCCAAGTTCCATTTCCTTACCTTCATGCTCTCTTCTCCCAGGGAGAATCTGGAAAGCACTCATTCTGCAAAGGTGCAGTATTTTGAACTAGCCAGCATGCAGGTGTAGAGAGATGGAGGATCCAGAGAACAAAGAAAGAGAACTAGTCTTTCAGATACCATGAAAAACAGGTAGATTTAAAGAATCCTGAATTTAAAATATAACTTTCAAGTAGGAAGTCTTTTTTTTTTTTTAACTACAGAGTTACTGTAATAAAATCAACATGGTACTGGCTAGTAAACAGACCTGAGGATCAATGGAACAGACTGGAAGAAACAGCTACAACGGTTACAAACACACTCAGCCACCTAATCTTTGACAAAGGGGGCAAATAAAATTAACTAGAAGAAAGATAGCCTCTTTAATAAATGGTGCTGGAAAAATTGGCTTGCCACTTGCCGAAGACTGAAAATAGACTCAAGTCTATCATCGTGCACCAAACTCAAGTCAAAATCGATCACAGATACCAATATTAAAAGAGAAACACTAAATCTATTAAAAGAGAAAGTAGGTAAAAATCTGGAAGACATTGGGGTAGGCAGAGAGTTCATGAACAAAACCCAAACTGCCCGGGAAATACTTCAAAGAATCAACAACTGGGATCTCATCTTACTGAAAACTTTGTGCACATCTAAAGAAATTACCCACAGAGTAAAAAGAAGACCCACAAATTGGGGGAAAAAATTAACTTGCTGTCCCTCAGACAAAGGTCTTCTATCTAGAACATATAAAGAATTAAAAGACATCACCCCCCCCAAATTCAAGGACCCAGTCCTAAAATGGGCATCGGAGATGAACACAAACTTCTCAGATAAAGACATACAAGTGGCAAATAAACACATGAGAAAATATTCCATATCATTAGTTATTTGAGAAGTGCAAACTAAAGCAATGTTGAGATTTCATCTCACCCCAGTAAGAATGGCTGTCATTAAGAAATCAACCAATAACAAATGCTGGTGATGATGTGGAGAAATAGGAACTCTTCTCAACTACTGGTGGGAATGTAGACTGGTGAAACCACTGCGGAGATCGGTTTAGAGATTCCTCAGCAAACTAGGTCTGGGGGGTCCCATTGAACCCAGCTATTCCTCTTCTGGGTATTTTCCCAGAAAATCTGAAAACATCATATCACAGTGATATATGTGCACCCATGTTTACAGGAGTACATTTTGTAATAGCTAAATCATGGAAGCAACCCAAATGCCCATCCAATGAAGAATGGATAAAAACGTTGTGGCATTTTTTACATAGTGGAATATTACTCAGCTATAGAGAAAGATAAACTCGAGGCTTTTATAGTAAATGGTCACAGCTAGAGACCATATGCACAAGAAGTGTGGCTTATGAATGTTTCAGGAGTCTCTCAAGTCAACCAGGGTTAATTATTGCATGCCATGGCATTATTTGCCACTAAGGAGGTGAGAGAGAAACAGATGCCACCTTTTTTGATGAAATGTGTGGATGACTTACTTGTAGGTGATTAAACAATAATGAAAATGAGAAAAGCACTTGTTTTATTGCTTTTTATCTCTTACTGTATGCATCTTTATCTTTCTATCATATGCATTATTCTCTTACAAATTCAATCAGAGAGCTGTGTCCATAGTAAAACAAAGCACGGTAAAAGATGTACCTACTGAACCAGCAACAAGCAAAGTAAAATTTTTTGTTCTTTAAGTTTGACACATTTCAGATGTTGCATATCTTATTCTTTTTCAATCTCAATTTGAATTTCTTTCTCTGTCTCTGTGTCCCTCTATCTCTGTCTGTCTGTCTGTCTGTCTCTCGGTTATCATTGTACTATATTTATACCAGCTGTTACCATCAGAGGAAAGTGAATGTAGCATATAAGCGCTGCTCTTATAACTCCATGGTAACCTATAATTACTTCAAAAATTTCAACGTTTCAAAGGTCACTTTGCTGGATATCCATCAATAATTATCTTATTTGCTTGATACAATCAATCTTTTTATGAATGAGAATTTTTTCCCAGATGTATAAATCGGTTGTGCCCAGTGTTAATCAATTTTTAGTCTCTTAAGGATAAATCCCTACTACTTGATATATGTGTTAATGTTTAGACTAGATTTTGCATCTTACTGAATATAATCACCAGTTATCTAACCAAACAATTGAGATGAAAAAATAAAAGACTACCTACTTGAAAGTTGTATTTTAAATGCAGAATTCCCTGATTAAAACAGAATAAATCCATCAGTTTTTCATGGTATCTGAACAACTAGTTCTCATTCTTTTCTCTCTGGATCCTCCATCTCTCTACATCTGCATGCTGGCTAGTTCGAAATACTGCACCCTTTTTCTTTTGTTTTCTTTATCTACATGGTCAAGAACTGAGAAGATCCTGAAATTTTAGCTTATTTACCAACTCACAAGCTAACCTGCCACAGAAGTCAGTCAAAGGTACAAGACTACAAAGTCACAGACCAATAACTTTATTCCTGGCACGACAGGAAGCATGAGCTTCAAATTTTTTCTTTTCTCTTTTACCCTAGGGCCTACAGAGATGATACAGAACTACCCATGGGGACACTGTGCTCCTAATCCACTATGTATTTAGGAAGTTCCTGAAATAATCTTTCAGAGAACTGCTGACAAATCTGCTCAGTATTTGTTCTGAAAGAAGTTATTCTCTTTGTTAACTTGACCAATCTGCAAATGTAACCTTTGCTCAGGGTGGACACATGGTCTCCATGTTCTAAGGTGATGTTTTACACAAACATCTTTGAAAAGACAGTCACAAGAAACACCACTGGGAATTATTTACATAGGCACTGCTTCTCAGATGACCTTGACTGGACTCGGTTCTCAATGCTATTGCCATCATTACATGAATGAGTCATGAGTCATTATAGTAATCATAACCTGTTTCCTGAATTTCCATCAGCTGAAAATAGCTTTTATTTTGTTTTATGTTATTTTATACTGGGAATTGAAGTCAGGACCTTGCACTTGCCAGTCAGACACTGTTCCACTGAACTACAACCCACCCCCCCTTGGGTAGTTTTAAAAACCTTTGAAGAACTGCAAACTTAATGTCAAGATAAAAAATCTTTGATTTTTCTCTCTGCCTCAAAATTTGCTTCATTCTTTTTTCAACTGTGTTCTATAACCACCCTTTTTTTAAAGCTCTAAGTCAAAACAATCATTTTCTTTCTTTTCTTCTTCCAGGTATATGTTTATCATTAGCAAATGTTCTCCCCTGCTCCATGTAGAATCTTGGATGTGTACTGCATGAGGTAGGTTACAGTAACTGCTACTATTATTTTCCTTGCATCTAGGGGTGGCCCTGCATAGGGAAATTGAAAGAATTATGTCACAATTCCAGAAAGGTTGTTCAAAGGGAAGCATCTGATCTAGAAAGGTCCTTTTCGTCTTTGTTGTACTTTTTGTGTTCCTCTTTCTTGGTATTTTGGTTACTTATCTCTCCTTGCTGGGACAAAATACCTGACACCCAAATTAAGTAAGCGAAGATTTATTGAGCTCACAGATTATGGAGGTTTCAGTCCATACTTGGCTGGCTGCAAGGCAGGGTGGCCCATGGCAGAGGGCGACAGTTCATGGAGGCAGAAAGAAGCAAGAGCAACAAGAGCAAAAGGGAAGAGCAAGCTAGGCATGGTGGCCCACGCCTGTAATCCCAGCACTCGGGAGGCAGAGGCAAGAGGATCATTGCAAGTTCGAGACAACCTGGGCTACAAAGTGAGCTCAAGGCCAGCCTGAACTGCATAGCAAAACCCTGTCTCAAACAACACACACACACACACACACACAAAGAGCAGCAAAGAGCATACCTCTTTCCTTCCCTTACATTTTATGCAAACTACCTACCCCAGGGTGAGGATAGTACTCACACCCATAATGCCAACATTGGACCATGAGTCAATCAAAAACTCTAGAGGCCTGCCCCATGACTGCATGGGGCTTTGCGGGGACATGGAAACACAAACTATAATACTCAATAAAAGAACAATTTTAATGAATACTACAAGCACTGAGTTTACTTTAGGGACTGGATACTAGCCTGAACGTAATGTGCCACAAATAACCAGTTGTGTTCTAACTCTGGGAAGCTTTTCCAGGCAAAATACTGGGCCTGAATGAAATGAACCTTCTTAATTAAAGCCAAGCACATGCCACTGTTGTAGCACTTACTGCTCTGCATTGTAATTAGGCTTTTAAGTTGTGTATCCTCTACCACATCAAGGCCTCTTTTGGCAGGAATTACATTTTATTTCTCTACATGTAAAAGCTAAAATTAAGCCTGGGACACATTGTATACTCAGGAAATATTGAACAAACGAATGAATGAATGAGTGATATAGTAAAAAAGAGTGATAGAATAAATTATTTTGTTAATACAATAGCACAGAGCAATAAGGATTTGTTTAAAGTTATATAATGATTAACCGATAGAAGACACATTGATTATTATTTGAATATAAAATCAGCCTATGAATTTGGGGAAGTTCTCCAAAAGCCCTAGAAATAGAGTTATATAATTTTTCTCAAGAATCTTGATTTTCTATTCTGCCAAATTGGCAGCATTTTACTCATACTAGAGAACTGTTATCAAAATAAAGAAAATGATAATATTTATGATCCTGACATATTGACTGATTAAGTGCACCATGATATTTATATTTTTAAATATCTTATTCATATAGATTAAGTTTTCACTGATTGTAAGTTATATTAAAGCAAATAAACATTCACATAAATTAATCCTGATAAATGCACTTATATATACATTAGTTCTGATATGTGTTCTTTGTTTTCTAATAAGAAGTAACGATGTGATGAACAAATTGTGCATGCATTGGTTTTAGACTTCAGTCACTGTCTTCCTTTGTTGAACTTTACATCAAAAGTTAAAAGCTATTTGAGCCATCTATCTATTTTATTTAATTTTCTTCTTTCTGTTAAAAGGTCAGACACTCCAAGCAGCTGGTGTTTTATCACTTTCTAGTGTAAGTGTAGTTCAAATATTTGATGTATTCAATAGGACTTAATTTATTATGACTCTAAGAAATTTGTAGTAAAAACTACAATCTAACCAATGATAATGGAGAGAACAAGGAAGAAATCTGAGCTTCCAAAGGCTTTTTCAGAATTCTTTCAGGAAAGCTGATGCTCTGTGTCCTGCGGACTACGGTTGCTTGTACAGATATGCGGGAAGAAAAAAAAAGTAGAAGAAAGCTTCAAGTAGAAATGAAACTGTATTGATCCCCAGTAGGTTTCTTTTTATTACGAACTTTCAGCTCTTCTAAAAATGTGAGCCAATTGAAGTGAATTCAGAAAAGACATTTCTGGTGAGGCTGCTGTATTCACTAGGAATAACAAGTGAAAGTATTTCTCCTAACCTAGCCATAGAATGACACATTACTTTTTGTTGAGAGTGTACTTGAAGTTAATGTTAGATGTAGGTATTTTCTTATACTTTATTGAATATAACAGAAAACTCTGTGCTGGCAATGGAAGAATAAAAAATATTGCCGTGTTGTCAAGTTCATTCAACAAAACTTCTTGGGCATCTATTATGTGTATCATTTTATGATTCAAAAGTCTAAGGGGATATGAAGCTGCGAAATCATAATCCTCAGCTTGAAGAGTCTACATTAAATTAACTGAGCCAAGGACCACGGGGGAAGAAGAAAAGCTACCAATAAAATGTAGCAACTGGGAGAGACAACGTTTGTCTGAGAACTCCATTGACTGATAGAAAAATATTGATAGGTTGCATGTTGTTATGATTGATACATTGTGTCAACTTGGGGAGTCTAGAGGTTTGGCTGAGTGACCCAGCAGGGAGCCAGGGTGCTTGCTTTGTACACATGCTGAGCCTGTGAAAGAGGAGGGCATGGAGATTTATGGGAGTGCTACGCCCCCTGGGTGGGGGCAGCCTATTTACAATGTAAGGGAAGGAAAGAGGCTGTTTGCCCACCCCTCCCTTTTGCTCTGGTTGTTTTTGCTGTGTTCTGCCACGTGAAATTTTGCCCTCTGCCATGTGTCACTCTGCCTCTGAGTCAGCCAAATATGGACTGAAACCTTCACAAACTGTAAGCTAAGTAAACCTTTCCTTTCTTCATTTTGGGTGTTGGGTATTTTGTCTCAGCAACAAGAGAAAAGTAACCAAGACACATGTAAAATATCATGCATGCATTAATAAAAATGTTTTGATTTACATGATGGGATATTTATCTATTACTTCAAAACAGTTGTAATATGTCATGAAATTTAAGTAGCTTAGCAATGCTGGCAATGATAGATCTACTGCTATTTTCTTTTACAGATAAAGAGAATGGTCACTGATGTCATACTCACAAGAAAGAAAAAGCATTCTGGTCTCTGATAACTCCAGTGCAATAAAACTGCTATGACTGAGGCTGCCAATCCTTTTATGACTTTACCTTCTTATCTGGATAATAGGAATAAAAACAGTAGTTATGTCACAAGACAGGGTACTAGATAAAAAGTTCAACTACCAATATCAGAATGATGGCTTATGTCACATAGACACTGATCAGTTTCCATTAGGATGGTTTGAAGCTAAGTGGTTGTAGTTTTGGTTCTGTAAGTCAACACCGTCACCAAAGTTCTAAGGTTATGATACCTGTTCTCTGAAGTATCAGGGTGTTTATGACATCTTTACGGCTTTCCTGGTATAAAGAAAACACACAAATATCACACACATGAAACTGTGTGGAAGATCATAGTCTTGCACAGTTTCCACCTACTTTTCTGATTCTCACTTGACCTTTCTCCATCTACTCTATGGCACAGAAGGCACGGACTACCTCAGGTAACGTGACACGGACTTTAGGTCTGTGTGAGCTAATGAAACAAGATTGGAGACTGATGTGGGAGCATCCATTCCCCTGTGTTTTCTTTTTACCAGGCCGCTGTGGGTTGGGTCTTCATCGGTGGGCCAGAGAGCCCTTTGTTTTCATCAGGAACGAATAATTGCATCTTCCTTTGCTACTTGAGAACTCAGATCTTTTTACTGCTCCCTTTCTTAATTATGGTAGGGGATGTCCTTGGCGAGCATGTACTGCACAGGGATTTTATAGCTGCCTGTGGTGGCCCCACTTGTCGTCTATCGTGTGCCATCTAATCATCTATCTATCCACTCTTAGAAGACACTACATGAGCAGTTTCTTCAGAACGATCTGTATTTAAGCAGCTTCATTAAAAGTTCATAAAACATACATGAACAGACAAAAAAGGGCAATCTGTGCACTACTAAGAAGCAGTAACCGGCAACCTAACTGTAGAACCAGGGATCATTAATTCGTAACTCTGAGCTCATACAGCTCATGAACCTTATGAGATGTGTGTGTGTGTGTGTGTGTGTGTGTGTGAAGACAGAGAGAAGGAAGGAAAAGCTTGTGATCCCTTTTGGAATATGTCCTTTATGATGTAAAGAAAACTGAAGAATTAAAATAGGTTTCATGCCTCTCCACGAGTGGCCCTGCAATTCATGTGTTTAGACCCCACACCAACACCAAACTCCGTCACCATGGATTCCTCTGCTGTATGAAGCGAGCAGACTTGCTACTTTCTCCTGTCTTCCTTTAGAACTGCTAACGTATTTCTCACTTCCTGTCATACATATACTGTGGTCAAGTAAAAATTTTTGAGCAGTTTGGCATAAAAGTTCTTGTTCTCAGAGGAGCTGGGAAAGAATTAATCTGTTTTAAGTGGGCGTGGTGGCGCCTACCTGTAATGCCAGCACTCAGAAGGCAGGACGATTGCCATGAATTCGAGGCCAATTGGGACTGCATAGCAACACGCTGTCTCCAAACAAACAAGCAAAAAAAATAGCCTGTTTTCAAGACTAATAGCATTCTGATCATCAACTTGCTTCAAGATTCTTACCCCACCTTCTGGGGATGTTGGCACATGTGTGTAATCCCAGCACTGGTGAGGCTGAGGCAGAAGGATTGCTGCAAGTCCCACATCAGCCTCGGGTACACAATGAGTTCAAGACGAGCCTCAATTACACTGCAAGAATCTGTCTCAAAACAAAACAAAACAAAACAACATAACAAAACCATTCTTCACCGTTATTTACTAAAATGAATAATATCCACTGTTATGTTTTAAAAACTTTAATCTCAACCAGTTTCTACTTTGCAAATCCACATTCATATAATCCATCCTAGGATTATAAGACTTCTGAAGTACATTCTCTGAACTCTGCCCTTCTCATAAACTACTGAGACCCAGTTGAGACACTGTCTTGTTTCACCGCAGCACGTCTGCTGCCTTTGGGCTTGAATTTCTATTGCAAATGGGAGAATCAGGGCGTGAAGCTTTCACCTTCTCCTCCGCTGCACTGACATCTCTCTCCACGCAGACACAGACCACAGGTCCCAGGACAAACAACAGAAAGGAAGGATTATGAGGTCTGCGTATTCTGTGGTTGTAAACAGCAAGGATATCTGTTTATATTTAAATGGACATTTAAAAAATTACTGTTTTCCCAGAGCATCAGTCCACCAAGAGGTGAGGAATGGCAAAAACTAAAACTCTTCTGCTTCTTACTAGAAAAGAGGCAGTAAGACAAAAATATATTTGCAGATGGTGAGAAACAAGAGATCTTAAAAAGGAGCAGTAAATATAGTGTCGTAAGGAAGCGTAATTTTGCCAGGGAATACAACTCAACGGCACAATCACCTGCCTGGCAAGCTAAGGTCCTGGGTTTGACTCCCGGTACAAAGAAAAAACCTAATCCTTGGAGGTGTAAATTGGAAAATACAGCTATGTTTGCATATACTTAATTTATTATAATTTATATAACCCATGTCATATTCTAATTATTATTATCTTCTGCTTCCTGTTTTTGGACTTATGGAGAAATAATAGTGACTATCTGGGTGTACATTTTTGTATTATACTTCTTGATTGTTAAAATCTACTCTAGATTGTTGTCGTGAGATGATATAATTTATAGAAAAATCTCATTGTTGGCTCATTTCATTCAGAAGTTTAATAAAAAGAGCTTATAGCTAAATAATGTTTTATTCAAAAATTTTGGTGGGTTTCATTAAATGCTAACCTTTAAAAATCATAATATTGATTTTGTATGAAAAGGAGAAAAAATATTTCATAATTCACAACAAATACTTTTTTATGAAACAAATGAAGACTATATTAATATATTTAAATAAGCAGTATTCCAGGCAGAATGCTATGTGAGAAATATAAAAGCAATTGCCAGGGAAAAAATGAATGTTTCTTTGTATAATTTAACATGATCATTGGAGGAAAATTAAGCAAATATTTTAATCCTAGCACTAATTACCATTCAAAATGATGAAACTTTATAAGGTTCCACGTTCAAACAGTCTAAAGCTATAAACATACCAGGGACAAGATTGTTGTAGTATTACAGTCATTTCACTGAAAAGTTGAACTCTTCCAACATGAAAGAAAAGATTAGGCTAGTTAACTAATTCACACTGTTTTCACTAAAACTTTTAAAATCATTCTGTTGTGGGTTGAAGTCCATTTTGGTGAAGCAAGATACATAATTTAAAATTGGGGTATTGATCTCTTCAGTGTGATTTCTTATTTTGATGATAAACTTGCATAGAGAATCTCCAGTGGAAGGATGGGTTACTCATAATTTAGAAATGTGTCTCTGCTGAGGTTGTTAAGTTCAATAAATGGCCTCATCAGATATTAACTACATTTTCACTTTCAATGGCCAATTCAGTTTTTATTTCTATGTTCTTCTGACCATCAAGGCTGTTGGTTTAAAGTCAATAAAGTGGTTTTTTTTTTTTTTTGGTTGTTTGTTTCTTCAACATCCTGTTGAACTCTATGCATAGAGACATGATTTCACAGTACAAACCAAACTGACCATTTTGGTAACTTAATAAACCCATTAATAAATGAGCACAGTGACACTTTAAAGGGCTTCTCTAGACCTTATGTTTTGAGTCACATAGTTACAAACAAACCAAAAAAAAAAAAGGTAATAAATATCGAGGTTTAGTGTCATATCCTGTCTGGGAACGTGAAATAATATTTTCCAGATTTCTACAGAATCATGTTATTAGTGACTTAGGAATCACCAGACAGATATATTTGGGCTGTTGTAGTGGGATGTTAGTTGTCTTGGTGAATTTTGTTTCATTCTCTAAACATTAGTGTTTTCTTAATTAAATTTTGAAACAAACAACCATATGCAAAATGAGCAAACTAATGCCATGTAAGCTTATGTCATGTTATATAAGCTCAACCACATAAATCAGTGGGAACAAGCATGGCCATAATATTGGCACACCCACGGAAAATCAGTACTTAGTGTAGTGAAGTTGGGTACTCATGGCAGATGATTATTTGGTACAAATGATAAGTATGCAAAATACTAGTTCAGCTAGAAGAAGTAATGTGTTAGAGAAGCCCAGCAGGGTGGTGCATGCCTGTAATGCCGGAGTTCTGAGATGCTGACACAGGAGGATCACAAATTCATGCCTAACCTGGGCTACTTAACAAGACCTTGTTTCAAAATTTAAAAAAAAAGGACTGAATATGTAGCTCAGTGTGAAGTCACTGGGTTCAATCCCAACCCTCCCCCAAAAATTTTGGAAAGTAATATTAGAGAGGACTTCTCAACCATTAATTATTTCCAGTTAATAATAAGTAGATGAATTAATCATGTGATATGTGTAGCACTATGATTATACCCATTGAAACTAAACTCTGTTTAGCAGCACTCGAAGTGTACTATAGCATATATATGTATGCATGTGTAGTTCCCTCCCTCTTTCAACTAATGGAACTTAAAAGCCCAATTATATCATGTACTGGTAAGCAATGTGAAACAACTTCAATGTTAAATAAAAATTCACATGTCATTACTTATTAAAGTTCAAGGAAAAATACAATGCTTCTAGATAGCCCTATCAAAATTCACATATGTCAAGATGTGCATGCACAAGAATACTCTTAACAACACACATTACAATAAAAATTAAAACAGCATCAACATAAGCAATAGGTACACAAATCAATTATAATATAGTCACACGGTGGGCTACTGTAGAATAGTGGGAAAGGATGAAACATAGCTACGGGTATCATGGGAGATGAATTTCATGGCGATAACAAAGCAAAAATACAGAGCGCATTATCTGTGGTTAAACGTCAAAGTAAGGAAATGTGAATAACATGATTTAGCATAAAGAGTTTATGGAAACTTTCAACAAAAATTCCAAGTAGGTACTATTATTTCTGAGCACAGGGAAAACGAATCATTCTCCATTTAAAAGGGCACAGAAGTTCATGGGTAACGTTATCATTCCCTGTGTTTAGTGGATATGTGAAAGTTTTATATTTTTGTAAACTCTGCATGTACTTAATACAATGTATGGTTATGAAAATTGCAGTATGAAATATTTGAATGCAACATTAGGTATGATCACACTTTGCACTTTTCAGTAAGCAATAAAAATAATTTAATAGTCATAGACCTTTGCGACTAACTTATATTTGAACTTTGTTCCAATATATTTCAGATACATAAATCTTCCTTTATATCAGCCACAATTATAATCAAGTAAGAAAAAGTTTCACAACAACCTGAGAATATGGATCAGGTATTTAGTAGCAAAAATAGCTAGATAAAATAAAGAAAAATATATAAAAAACATACATATATAAACAACAGAACTATCACACTAAAGCTTATTCTGCAGTTATATTGTACTGTTTTTTAATATAACCTTCTTAACTGAAAACAAAATCAGTACTTTTCAGGCTAGTCTTAATATTTAAGTAATAAAATATTGAGTAAATTTATGAACTTTTATGCATAAATTCTCATGTTCTATTTCCAGAAAATTTTGTAAGTGAGACATTTGTCTTTCACAGTTTTTCCTGACCTTATTCTTTCTTTCCATTTGCAGGAATTTGAGCATAAATATTTCATAACACCAAACTGTAAAATATTTAAACTGCTTCATTTCACACCTGTGTGTGTGTGTGTGTGTGTGTGTGTAAAATTATTTTTTTAAAAGTGCGACTTGTGCTAATGTGTCCTGGAATGCTTAATATTTGTGTATAACAAGTATTCTAAATGAATTGACAGTTCCCTTTGATCATATTGATTATACCTATTTCATTATACAATTTTACAATTAAATGTTTAGATAGTAGCAGATCCAGTATAAAATCTTTAATATGTTCTAAAATTAGTTATTACTAAAATCCTAAAATATTTCAGATATTTACCATATTTCATGAAACTTAAATTGAAATATAAAGACAAGGCAGTATTTTATGTATTACTAATGAAGAAAAAAATCAATTATCCATGAATCACTAATATAAGAAATTTATTGGATCAAAAGATATTAAAATAATTATAAATTTTAAAATATTTGAACAATTTTGTAACCAATATCTGTTTTGTTAAAGTGCCTAAATCTTAACATTTGTTTAATCTTTTATTTGTGAGTTCATTTTTATTTGTTCAGAATTTCTGATTAGCCCTATATGCTTTATCTACCCTAACACCAAATCATATTTTCTTCTGCTGTACCATAACAATCAGTTTATTTCAACAAGCACTGCTGAGGGGACTAAAGGCTTAACCTTTAGGTATAACTATGTTTTAACATATCAGATAAATTTTATTCAAAAGTAGAGCAGGAATCTTTCTGTGAATTTCATGTTACATAGACACGAAATGTTACTGTCTTCAAGACAGAGCTGAAGTTTTCCTTTTTCAAGATTATTAGTGCTAAAAGATGTAAGAACAGTGCTCTAAAGATGACTCAAATTGTGGGGCAAAAATGTAAATTTTTCAGAAATGGGCAAAATATACCATAGAAAAATGCATTTAGTTTATAGGTTTAGTAGCATCCAGATGTAATTTAATCATTTTTCAGCAGTATTATGACCATGACATTTGTATATTTCACCCAGAGTGGAATTTATACTCTAAAATCCGAAATAGAAAGAGTAGCAACTCTAGGAATTCTCAATGAAGAGTTCTAAGATACACATGTGCATCTGTGACCTATGAACACTGCTAATGCTACATTCTTTAATGTCAAGTGGCTCACAAGAGCATTAAGAAGGTGGAGAATTTAAAGCGATGTTGAAATACAAAATGAAATAATTTGGGAAACAAGATTCATTCTGGAGAATGACAGTTTACAATTTTCCAGTGGTGGATAGAGTCAGGAGAGCGATGCTAACTGGGCTTTACCTTATACTCCTGGCTGTTAGTTTTTTTGAGCAGTAAACAAAATGTGTGGAAGAGAGGACTGTTAGAGTGGGAAGAGGACAGAGATAGATTTGGGCTGCAATCTGGGTCTGAGAATGATTCTAAAATAAGGAAGCATAGATGATAAAGCAAAGAAACAGATTAATATCATAGATACTAATCTTTGAGAATATTGTAAGATGTTAAAACAGATAAAAAGTATCAGGATACTTTAATATATTCGACAAAGTAGTTAAAGTGTTTTTATAGAACATATCTTGTTTTGCCATTTTCCTTCCAAATACACAGCAAAATTCCACTGGTGTCAGGGGGATGATGAACAATTAAAATTCTGTGTATATAAAAAAATCTCATTATTTTATTTATAACCTAACTTTGAAGATATAGAACTTATTGGACGATAGTTTAAGAATTTATGTTTTTTAATTATATCATGGAGTAAGCATAAGACAAATCTGTGTCTGGTCTGGAAGCTAAAAATTACATTTGTGTTGTACTGGGTTGAAAATTTAAGTCAGACTTGCATCTCACATTAATGTTCTTAAACTGTGAGTAACAACCATGAGGCTAAATCATACAAAACAGATTTGTGCACATAAAAAATATTCTTACTTCAAAAGTTTTCCTGCTGGCAAATGGGATTTATAAAGTTTTCTGTTAGAGGAAATTGTTTAGACATAGCATGTTCGTGGTATGATGACAAACTGAATTTTCATTAACAAATGGTCATTTTTCTAATCAGGAGGGGTTAGTTCATGCTGTAAAATGAAACAATCTGAAATTTTTGTACATTGAAACAAGAGGGCTCACACTGTACATTCTTCCTGACTGTCTTGGTTACTTTTCTCTCCTTGCTGAGACAAAATACCTGACTCCCAAAATGAAGGAAGGAAAGGTTTATTTAGCTCACAGTTTGTGGAGGTTTCAGCCCATACTTGGCTGGCTCCGAGGCAAAGCAGCACATGGCACAGGGAAACAGTTCATGGCAGCACAGCAGCAAAGCAGCAAGAGCAAAAGGGGGGAGTGGCAGAGAAGAGGAAGCCTCTTTCCCTCCCTTATACTGTAAGCAGGCTCCCCCCACCCAGGTGGCGTGTAGCACTCATACAGTCTCCATGCCCTCCTCTTGCGCAAGCTCAGGATGGATATACAGTAAGCACTCTGGCTGCCTGCTGAATCACATAGTTAACCTTTTAAACTTCTCAAATTGACTCAACCAACAACATCCCAGAAGGGGAAGGGCATGTCCTTTCACCCCAGGATGCAGAACTGTGAGTCCCTTAGCCAAACCTAAGTTGTGTCCCTAAGTTGACACAATGTATCAATCATAACACTGACTGTGTTTGAATTGTTTTTCTGTTGCACTCACTCAGGAAAGCAGACTGATCTTCCCTATGAACAGGGTCAGTCATCATGGCATAAGGAAAGATGGGTGATACACAACCCCCTAAAACTTCTCTATGGATATGACACCTATCAAAGCAACACAGAGCTTCCTGCTCAGCTAAGGGCGGTGTCCAGAGTGCAGCTGGATTTCTTTTTCGTTCTTGGGGAACATCAAACCACTTGCAGTCAGATAGGTCTTAAACTACAGACAACTCTCCTAAGTTTGTTATATAAATGGCCTAAAGATGGCTAATTTCATATTGGTTCCTACATTGCTTGCTTCTTCACAGTAAAGTGAGCAAGAACCGAGGCAAGGGCACGCAGAAGCCCCCTCAGCTCCCTACACTTACCACTGCTTTACATACAAGCGTAACTACACTTGGAATATTTGTGTTCATGTAGGGCCTGCCTGATTTTAGACCCTGTGAAGCTGCACCCAGTGTCTGCTAGACCATAGAAAGTCAATAGTCATAAAAGACCTCAAACTCCTGTTGCTCTTCTGAGCTCTCTGATCCAAAGGTTCCTCACATTATTGCTTCTGGGTACAGCCTCTCTGCTTTCCCCAGAGGTTGTACTTCCTCACTTTCCCTTCAAGAATAGTGACTCCAGGCTCTTGTCTCTAGGGTGGCTCCTGTCAGGGAAATCCACTCTGTCATGCAAGCTCTCCATATGCACCAGCCAGTAAAGCATGGGATATGATACTGTGACTTTGTGTTCTCTGGTTTCTTGCTACAGAATACTCATCACTTGTTCCCACCACCAGGTCCTTGAAATCTTGTCTTCTGCACACTTGAGCCTTGGATGTCTTCTCCCATGATTCTCTGTCTCCTCCAAAATGTCTGTGAAAGACTGTAATGATCTCATGATCAGCGGGGTGGGGGGTGGGGGATGTCACCTTGTTTCTGGGATTCTCAGGGATTTTAAAACTTTTATAAGCTTGCACTTGCCCTTAGAATTGTTAAAATTTTAGCTCTTTGCCTCTACCTCGTCTCTGTTGTGGCTACCTCTTCTTTTTTTGCTCTGTAAAAATGAAAGGACCCCTATAATCTATCTCTATGTGTAGGACTTACTATGCTTTGGATTTACTTCGGGAGTTTGAACAATATGATTTTATAAATTATCTGGGCTGTTCTCGTTAGAGTATTTATTAGCATAAGTGATTTTGTTTTGTTGAGACAGTACTTCCAAAGGAAGAAGCAGAAAAGGATTCTAGACTTTTTTATTTAACTTTGTGGTTGAGTTTACTGCTTCTGATTCATTATGAGGAGGTGAGTTTGCTGTTGCTTAAAGGTTAATGTTTAACCAATGGATAATTGTATGACACAAAAGCCACCCTATAAATTTGTGATAATTAATTATAACTGATATTACTTTCAAAAGAAGAAGCTGTGGTTATTTGGTTAGCAATATTTTAAACATAATATTCACTGAAAGTTTACTTTATACCTTAGAGTAATTATAAAAGTAAGCTTATAGGGTAGATAATCAAATTTATGATTGAGAAAATTTAAAAGGTCTTATATGACTTTTCCAGTTGAACGTTGCTAAGAGTTAATTTAAATGTTACTTTAGAGTAGGGCTTTCTAATTCCAAAGCCTAAGCTTTTAAAATTGTGCTATCCTACCTTAAATCATAAAACGTAGGTTGAAATTATAATGAATCATACTTGCCTTTCAGTTATAGTAGGAAACAAGAAAATCAAGTATAATTGGTAATTTAACATTGCTTTTATGGGGAAATATATTTCAGTCATGATATAGTCATCGTATGGCTTATATGAGTTAATACTATGTACATTTCTGTTTATCTTCATTTAAATTTTATGTTATTTTAGTTTTATGAGTCTATAAACCTCCAAGTTTAACACATTCATTTTAGAGAATAGTAGCTAATATTACATCTCACTGCAGTATCAGTGATGTATAAGAACCATTGTTGAGACAGAAATGTGTTAAACATCTGAATTTTCACTAGACAGTTGTCACTGTCCCCTTGTACAGCATTGACGCTAAAGGTGATCTTTTTAGAGTTAGAAGTCTTAATGTATTACTAAGAAGTAGCAATCTGCCTTAAACTCAGGCAATTATTTCTGTTGTGTGACTGTGGTAAAAACATCAGCACTTCCAGTCAGAGTGACTGCTATGAACTCATCCAAATTTTAAAGTTTCACAGGGAAATTGGAAATCATTGAGATCAAGAGAGGTAAAATAATTTTTGCAAGCTTTAACATTAAATAAGAGAAATAAATTCACCTTGGTGTTAATCTCACAAGATTGCTATTTTTTAACATTTGAATAAGTATTGTTTTAAATTCAGATATAGAAGAGGTTCCATGTATGAGAACAGATGATATCTTACTCTATAGCCATATTTGAATGTAAGAATTGTTAAAATGATGAAGATAAATGACCAAAATACCTATATGATGATTATGTATTAACCTACTTTTCCATAACTATGTTTGGATGAGCTGAAAATGTATACATAGGTCAGAGCCCAGGTAGACAGATAGTCCATGCATTATTGCTTTGGTTGTGTGCTTTAAAAATATTAAGAAATTTGTGTGAAATTCTGAAGTTACAGATGCTTGATTAGCACCTTAATTCCAAAGATGGTTGTAATTTTACACCGTTTCAGATTAATATAATTTAATTATTTCAAATTACTTTCTTACACAATTAATCAGTTTTAATGTAGTCAAATGTGTGTGCAACTATGTCCTATTTGCTATTACATACCGCCTTGTCTCATGTGCTCAGATGTTTTCTAGCTGGCTTTTGCTGGCATGTGGGAAATTTTTTACTCTGCACGTTGTGTAGCTCACCCCGATGTTCCTTAAGTTTTTTGTCTGGAATGGAAATAACAAGCATTGGCAACCCCCTTGCTTCACTTTCTTCTATTTCTCAACTCCTTTCTCTTATAATCCATAGTTTGGGAATCTTGGATGGAACCTGGGAATCTTGAAAGGAACAGAATTTATCTCATATAGAGTAGGGGCAAAGGAGAGAGAGACACACACACAGAGAAAAGAGACAGAGAGAGGGAGAGAGAGACAGAGACAGAGAGACAGAGAGACAGAGAGAGAGGACAAAGGAGAGGGGAGAGGAGAGAATCAAAAAAAAAAAAAAAGAGAGAGAGAGGGCAAAACTCCTGAGAGTAGGAAGCACAGGTAAGGCATATGCAAGGATTGTGGAATATTCACTTAGGAATGGAGACTGCAATGCGAATAACTAGGCTCATGAAAACTGATCTCCACTTCAAGGTCAGTTGTTTTGCTAAACAGATTGAAGAAAGAATAAAGAACAGAATATTTTGCCAGAGTTGTTGTTTGGAATCCCAGTGGTGGTACCTTGTGGAAACTGAACAATAGTAGTAGTACAGGGAATAGTAAGAGTGGACTTGAACTTTCTGACTGCATTCAGGGCTGTGTGAAGAATCAGAGAACGCGCTCACCCTCAAGTGAGGAGACAAGAGAACTCATGAGTCAGCAGAGGTTTCAAATTCCGACAGGGGCCCTTGTCTTGCAAACAGGGATACATGCGTGGCCATCAGTATATGTGCCACTGGTGGGTGGCAACACCCTGACTCAACACCAGCTGGAGACTTGTGCAGAGCAGTCTCCGGTTCAAAGGCTTGAATCCAAGTGCTACAGAGACACTATAGCGAAGCAGTAGCTCCCAATCAAATAGTCATGGGATTATTTAAACTACATCCTTCTGTACATATAATGCTGAGATAAATTGAATAGTACTCATCTTACAGGCACTCAATTTTCCAAAGAAGTTCTTTTTTTTTTTTTTTTGTGGTACTGGGGATCGAACTCAGGACCCTGCGCTTGCTAAGCAAGCGCTTATTCCACTGAGCTATATCCCCAGCCCCTAAAGAAGTTCTTTAAACTAGAGATTTCAATCTTCAGGTTTTCAATAGCAATGTTTTCTCCTCTAATACCCAGAATGATGTGTGATTGTCACTTCTTTTATAATACGAAGTATTACATTTTCTGTATTTGGGCAATAGTAAGAAAAATATCCCCTCCTGTTCCCGGTAATATTATATTAGTTAAATAATTATTCTGGTTTTTATATTTGTTGCCCAATTACTTCTGTTTGCAATATGTGTGTATGCTCACTCTAGCAATATTGCTATTGCTAAAAAGTGCTAAATAGAAATGCTAGCTGTGATAAGCTGTGCCGTTTAGTCAGAAATGTCCTTCATGAAGCAATACACGTATCGGTTTCCCTTTGTTCTGCATTATGAACTCTGATTTCCTTTTAGATATATTTACCTTGGTAACAAAGTCTCATATTAATTTAGTTCTCCTTTTGTTGACATGGGTTGCAGCAGACACTGTGGAGGACCACCTAGGCAACTCTCTTTGAAAGAGGAGTAGTTGCCTCCATTTTGGCTGAGCCTGACCCTATTTCCGTGTACTGATAGGTACAGAGATGGCTAGGACTTTTCCTAATCCCTTCAATTGGCTTTAAGCAATGCATTTCGGTCGTCAAGGTGCTGATGGTAATTTTTGGAAAAGGCCGGCGTGTTTTCCCAGAACCCTGGTTGTTCCCAGGAGTGAGCCGGGATGTGGCGGGATGTGTGAGCCAGTGCTCCACACTGTCGACTGGGATTGAGCCTGCAGATAGAGGCTATGATTTCCTGGGGCTTCAAAGATTGCACATCAGAGTTGAAGCAACATTAGCTACTATCTCAGTTGTGATATGCATGTTAGTCTTTCTGCATATCCTTCTCTCCGCATTTGCAGAGGGGATTTCTGGCCTTCTACCTAACCCACCTCATGGGGCTCATCTACTTCCCACCCACGGTTCTCACAGGCGCTCATCCTCAAGCCATTCCCTTCTTCATGAAGGGATAAAACCTGGGTCTAGCCTTGGGTTGAGGCCTTTGTTCCAGATGGCCATCACTGTGGCTGGACTTAGGACCCCTTGGCTCCCCATAACTACAAATATGCCTTAGTGTCTTTATTTTCGCCACGGGTTGCACTGGAAGTGGAAGCTTGGAATTAACTTGCTAGAATTCCAATAATTTTCTGTGGGATTACACATGCAAACTTCCTGGGCCAGGAAAAGGACCGGGAAAGGCTCTCTATAAGACATGACATTTGTATTTGTTCCATTGCATTACAAATTGAGAACACTGGCCAGTGCCTTCCACTGGGACAGTGTCTCCCAAAGACCAAAACTTAAATTCAGTCTCAAGTATGAGGAGTGCTTGACATAGGTTTGTGGCATCTCAGGTAGTAAACACATATCTGGCAGGTATTACATAAGTATAATTCTGGAAATGCAATACTAGTTCTGGTCTATTCGGATAATTTTCTTAGTGTTCTTTATTTTATGTAACTATTTGGTTAAACTATATGGTGACTGCTACCAACAACATAATTTCATGTTCATTTACCCCCAAAGCATACTAACTTTAAAAATATGAATACATTTATTTTATATGCTTAATAAGCTCAACAAACTGGTGCTTTGAGGATATTTGATTCTAAGGTAGAAGTATTGTCTGCAAATAGACACTGTAATTATATGGTATCATTATTGTACTGTCGGTAGAGATTACTCTAGAATATAATTAATGAGAAAGATGATGCATACAACGCAGGAATCATCTTTGCAGTCTGCGTATATGTACAAAGGAAGTAAGTTAATAAAATAAAGTTAATGAGTACTTTAAGTTAAGGAGAGTTTTCTTGAGTTCAATTACTTTCTCCGACTGCTTTAAATTTAGCTGGTGTTGGGCATCATTACCTTTGTAGGAAGTCTCAGTTTGTAACATTTTAAAATTAAAAATAAAATGAGAATTCAGATGACTTAAAGCAGTATTTTTAAACATGTTACATCAGACTACAGTTTCAGCTTCTTTATAGCAAGAAATTGTCACCCTTTTTACTGCTTAAAATGATGAATGTAACATGATACACTCAATAGATAAAGAGGATGAATACATAGAGGCATTTGAATGAAGTAAAGGCTATTTTAATTAAAATTGAAATGTTGAATTTAAAAGAAACTGAATAAGTAGCAGATGTAATTTGGAGAGCATAATGGAAAATCTGAATTACTATTAACCATATAAAATCTGAATTACTTGAAGCACCCCTCTCTGAGAAGATAGACATTTTAAAGCTATGTATCAGGCCAGTTATTTCAACTCTAACTAGTTTCCATCAAGATACCTATAAATTACAACAACATTTTAAGTATTTAATTCAGTCTAAGGAAAAATGAAATCCTATGGTATTTGAAATCTTAGATAATTAAACAGAAAAAAATCCTAAAAACTCATATGACCTTTTGAGGAAAATGCCCATTTTATTTGATTTTCATCTTTTGTAAAAGTTAAAAGAATGTGAATTATCTAGCACCCTGGTAGACCTATGGGTTATTTGCAGTTTTCAGAATTTGAAGGATAACAAATTCTATTTATAATTCAATTATTAAATAAAATTTATAGTGGGAGGTTATGTCTTTGAAGGGTCAGCATTTTCCTGTTGTGTGCCTGTAATGAAGTTCATTTATGAAGAAACTTAAAAAAATGTGTTGCTTTCATGACAAAGGCAATGCTTGGTCATTATAACTAATCAAATCTTCACAGTATCTCAAGGAAAAATGAGGTTCTGAGTAAATAGGGACACGGAATACATTTCTATCACTCTCTTTGAAATAGTACAGTAGAGATGAAGGTATTTAAGCATCACTATTGCAATTTATTTCTAATTACTGATAAGAGGCACTATTTCTGGAGTGAGACAAAGCCTCGGTGTTGTTTTAATCTGCATGTTCTTCCACTATTTTTTAGTAATTCTTTGCTGCAGTCAATCCTAATTATGAGTATAATGGCTTTTCTGAGGCTCAGGAGTTCTTATAGCAAAACTAAAGCTGAGGGGCCACCAATCACACAATATACCTAAAGACTATGTTACTTCAATGACTTTCTTTTTTTTTCTACAAAACAACATTTACAAAAATTAGAATTTAATTTTGGATTTTTTGTTTGTTAGCTTTATATGGTTTTAGAGGCAATGCTATGCAAAGCTTTATTGCTAAAGCTTAAAACTTGGGCTTTGCATCATGTTTTAACTTATTCAATATGACACAGATAAATAAGTACATAAAAATTTATGGGCTTTAGTGACAATAAGATATGTAGCATGCTGTAACTGAACATGTACATATATGTGTCCATATATGTATATATGGGTTGGAAATATTTTTAAAGCCCGGCAAATTAGTGGTCGTATTCAAAGAGATATAAAACACAGAGCAGGGCTGCTTTTACTCTATTAGCTACACAATACTTTTCTGTTATTGCCAAGGAATTGCTAGGGCTTTATTCAGCAGATTCTGAAAAAGGTGGAAGAAAAACCAAATCAATAATTTGAATTCTGATAACAGCTGTCATAAGAAACAGGTGCTACATAGCAGTCAGTGTAGAAGTGAGTTCAAGGCCAGCATGAACTACATAGTGAGACCCTGTCTCAAAAAGTATACAATAACAACAAAAAGTCTGGTCTGTTTCTAAACTCTTGGAGGTAGTGTAGTACTCAGAGTTGCTTGTGTCGGGGTGTGGTGGTGCATGTTGTAACTCTAGCACTTAGGAGGTGGGAGCATGAGGATCGCCATGAGTCTGAGCCCAGTGCGGGCTACATAGTGAGTTCAAAGGTAGCTTGAACTACATAGTGAGATCCCGTCTTAAAAAAAAAGAGAGAGAAAGAAAAAGAAAAAAAGAATGAAAAGAATTGCTTGTAGACAGCCCAGGGAATTACAGATATTGATACTGAAGTAAAAATATTATTGTTCAGTTTTATTCATTACTTTTTCAAATGGTTATTAAAGTTTTAAGACATAAGTACTTTGGGTGCTTAGACTTTCCATTTAATAAATAACCTATTATTTATTTGACTTAAAGGTGCTATAGGATAAGAACAATAGAAAATCACTGAAATTTCTGAGAAAGGAAAATGTTGGGGAACATCCTGTGTATAACACTTATTAAAAAGAAAATTAAACAAAATATAAATGATACAGAATGTCAAAACAAGATAGTGGGAAATTAACAATGGTTGTTATACTGCATATTATTCTCTTCAAAACAGTGTTCAGATTGCCAGATCTGGGCATGCAAAATTGATCAAACAATGAGGGCTTAACTGCTCCTTTCAATAAACCAATAGAATATGGTACTTTTACAAAATAGAATTCCCTTAACTCAGATATATCAGACAAAAATTTGTGTTTCATGGAGACCAATCAAATTTAACACACACCAAACTAATTCTAATGAGCTTGATTTTTTGTGTGTGAGTTTGTTTTTTACTCTCAGAACATTCTTTGTTACTGTCTATGATTGTTCTTTGCTTTTTTTTTGGTCTATCATGAAATTCAGCTTCTTGATATGGTTTGCATTCAATTGATAAAATGTGTATGTTAATATTGTGTTCTGATTATAATTTTATCTTACATATCAGCATATAAATCTCAAAGAAATTTTCATTTTAAGATCCCCCATCGAACCAATTAGCATTTAAAATGTTTACCATGAAAGCACTAATTGTTCTGTTATTTATGCACTTTCAGTTAAATTTTAATTAGGTTATTTATTTAGTTCATTTTACAATAGTCCTTTCTGTGGTACATGTGCCTTTGATGGCAAGTATTAATGATGTAAAATAGTTCTGTACAAAGAACTTCCATGTGATTCTTTGATCTATGGAAGCATTGCAATTTTGTCACTCATTAGCTTACACATGTTGAGAATAAAGGGCACTATTCACTCTTACAGAGAAATTTTCAGCACAGCTGCCAAGAAAGAAAAAAAATTATAGAACCATGTTCACCAACAATTAACTATCCAGAAAAATCCTTCTGAGATAAGCCAGAAAAAAGTTATACAATAAAGTCATTTTGGTAACACATTATACAATGTGTTTTGATGAACTATAATTAATATTTTTATTTTAAGTGCTCTGAATATTTCTGCAGTGTATAAATGAGTTGAATATTGAGGGACTACCAGAAATTTTTTTTGCAAGATAACATACATTATCCCTCCCCCAAAATTACTGTTCTTAGCAAGAGTTTTAGATGTGCTATATAAGAAATGTAGTGTAAGATTCAATAATATTTAGTAAATTTTTACTGAGTGTCCACTATATTTATCAGTTGCTACTGGTAGCTGAATAGACAATGATGGACACAGGAAGCTGTGGTCTCTTTTCCTTATGAGAGAGACATTCAGCTCAATAGACTGAAAATAAACTGAGCATGTTTTACTATAACACTTCATTTTAATATCATGGGCCAGGTACTGTACGACTGTGTTAACTTTGTAGTGACCAGGAATGTTCATGTGCAAAAAAAGAAAAAGAAAGGGAGGACAGGAGGAAGAGAGGGAGGGAGAGAGAGGGAGAGAGGGAAAAAGGAAGGGAGGGAAGAGAGACAGACAGACAGACAGACAGACAGACAGAAAAAGAGAGAGAAAGGGAGGGAAGGAGGGGGAATGAACGAGACTGACTTGAGAGCAGGGAGCAGTGGCCTGGAGAACTGAAGAGGTAGGAAAGTGCTAAGAGGAAAGAAGGTAGAAAATATACAGCTTTGGAAACATCTTTAGGGACCTTACATGAAGTTTTGTTTTCCTGTTCTTCCTTGTTAAAATGCTAGTTTCATGAACACAGAAAAATGTTTGGGTTCTTCCTGGTGTCCCAGGAACACTGGAAGACTGTAGATGCTTGAAACTAATTTTGAATAGAGGAAATAGGGTATTCAGCTAGGTTGAGCATAGGTTAAAGATCGAATAATGAAGAAAAAAAGCAGAGGGATGCACAACCGAAGTCTTGATTCACTCTGAATATTCATGTATTTATCAAATTTTTATTTTGAAGTCCTCATTACCACTTTGGCTGTGTCTGAAGACAGGGCCTCTAAGTAATTAACTAAAGTCAAATGTTGTCATTAGGTGCATGCCTGTAATCACAGGATGAAAAGTTTGAGTCCAGACTGGGCACCTTAGTGACTTACTGAGACTTGTCTCAATAGTTATAAAATAAACAAATACACCAATAAAGACCTGGGGATATACCCTAGATTTAAGCCCCAGTACCACTGAAAAATATAAGGTTGGCAAACATAAGTAATGTATTTAGTAAAATTATCATCATTATACAAGGAGATACCAGCCATCTCGTGATCTCTGTGAATATTCAGTGAGAAAGTGGCTATTTACCAGCTGAGAACACTCATTGGAAACTGTTACAGCTTATATTTAGATGGCCCCCACAGCCTCATGCAGACATGAATTTTGGGAGATGATTGGATCATGGAGCCATGATACTCATTGGTGGAATATTCCACTGGTGAATTTATAGCTAAATATGATGTTGGGAGGTGAAGCTAGGCAGAGGACATGGGTTACGAGAGGCGAGGCTGGCAGGTCTATCTCCCTCCTCCTCCCTTGATCCCTCTCTCTGCTTCCCATCACCAAATCCTGAGCTGTTTGCCCTCTGATAGGCCCCTCTGCCATGCCAACCATTTTGGCAGTGAACCAAAATAAGCCTCTCCTCCTTTAACTTGCAGGTATTGGGTATTGTATTTAAGCAATCAGAAAGTAACTAATATAGAAACCAAATTTGCTAGCACTTTGATCATGGAGTCCTAGCCTACAGAAGTGTGAGACATATTTGTCTGGTTTCAGCCACCTGGGCTATTGTATTTCATTACCATATTGGAGAAGTCTTCAGTCACCAAGCACTATAATTTAGTGTATGTTTCATTTTTAAATAGTGCATATTTTATTTGAAATTATTAAGCAAGGAAGAAGTAGGCAAATCACTGGCTATCTAGTGGGAGAAGGTTGGAGGCTGATATGGAGAAGTGGAAGTAGAAAAGTTGAGATACATGGAATTAGGTAGACTGGCAGAACTTCATACCAAATTACATGGGGAATGAATGATTTTTATATCTTAACAATTTGATTATGTGCACACCATAACAGTCAACCTTGGGAATTGAGGAAAATGAGGGCGTGGTGCTTGTAGTGTTGACTTTGATATTTTTGAGATATATTTGAATAAAGGTATTCAAGCGGCAGTTGGATACATGTTTTGGAAAGGTGGCAGAAAATATATAGTTGCTCTTCATTGGGATCTATATGTTACTTCAGTATATTGATGTTTTTAAAAAGCGTATGAGTGAGGGACTAGAAGAAATCTTCAATGAAAAATAACAAAGTTTAGAAGAAAAAGAGCTTGCAACAAAATGTGTAATTGTGGAAGAGAAAAATAAAACTGGGATATTTTTGAGGATCAATTAGTACAAGGTAACTTTGAAAAGATTTAATGTGACAAATATTTTCATATTGCAATAGTATGTTTCTGGAAAATATAAGTACTTTTCCTATTTCTGAACCTGTGACAAAGTCCAGTGGTGGTGAACCTATGGCATGTGTACTACAGCCAGCTACTCGCTGTCATTGAACACTAAGAGGCTTGCCATCTCTGTATGGTCTATCTTCAAATACATATTCAATGTAATTAAAATTTAATTTCCAACACAGTGAAAATAAAACTACTCTTAAGTAGCTTCCTTCGCTTCCCTTGTGTAGATACCACCCAAGGTGGAATAATAGTTTTCTTAGCCAATGGATAGCACCTATGCCCTTGCTAGTGTGATTTTCAGGGCCACATACAGGTACATATGTTACTCATTTACAAAGACTGTCTATTGTGTATTATATAAAAAACAATGTCAACTGTTTGGCAATGAAATTTTTCCTTATTTCAAAAATATAAATATATAAGAAAGAGCTCTTTTTATAGAAATTATACTGGGATGGGAAAGAACTTTAGTTAGGGTAAAGTGATCACATAATAAAACTACTTAGGTGAGGAAGGTGATAGGCTTTATAGTAAAAGAATGGTGATGTGAGCACTGGATTTAAAATTAGGATTTTTAAATACATTTGATTTTTATTTTATACTTGTATGATTTATATTATCTCTCTAATTTAAAAAGCTGTGTTGTTTAATTCATTTAAGTCCAGTACTGAAATGATGATAGAAAAATGCACATAGTGATTAATTTCTTCACAGTGAGCTTCCAAACGAGATTTCCTATTGCCATATGTCCCAGGAAATGCAATCAAAATATTAATGTACTATAGGCAATGGATGACATTTTCCCATATGAATTTCACAGCAACACAAAAAAATGAATTTCACTGGGGCTGGGGATCTTGCTCAGCAGTACAACACCTGCCTGGCAAGCATTACGCCCTAAGTGCGATTCTGGTACCACCCAAAAGAACAAAACAAAACAACAACAACAAAAATAAAATGATTCTTAGTACAATAAGAGAATGGTGAAGAAGGCACAAAAGACTGCCAGATAAATATTGTTTTTAAGCAGTTCAGTTATTTACTGAATTCACGCATTTGGGGGATGTTTTCAAAATAAGTACCTATTTCTGGTTGTTCCAGCTTTTTTTTTTTCTAGGTTTTTGTTTTTGCTTTCCATTCTCAATTTCTTATCCAAATGACAATGACAATGATTTAAAAAAATAATTTATTTTCAGAACACTTACATAATAACAGCAAAATTACAAGACGATATAGAGATTTCTCCTAAACTGCTGTATTAGTCCATTTTCTAGTTGTATGTTATCTGCGTTAGATTCCTAATAAATGCAAGAAGTTTATTTAGCTCACATGTTCGAGTGTTGAAAGTCCAAATAGAATAGTATTAGCTACATGAAGGGCCCTTTTGCTTATAAATATCCATTCACATTATGGTAAATGGCGTCATGGCAAAAACATGCACAATAGTGAAATTGCATGGTAACACAGGGAGGCAGACAGAAAGGTGATCCCGTCTTCCCCTTCCATAAAAACTCATTCATAGGAACTAACTGGGGTCTCATAAGACCTAGTTTAATTCTGTCCTAGGGCAGTGCCTCTAATCACCCAATTACTCCTCATGAGGCCCCACTTCTTAAAAGTTCTATGTCACCTCCAAATATCACCACACTGAGGATCAAACTTTCAACATACTAACCTTTGAGGAATAAACTGTCTCTGAACCATGGCACCTTTTACCTACCACATCTATAGTCCCTTTCACTAAGAACCTCTCTCAGCAGAGTGCTACATTTATTATAATTGCTGAGCCTATATTGGACCCATAATTACCAAAAGTCTATATTTTACATTAAGATTCACCCATATTGTTTTTAGACAAATGTATGTACTACGCCATCCTTACAGCACCGTGCAGAGTATTTTGCACTACTTTAAATAACATTGTTGTTCCACCTCTTTATCACTCTCTCTCTCCTTCAAACCATAGCAGGTATTCATTATTTCCTTATCTCAAAAATTTGCCTTTTCTGGAATGTTATACAGTAATAAGCATTGAAAAATGCTCGATGTTTTTAAATGCATTTAAGGTTCATTTTTATTTTAGCACTGAATAATATTCTAGGATCTGAAAATACCAGTTTGTTTATTCATTCACCTGCTAATGGACATCGGTTGCTTCCGAGTTTTGACGATCTGAATAAAATCACTGTATATATTTATTTGCAGATTTTAGTGTGAACATGTTTTCAATTTCTGTGCATAAATATAAAGAAGTATGCAATTAGTGTATTGCATACTAAAAATATACTTAAGTTTGTAAGAAACCACCACACTGCATGAAAGTGGCTCTAGAAATGTGTATTTCCACCAGCTGGAAATACTGCTACTGTTTTTCCAAATCCTTGCCAGCAATTTCTGTTTCACTTGCATTTCTCTGATGCCTTATGGTGCAGAGCATCTTTTCTTATGCTTTATTTTCCCTCATTGTGTGCTCTCTAGTGAGATGTCTGGTAATGCCTTGGAAATATTTTTAATTGACTTGTTTTTATTAATTGTCAAGCTTTAAGTGTTTTTTTTTTTTTTTGCATATTTTGGATAACCGTCCTTTATCAGCTGTTTCTTTCAAGTAGTTCCTGTTTGTGCCTTATCATTTTAGTCTCTTGACATGGTTGTATGTAGAGAAAAAGTTTTTAACTGTAATGAAGTATATTTAGATATTTAATTCTGTTTTGGATTGTGCCTTTTTGTTGTATCTAAAATGCTCTCATCATACATAAAATCATTTAGGTTTTTTTCTCATCAGATTTTCTAGGAGTTTTATAGTTTTAAATTTTGCCTTTCACTGTAAAATCTATCTTGTGTTAATTTTTATGAATGAAGCTTTTAGATCCTTTTTTTCCCTGTGGATATATAGTTGCTTCAGCACCATTTCATAAATGATTAACTTTGTTTCAGTAATGTCTTTGACTAGACTTATGTGGTTCAATTTCTGGTCCTTATATTCTGTTCGATTGATTTATTGCTATTCTTTCACCAAGATCACAATCTTTTGCTTCCTGGAGCCATACACTAAATCTTAAAATTAAATATTCAGATTTCTCAAACTTTTTCTCACCTCTCAGTGCTCTGTTGGGTGTTCTGGCTCATTGGCAATTTGTATAAACTTCAGAACCAGTTTATTAATATTCATAAAATAACATTAAAATTTAAATCAGAATTCTATTGAATGTAACAAACTATGAATTTACATGAGGGAATACTGAGTTTTCCTATCCAAAAGCAAATATTTCTCCATTTATTTAGTTATTTGCATTATGTTAGTACAATGGTATATTTTTCCTCTGTTAGATCTTCAGCATATTTGGTCCTGAAGTCTCCCCCTACTTTTTTCAGTAGTTTTGAGTCTTACTGTTTAGATCTTTGATTTGAGTTGATTTTTGTACAGAGTGAGAGATAGTGTCACATTTGAGTCTTCTGCATGTAAATACTGAATTTTACCAGCACCATGTGTTAAAGTGATGATCCTTTCTCAAGCATATGCTTTTGGCACTTTTGTCAAGAATTAGGTTACTATAGGTGGGTGGGTTTATGTATGAGACCTTTATTCTCTGCTGTTGATCTTAGTGTGTATCTTTGTTTGAGTGCCATGCCATTCTGATTACCATAGCTCTGTAGTATATCTTGAAATCAGATATTATGTTGTCTCAAGATTAGTAACTTGTGCTCAAAATTGCAAGGACTGCTTTAGAATTCGTGAGCTTCCATATAAATTTTAGTATTGAATTTTTAGTTCTGTGAAAAATGTCCTTATTTTGAAGGGTATCATTGCTGTAGACAATGGAGTTAGACAGAACTACTATAGGCAGTCAGACAGGGCTAGGCCCTCAGAAGTAGCCAGGGTGGAAGATGGGATACCTTGTAACTGTGGGGGAGACAGATATCTCCAGCTGTGGGCCAGACCTCAAGACAAAGGATAAAACAAGTGCTCCTACATGTATCCCTAAGGATAAACATCAGGGATTGATATTCCACATAGATCTCTTTCATGTTGAGAAATCCAGAAAGAGTCATTAACTCAACCCTGACAGGAAAAGCCCCTGTTCTGTATTCTTGCTTGCTTTCTACATGACTCACTTTCCTATTTGATCCTAATACAATCAATTTTACCTGAACAATTATGCTTACAATATTATTGGTTGATCATAGCCTTGTCCCACCTCATGCCCATCTTGTGATTTTCCACTTTTCCCCCACCTTAGACCCACCTCACCTTGTTGTTTTGTCCTACAAAACCCCTAGGAAAGGCAAGGTCCTTGGAAACCCACATGAGTCCCCTTCTGTCCCTCTCTCAGACAGAAGCTTTCTTTCCCTCAATAAATATATCCTGCTCTTAACCTCCACTGTTTCTAAACTTCACTATTCAATTTTAGAGAACACCAACTTGTCCCAGATATCCTTTAGGTTGGGAGAGTCTTTCTCCTATATCACCGTGTTGAGTCTGTAAATCACTTTTGACAGTAGATATATTTTAACAACATTAATTTTTTCAGTCCATGAACACGAGGTCATTCTGTTTTCCTGTGTCTTCTTCAGTTTCATTCATCTGTGTTTTGTAGTTTTCATTACTACAAAGGAAGGTCTTTCCCTGAAGGTTCTTCATGGAAAAAAGATGATTCATATCTTTAGTTAAGATTGTTCCCAGGATTTTTGTTTTTTGGTGGCTATTATGAAAGGGATTAGTTTCGTATTTTCTTCTTAGTGTATTTAATATTGTTGTATAACTACTGATTTGTATGTGTTCATTTTGTATCCTGCTACTTCACTGACTCTTTTTCAGTTCTGTAGTCTTTTGGTGGAGTGTTCAGGTTTGTCAACATACAAAGTTATATCTGGAAACAGAGATAATTTTACTTCCACCCTACCTATTTGCATACATTTCATGGTCATGGTATCTTCCCTTCCAAGTAAGTATTTGCATACCTTTCATTTCTAGTCTTCCCTAATTGAAAGTTTCACAAAATTCAGCAGTGAAGCCTTCAGTTTGTGGACTTTTCTCTTTTTGGGAGTCTTTATTCCTGACACAGTCTCACAGCTTGTCATCCCTTGACATTGGTTAGCCTAGCTAAAACTTGGTTAACGTTCCTCCACGTTCTCTGGGAAGTTAGATAGAATTCCTCCTCTACAGGTACACGTTTTATCCTTGGATGTTTTCAGGGTTTTTTTGTTTTCTTTTTTTTTTTACTTTTGTTTTCTATAGTCAGAAATATGCTCCAGTATAATTTAGAGATTTTGCTTGTTGCTGGCATGTTTCCTCCTTAGTATTCTCTGAACTTCCTTGTATCTCTGACTTATCTGACATTAATTTGAGGAAAAACATGTCATCGACTGCAGTATTCAACTCACATCTTTATTTGTTCCTTTCCACCTAAATCTCTAATTTTACATATTATGCCTTTTACAGTTATTCTTTGATATTCTATGCTGCTTTTCTTCTTTCTTTTTGTTTTTTCATTCAAGTTGAAATTTTTATTAAGATGCACTCAAGCTCAGATATTCTTTCCAAAACCATGTCCAGTCTCCTAATAAACATAATCTTCATTTCTTTTACAGTGTCTTTAATCTGTAGTTTTTAATCTTTGATTCGTGTTCAGGATTTTCTTTTTGTTTTTAATGCACATCTGTTCTTATATGCTATCTATTTTATCCACTTAGGACTTAATGTCTTAATGGGTTTTTCTTAAATTCCCAGTATGGTAATTCCAATATCTCTGCCATATGTGGTCCTGATGCTTACTCTGACTCTTCAAATTGTATTTCTGCCTTTCGATGTGCCTTATAGTGAACTATTACACATTGCCTTTATTAATTAATAGAGGTGAGGTAAGAAGAAGGATGCAAAAGTCCTATGCTCATGGCTGAGATTTTTCATAAACTTATACCTCTGTACTATGAACTTCACAAGCAAAACTACATTTCTCCATATTTTTTCTACCTCATTACATTGAACTCCAGCTAGAACAGGCTGGAATTGGATATTCTTCTTCCGCTATCAAGTTAGGCCTCCCTTACCACAGTTTAGGCCCTGGTTAACCAGTTTTACCTAATAACAAAACATTGATAAACAAAACATAATACTATGGTATGTTTTAAAATTGTTACTTCTCACCTCTCTCTGCCTAAAGTAATGGGGATTCTTCTCTGCTATTTACTGAGGGCACTGCTTGGGCTTCTGGATACAAAATTCACAGACTTATACAAATGTCTTCATTAAGCCTGCAGCCATTCATCAGTTATAACCAGACTTGCTTAACCAGGCACTGGTCCCCATGGTAGTTTCTGCTCATGAGTGTTTGCTCCTACAACATGTAAATTTTGGTACTTACCTGTTTGTTCAAGTTTGGAACAGCAACTGGTCCTCCGTCTTCTCTTATGAATAAAGAGAGATTTATTGATTTTAAATCTGTTCTGTTTTGTACTGTAAGTCAAAGTAAAGATTTCTAAAATTCTTATGTTTGGAACTAGAAGTCTCTGTCAGTAATTTTGTAATATAGTTTTTGAAGATTTATTTGAATGGTTTGCAGTTGGTATAAATATACTTTTTATTTCTGAGATTTGATTCCACACATGGACTTGCTCACAATTTCTAACTTCACTATAAATGAACTGAAAATTCTGATAATTAATCTCTTGCATGATTTATATCTAAAAAACCAAAAATATGTCCTGCATGCATACTTACATAGGTCAAATAATTGAGTACATTTCTAACAGGCAAATCTGGCCACACATTCATTAAAATTAAATTTTTCACTTTTAATTTTGCTCACAAAATAAGTGGAAGAATTTCCATGACTAATTTTTTACTCTATGCATTTCAAACTTGGTGTACATTTGTCCCTGCCAAATGCTGTGTGCCATCTCTCATCACGATAAACTCTCAGCTCCTGTGCTTCTGTGCCTTGAAACTAGGTAAGTTAACAAGGTGGGAAGTCCTCCCTACAGATGGCTACTTATGTATTCACAGAAGTCACTGAAATCCACAGAAACTCATCCTTCTACATCATAAGTAAATACCACACAATTTCATCTTTCTCTTTCCTGGGTCTTAAAAATGCAACCACTTCAGCAACATCTGATCATTTTTAATAACAGTAATTTTATTTGGTTGTAACTCAATTCACTGATTTTGCAAAATTTCTGAAAATACTGTATTGCAGAAGCACATCATGAGAATTTGCCTCAGTGCCCCAAAAGGAGCCAAAAAGTGAAGAGCCCTGAAAGTTAATCCTTAGTAGCTGTATATTCCTTTATTCTAGAGTTCCATTCTTAATCATTCATTTTTATGATGACCAAAAAAAGCTTCACAGTAATAAAAATAACACATGATACATTTTAGTGACTAGCAAGGTGATTAATTACAGGCTGAAATCTGGGTTATTTTTCATGAGGAAATAATTACTACAATTATCTTTAGTCTTGATATGCATTTAAATGAAGTATTTTTAAAGAAAGTTTCTAATTATCTTGACTCTGAAGATTTCCAAATCTTATTCTTCTTATGGAAATCACAGTTCTTACAATATATAAACTCAAGAGAAGTCATTTAGTCATGACTAATTATTAGCACAAATGTCAAAGATAATGTTTGCACTTCATATTTTCCATTTATAATAATGTTTCCTTTTCCTTAGGAAATAAAACCAGTGTGCAATACAGAAACTATCTGGGAGTATGAATTAAAATATCTACAAATTTATTCAAATTGGCATATTTTCATATTTATAAAATGGCTCTGTTTTACATGAACTCATAAATTTTCAAGCGGGTATAAGTGATAATGTTTAAAAAGGGAAATTATTGTGCTTTAAAGTATAGTCTGAAACTCTCTAAAACAAAATTGATTTGTCTCTTACCACTTATTTTTATAAATAAGTAATGGAAAATGAATTCATTCACATTACTAAAGGGCTTTTGACAGTCAATACTAACATGTAAATGGAGTTTGAGAATTGGCACTTTTCGGCTGCAAGCAACCTGAAATAAATCCTTAGTGACTTGGAAAATATTTGCACTTCAGCATTAAATTTTGGAAGTTTTCTTTTCTGACAAGCTTTGAGGTTAGGACTAGTTGTTTGTTTATTGCTGTTCCATAGTGAATATCTGAGCTATTTTCAGAAATCAGATCTTTATTCTCCAAGGAAAAATACTCTAAACAAACAGAGAAAATCTTCTGAGGGAATTCTGTTTTTAATAACTAGTCCTGTAAGAGCAAACAAATAGAAGCAAATTGTTTAACAAAAAACTCACTTATAGATTTTTGTTTGAATCTTTAATGCCACTATTATTCCATTTTACAGTGTGGATATGTACACAATAAAAAAATGTATTTATAGGACAATTTTATTTTGGGGAGTGGATCTCCCAGGAGTGTCCAGACTCTTTTCATCATAAAGACTATAGCATTACAGCATGATCTCGCTAAAAGTCCTTTAAAAATCCTACTATAATTCTAAACTATTCTGTGCATGTCCATAATTCATGACTGTAAAATAGCCTATATTCTGAAAATACATATTGAACATTAAATCAATATATAACAGAAACTTGAAGTGTATAGAAAATCATTGCTTTTACGGGAAACAATGTCCAACAGTTATCTTTAATAATTTAACTATTCCATTTGGAAAAATAAAGGCAGTTTTAACTAAGAAAAGTCTTCCAAGAAGTAATGTTTGTTCCAGTGTCAATTTTGATAAAATATTTGAGCTTATTTCAAAAGAGAACAGCATTATTTGTTGTTAGCAGCATAAAGTATCCAAATCAAGTAGGCAAATTTTCATCATCAGAAAAATTTAATACAAACCAAAAAAATACATGAGTGACATATGAAAACATTGTTTTGTAAGATTGCCTGATCATGTAAATGCCACCCATTGAGGAGGTTGCGAGGACAGGAGGGCTTCGAGTTTTGCTGCCGTTTCTCCTCCCTCCTTTCTCTGTGCTTTTTGCAGAGCTTCCAGCAGCACCGTGCTGGGACAGAGCAACCTGAGGTTCACAAGCTCTCTGCTGCACTGGCGCCGCTACCAGAAGGGTCCCGGGAAGAACTTTCCATTTTCTATGGAAAAGAAGTGGCAGTTACTTGGCTCTGATGACCTTGTACCTTGGATCTGGCTTTGCGTCACCTTTCTTTAGAGTAAGACACCAACTGCTTAAGAAATAACGATATTTCACTTCATCCCCTTTCATAGATGGGAAGAGTTTCTCAAGAGGTGTGATCTCCTTGGAAACAGGTTAAACTAAATTCACACGGCGTACTAGATATGTTTGTAAATAAACTGATGACATGCATGCCTAATGCCTCTGTTTTGAAATGCAGAAGGCTATTCCTGAGAAAAAAATGCCATAACTAAGTAAATAGTAAGTATGTTTAAGTTGCTGTAAAATAAGCAGGTGAGACTATGAAGCCCTTGTAAATGTGTTTGACGCCATCAGTTTCCTGTTCTGTCTGCATCTCTTCCTTCTCTTCCCTCTTCTTCTCCCCATCTTCTCTTCCCCTTCTATCTTTCAAATATTCATTCATTCTTTCTCTCTTTCACATATTTATATTCTCTCTCTCCTCTCCCTCTCTCTTTCTCCCCTCTCCTTTGGCCACAAGTAAAAGGTTAGGCAGAAAGAGTGACATTAGAAATCTGCCCTTTTCTTACATTTTACCTATCATGTATTTTTCACATTCGCTGTTTCTCCCCCACTTTACGTATACAACCACTTGCTCTCAGATTACCGTTTGTCCGGGACTTGTGAGGTAGTATATTTCCTTTGAGGTATTCTTTCATTATTTTCACTTAGTGGCTGTCAGAATTTCTGTTCAAGAGGCCACAAGAGGTAAGACATCTTGACATTTTTACATTAATATTTATATGAATTATCTTATTTGAACTTATGATGTCCAACCATCATACAAATGGATAGTTCTAATTTCCAATTCTCTTGGGAGATCCTTAATGTAGATCTCCTCGAGAGATGTCAGATTAACTTATTGCTGGTTTTCAAGATCCAGGTTGCTTTTTGAAATATGTAACATTGCAGAGCTTTTATTTTCTCATGATTTTCCACTTGCTAACGCACTTGGTAACAGTGACACAACTACACTCTGACTCTAGAGACCAAAAGACAAACACAGTTTTTTTCTATTATTTTCAGAGTTGCTCCATCTTTGACTAGTTACTACTAGTTTTGATTGTTGCTATTGACCTTGTACTTTTTATATTGAAGAGAAAGAGCAGGAAAATCTGCGTCACTCCTTTGATTTTTCTTCTTTTATGATAATATTTACACACTTTATTATATTCATGTTTTAGCTTTTCACACCGTTTATTCCTCTCCAAGCTTCATTTTTCTTAGTCTTTTATCTTATATTTATCTATGAATGAAAAGGTCATATGTGACTCACTATTACAGTGATCGATACAAACTAGCTGGCATTTCACCTGTGCAAACCTAAAGAGACACTTCAGTCACACTAATTCTATTACATAGTCAATCTGGTGATGGGACATTGCATTACTGGATATAGAAAATGTGACCTGTTTGCTGTGGAAAAGTAGAATAAGTAAACTACTGATGAATCACAAAGGAAGTAATTATTAGACCTGGTTATAAATCTATTACTAATTGGTAAATGTTATAGTAATTTAAATGATTCTATTTCAAATCTCAGTGGGAAGATTTTAATGACACAATTATTCTGTCCAATGAAGTAACAATTAGTCTGCCTGGCATTGCACTAATTGTTTTTAACATAGTGTTTGACAATGGTTAAAAGTTAGTACTGAGCCACTTTAAAAAGTTTTACAATATAATGGGAGTTCATACACCCAGAAGTGATGACATGTTACACTAAAAAATATTTAAAATAACATTTTCTAAACTTCTTTTAATTCAATCTTTTTGACAAAAGACAGCATTTTAAAGTTTCCTCTTTATTTTATATAGTTGTATTGATTTTGATAAATGCATAAAGTAGCATATTCTTCTTAAAGTATTATACAGAATAGTTTCTCTGCTACTCAAATCTGATAGATATAACTAATTCAGCCTCTATCAATATTTATGGACACAAAAATAGCTCTTCTTCCTGTCTTACTGTTTTCCCTTTCCTGGAATAATATAGTATGTAGTGTTTCCAGGTTTTCCTCCTGTACACGGGAATAGATCTTAAAATTTGTCCATGTCTTCTTGTGGATTGAGATATTATTTCTTTGTAATGCACAATAATAATCAATTCTAAGGATGCATCAAAGTCTTTTTATCAAGTCAACTTTTTAAGGGCATTCCATTTGTTTCTGATTTTTTGTGATTACAAACAAAGATGCTAAAATGTGTATGAGTTCCCTTGGACGTATTTTTTCAATGATTTTTCTCCCTTGGAGAAATACTTGGAGAGTATAATCGGTAGGTTGCACAGTATGAGTCAGGTTGTAAGGAACTGTCGTCTTCGGCCCCCTTGCAATGTGAATTGTAATTTACATTCTCACCTGCAAGAGATTTGCTCATCCACAATCCCCACAGAGACTGGTATCATTGCTGTCATTATTTTCTATTTGATGATCACATGTTTGTGTATCAATAATGTATAAGGTTGAACACATATTCTAAGATTATTTGATACTTATATATCTTGCTTTCTGAGCAAGATTGCTAGAATCAGTGGCTCATATTTTATTAGGATATTTTTCATGTTTATGAGGTTTAAAATTTCTTCAAATATTTTGGGTAAAAGACATTTATTACATATATGTTCCTCTGATTTATAGTTTGTGTTTTCATTGTTTGGAAAGTTTCTTTTGCGAATCACTTATTATTACTTTTGGTGAGGTTCAAATTACCACTTTTTTCATGTATCAATTTTTGATGCTGCGTCTTGAATGTATTCATTAAACCCAATGTTATTTCTCTTTTCTTCTGAGTTTCCTTCTAAAAATCAAATAACAATGCATTTTTTATGTAGCTCTCTGACCCATTTTTGGGTTCATGTGGAAAGAAGTCTATGTCTAGATTCATTGGCAAGGGTGGTGGGATATGGATGTTCAGTTTTCATATCAATTGTTTTTAAGTCTCCACTGGATTATCTTTGCTCCTTTCTGAAATATCTTTTGATTATAATTATGTGGCTCTCCTTCTGGACTTTCTATTACATTCCAATAAGCTGTAAGTTTATCCTTCGCTGACATGACTCTGTATTGATTATTGTACCTTTATATTAAGTTTTGAACTGTTGAAATTGTTATCAGTCCTACAAATTCTTCAATATTGTGTGGAGTTTTTGCTGTTGGATGTGAATTTGTTCATATCCACGTTACAACTTACTGTGAGTGTGAATAAAATTGCACTGAATCTACATCTCAAGTTGGGAGGAATTAACATATTCAAAAGTACTCTGATCCATAACTGTAAAATGTCTTCACGTATTTAGACCTTATTGCTTATCTTTCATCAAAAGTTTGATGTCTACAGATAGGTTGTTAGGAATTTTGTGGATTTATACCTAAATGATTCACTTTCATGATGCTAATGTAAATTCTATTCTTTTTTAGTATCAAATTCTGATTGCTAATTGTTGACATTTTGAAAATAAATTGATTTATTCACTGCCTTTGTGTCCTCCAATTTTGCAATAATTACTGGAAGTTCCATGAGGCTCTTTTGTTGACTCTGGGATTTTTGCTATAAACATATGTCAGTGCTACTTCTTCCTTTTCAGTCACTTTGTCTTTTGTTCCCTTTTCTTGTCTTATGCAGCAGCAACACTACCGGGATAGTTTTGAAGGGAAGAGGTGAAGGAGATTCTCTTGCTTCTTTGCCTGTACTAAGGTAAGGGCATCTTGCTGCTCAGTAGCATCTAGTTATAAACGTTTAGATGTTTCAAAAAGCCCGTTGAGGAAGTTTTCATTTAAACATAGTTTGTTGATATTTTTGGATATTTTTAAATTTCTGAAGTCTGAAGGATTTTACTAAATGCCTTTTCTGCACTCACTGGAAGGAGTTTCAGATTTTGCTTCCCAAGGTAGTGATGCAATGGGTTACATTAATTGATAAATGTTGAGCTAATTTTTTCTTTTTTTAAAAATTTATTTTTAAAATAAAAGAAGGAAAACATATTAACAATAGACACCCATTTACAAAATAGCATAAGGACAGCACAAACAATACAGAGTTACAAAGCGGTAGGAAATTAACAGAGGTTGCTGTATTAGTATCGATAACTGCTTTCTCAGGAGAACAGAGACGTGCAGTGTTGGGCTGGTTTTACAATGAATACTAGTGGGCCAGAAGAGCAACTTTGAAGATGATTGGATTCTGGGAACATAAAACTCATCAGTGGATGAGTTCATTGCTGTGGGTTTTCAACTTGTTGCCGAGGGGTCACCGGGCCACACTGCTGGAGACGGTGCCCGGCTGTGGCCGTCTTACTCTCCGTTTCTGTCACCTTGAGGTGAAGCGCTTTCCTTTGTCGTACACCTCTGCTGCGATGTTTGTGCCTTAGAGCCCTCTGGCCATGGAACGAGACCTCAGAAATCATCAGCCAAAGCAAACCTCTGCACCTAGAGACTGTGAGTGTCAGATATTTTGCCCCAGGCATAAGTAAGCTAATCAGTGCAACTACAGACTGATGTGCTTGATAAAACGTGATGGAAAATTTCAAAACCTACTGGAAAGCTCATACACCATGACCAAGTGGGTTTCATTCCACGATGCAGGAATCATTCAACTATGCAAATCAATAAATGTGAAATGCTATATAAATGGAATCAAGAATAAAATCATATGATTATCTGAAGTGATGCAGAAAATACCTTTGGTAAAATTGAACATAGCCCTTCCAGTTAAAACCTGTGGGGAAACTAGTTACAGAAAAATTGCAACTCCACATAATAAAAGCGATACAAAACGAATACATAGCTAACAACATACAGAATGAAGGAAAACTGGAAACACTTCTTCTAAAGTCAGGAAGGAGACAAGGACATCCACTCTCATTTTTATCCAGTGTAATACTTGCAAATATAACCAGAGCAATTAGGGAAAGAGAAGAAATAAAAAATGAATGCAGAAGAATGGGAAATAAATGTCTTTATTTGAAAATGATATGATTCTTATGAGACCCTACAACTCTACCAAAAGTGTTTTAGGTCTGATGAATGAAATCAACAAAGTTGCAAGATAGAAATCAACAGTAAAAGCAATATACTTTTAATGCTCTAATAATGAAGTAGCTGAAAAAGTCAATAGAAATTCAATTTGCAATAGCTTCAGAAAATCAAATACCCGGGGGTAAACCTAAACAAGGAGGTGGAAGATTTTCACAATGAAAATTAAGTACATTGAGGAAGGAAATTGTATAACACAGAAGATGGAAAAGCGTCCCATTTTCATTGGCTTAATTAATTTTTTTGAAGAATAACCTTCCCTTTGATTATATAATTATATCACACTAGGTATTTATTACAATTATGTTTGAGAAATATACTGACTCTGACCACATTCAAATTCAAGGTCTACATTATAGAATGAAGAAATATGAGTAAACACTGAAGTAACTGAAATCTTAAGGAAGAAACCTGCCTGGAATATTGCAGTGACAGATTGGATATTTTATTCAAGGACAGTAATGCTTGATCTTCTATTCTTCACAAAACACCCAGCCTAGTTTGCAGCAAGGGGCAAAAGGAGCAGACGCATAATTAATATTTTTTAAATGGCCATATGACCAAAAGTGACACAAACAGTCCCATCAAAACGCTAGTGATATTCCTCAGAGAAGTAGAAAAAAACTATCCTTAAATTCATATAGGGGCAATAATACTCAGAATATATTCAAAGCCATCTTGGGGAAAATGAGCAATGCTGGAGATAGGGTACTTATTCCAAAATATTCTGCAGAGCTGTAGTTTAAAAGTATTATAATTTTGACATAATAGTGTGAAGAGAGAACACAAACACAAATCCCCACAGCTACAGCCATCTGATTCTTTACTAAGGGGCCCAAACCACACACTGCAGAAAAGACAACCTCCACCAAATGGTGCTGAGAAACTGGATACTCTTATGTAGAGCAATAAAAATAGATTCACATACCTCAGCCTACAGAAATAAAAAGGATCAAAGACTTGAATATAGGATATGAAACTTCAAAGCTCCTAAAAGAAAACAGCAGCAATACTTCAAGCTAGTGACAAAGGCAGTGATATCCTGAAGAAGACCCCAGTAGTTCAGGGAATAGCTATTGACAAATGAGTTTACATCAAATTAAAAATCCCCTGCAGAGAGAAAAAAACGATAGGGTGAAGAGGCAGCTTTCCATGGTGGGTAACCTATGGCACGCTCTCCACAGCGGCTGCTTGTTAGCAGAGAAAGTGGTAGAGGGTTCCTCATCACTGGGAAGAAAAATCTTTGCCATCTGACCTTGGTATGAAGGAATAACATTCAGAATATACAAAGAACCCATAACTATGTTCAAAAAGAACAATTAATTGATAAATGGGCAAGTGACTGAAGAAATTTGTCCACAAAAGAAATGCAAGTGGGGCTGGGGATATAGCTCAATAGCTCAGTTGAATAAGCGCTTGCCTGGCAAGTGCAAGGTCCTGAGTTCGATCCCCGGTACCACAAAAAAAAAAAAAATGCAAGTGGCTAATAAGTGTCTAAAAAAAATCAAAGATCTTTAGAAATCAGGGAAATGCAGATCAAAAGTACACTGAGACTGTCTCCCATCTGTGTCACAGGAGATCTGTGAAGAATACAAAAAGAAAGAAGAAAGGAAAGAAAGAAAGAAAGATGGAAGGAAGGAAGGAAGGAAGGAAGAAAAAGAATCCATTAGTGGTTACCATAGAAACAAACATAATGAAAGATACACAAATACAAGAGGATTTACAAGGTAGGCCTGCAGCGCGTGCCTGCGGAGTCAGGTGTGAAGGAGTGCGTCAAGGCTGTCCGCACTCTGGGTAGCTGAAGGATCCAACTGAAGGTCTGGAGCTCACTGTGGTTCCGCAGCAGGAGGCCGAAGGATCTGCAACACAAGGCTGAAGAGTCTGCACTAGAAGCCAGGAGATGAGGTCCAAGGTGCAGGTGAAGACGGGAGCTGCTCCAGAACAGAAGAGAGCCCTGCTTCTTCCTTTCCCTTCCACACCATTCAGGGGGCGAGACCAGTCTCTAGTGGCTCTACTGTCCTCAGTGAATCCCTTTAGCTACATCCAGAATGATGATGACCCAATCTGGTTGGCATTTTCTACTCAAACTGACATAGTCACTTAACTATGAAAGAGAAAGAAAGAGAGAAAGAGAGAGAGGTAGGGAGGGAGGAAGGAAGGAAGGAAGGAAGGAAAGATGCCAAAGAGAATATAGGGGAAAAGGAAGTCTAAACGCTGTTGGTGGAAATGTAAATTAGCAGAGACACTATGGAAATCAATATTTAGGTTCCTCAAAAACTAAAAATAATAGTACCTTGTGATCCACAATTACCACTCCTCAGTATATACCCAAAGAAATTGAAGTCAGCATATTATAGTGATACTATAAACACAACAAACATACTAATGTTTCTTGTGGCAAATTCATAAAAGCCAGATCACCCTAAGGGTCCATCAGTGACTGGAGTAAGAATCACACACATGCACAAAAAGGTACTGTTCAGCTGTAAAGAAAAAATGATGACATGTGCATGAAAACGAACGGAACTGAAGTCACATTAAATGCAGTGAGCCAGGGTTAGATACAATGGTATCACACGATTTCTGTAATATGTTTGGTCCATGAGAAAAAAGGCATCCAAGGAGCAGGAAGGCTACGTAAATAAGAAGATAATAGCAGAAGACTAGGGGCAGTGGAAGGAGGACTGTGTAGAGGATGCTTATTGTCAACACATGTCTATGCCTGTATGAAAATGACAAAATGAAGCCCAGTTTTGTAGAACTAGCATGCAAGAAGGACACATAATAGCAGTAAGATTAGTAAAATTGAAAGCAAAATTGAAAGAAAAAGATGAAATATAAAGTGTTTATATTTTGGAATGTAAGTATAATTGAAAACTTTTCATTGTTTAGATCAAAGTGGGAAAGTAGAAATAAAATATAAACTTTGAAGATAAAAGTTAATGAGAGAAAGCCATCGATAATGAGATTAAATGTTTGAAATTTAGGCAAAGTATAAAATTGCTAGGAGAACAAAATGTGAAACTCACCTGCAGAAAAAAGAATAGAAGCTCACTGGACAGAAATGTTCTTAAATACCTTTTCAAGGAAGTAATATTTTCAATCTCAAAATTTTTTTCTACATGAAAATCTAACTTTTTCCAAATAATTATACAAGATTATTCAGATCTTATAATATTAGAAAGTAATATTAAAAGACAAATCTGAAATTGTTAGTCACAATTCACCATTATACTAAGGAAATATATTAAATTAGATTTGCTTTGAGGAAACAATGTTGATCTGTAGAAAATCTGTGTAGTACATTAAGAATGGATTAATTTAATCATATTAAAAAAGAAAAAATGTAAGATTACAACAGATACAGAAAGAAGTTGGAAAAAATCACTTGTGATTTTTAAAAATTAGGAAATATGCAGGAAAATAGTCTTATGGGGAAAACCACAAAAACAATATCCAGCATAACTTCTTATGATGACGATTTTAACTTTTTAAATCAAGAACTATACAAACATCACATCTATCACTATTTTCACCAGCATGGCACTGAAGGTTTCTAGTTACTGCACTAAAAAAAACCAGAAGGTATCAAAGAGATAAGGATTGAAAGGAAAGAAATAAAATTTTTAGTGTTTACAAATAATGTGGTTATTTGCATATAAACACTGCAGAAAGGATTATTATTTAGAATATATCATATTGTCTGTATATTTACAATAAATATCATTTCCTTCTATCAGCAGTAAGAGCTATATTTACAGTTGAGGTTCTCATATCCTTATTACTACCCTTTTGTTTTGCTTTGTTATTTTTTTTCTTTTTTGAAACAGGGTCCCACTCTAGTTCAGGCTGACCTTAAACTCACTTTGTAGCCCAGGCTGGTCTCGAACTCACAGTGATCATCCTGCCTCAGCCTCTGGAGTGCTGGGATTGCAGGCATGCGCCACTACGCCTAGTTTACTCTTTCATTTTTAAAAATAAGGCTTAATAGCACTAATAAAGGAAATACAATTGATAATCAAATTAAAATAGCCATTAAAATGAGTATTACCCAAAAGGCAAATGTCACAAACATTGTTGAGTACGCAGAGAAAGCCGAATTCTTATGTGCCCTTGGTGGGAATGTAGATTAGTGTATGCCATGGAAATCGGCGTCTAAAACACAGGAAAGCTCACAGTGATTAATATCTGAGTTGCAAAGAGCTGTGAAAAATATTTTGAAATGCCCATGGCAATTCTCTTATTTTGTTAAGTTGTCATTGTGTGATTACTAGCAGTCTTCAGTTTTACTTAGCTTTCTAATGTTATTGACAGGAAATAGAATCATTTGAGTGAAGAAAACATTTTTAATCATTTTCATAAGACAGTTAAAATAAACAAGGGATAATTTTTATATATTGATATCGTATGTAATTTATGTTTACTTCTTCCTCTAGGGTCTCTGAGTGGGCGATGTAGGAAATTATAGTTTTACAAAATTCAAGCTGGAATTTTACAGTGAAACCGAAATACGGAGGATTCAATGCAGAGTTTAGAACAGAAACCCAGACAAACAGCCTAATCGTGTGGAGAAGATTTGAACTCTTTTGCGTATTTAGTAATACATGTGCAGTGTTGGGCAAAGAAGTACAGACTTGCAGATTCTTTCATTGAGTGAGCAAAGTTTTACCAGATTTAGATTGGAGAGAATAATTATATCTGCCAACTCAGGTAGCATTCACATAGTACTGAAACTCTGTGTGCGGGCTTTCGTGGAATTTGGGGTTCTAAAACTGAGATGCAGGGTGCAATATTTGAAGCAGCTGAATGAAATACACACACACACACACACACACACACACACACACACACGTAACCATATAAATAAATTAGTAAGATACATATATACTGCCAAGTCAGCGCCACTTAGGAGTAAAGATTCAAAGGAATGCAGTGGATTTTTCTTTTACAAAGAGAGCTGCTCAGAGGGTAAACCTAAAGCTCCGGAGCACAGAATAAAGAACAGCGGAGCTAAAATGAAATTAAACCTGGGTAGGTGGACCTTGGTAGGCTCAGCAAAACAACAACAGATATAAAATGGTTTCACACCAATTCCATCACAGAAGTCTGATTTATTCATTTTTTTTCAGTATCAGGGAGAAGGGGAAACAATCAGTGACAATGAAGTATATTCATTTCATATTTTTGCCTAAAATAGTTTATAATTCAAAGAACACACTTGATCTTAGCCTAAAGGCATAGAAGTGATGATAATTCAAAGAACAAATGTAAGTTCCGTTCCAAAAGTTATTAGCAGAAAATCATTCCAACAGGGACACCTTATAAAAGGTCAGTCAGTGTGGAGCCCTCCGATAGGACTTGCACCTCTCCTTCACCCTGAGGATTATGGGGGATCTCTTTTGCTCATCGGGCATAAATTCTCACTCTCCTAGATGCCTGGAGGCACTGTCGTACCCCCTCCTACACTACAAAGCGGACAGAATACAAAGTGGAACCCTTTAAAATACAATCGAGGGAGAGAAATGCAGAAATGAGGGCTGCATAGGCACCTGAGTGGACTGAACTTTTGTAATAGAGACCTAACATCTCCTCATTCCAGAGAAGCCCCCCAAATTTATAATAGGGCAAAAAAGAATCTGCGGCTCCTTTCCACATTTTGATCATGCAAGCAGGTAATGACATGCTGATTGATTTTTTGTTTTCTGGTACCGGGAATTGAACTCAGGACCTCAAGCTTGCCAGACAAGCTGAGCTACATCCCCAGCTGACATGCTGATTGAAAAAAGTGCATCACCTTTGAGGAATATGACTTTAATTATACATCCACCATACAGAGTCAGGTTTCCAACTGTGGAGGTGTAATATTTCCTGAGAGTAGTTGCCAAGAAAGGGCTGGGTTCTTTGAATTTCTCAAAATATTTATTTTGAAATTACATTCACAAGACACTGAAGAGAAACAACAAGACAGGCCCTTTTCTGGTAGATTTTGGTGATAAGATCCTAGTAATGTTACTTTATTCTACCCAGGACCACTACTGACTTTTAGTTAGTTCTGAAATCCAAGTGAAATTTCATAGTATAGAATAGTCAAATCAGTGACTTGTGCTCTTTTTTTATTCCTGTGCAAACTCTCAGACCTTTGTATATTTTTCCTCTAAGCCTCTGTTGCTCACCATCTGTCTACTATGCTCATGCTGCAATAGGATTCACAGGATAGAATTCTGGCAGGAAATACAGCAGGATTTGATCTTTTTGTCAAATGCTAGGTGCAGCAACTCTACTTAATGCGGGCCATTTAATGTTGTTTCACTCTCACGGCTAGACTGTTGCATAGTTTCATTTACTTGGTGATCAGGCTATTAAGAAACAACATCTGATTCAATGTCTCGCACCTTGTCTTTATTCAGACACATAAGCAGTCAGGGTTAGGAGGAAAATAGCTAATTTCTATACATTGTATGTCCTGTGTAAGAAAGAACAAGAAGGACAGATTCTTAGAGTAGGTATTGCTCTCAAAAAAGTCTGTTTTTTGTTATCAGTAAGCTTAGCACCAGTAATTACACTTTTCTTGCAGTATTATCTGTGCAAAGAAAGAGTTCATTGCTTTGCTAATGAACTAGGTCCTTACCCAGGTTTCTGATTTCGAATTGTTGATCTGCTGTCTTCCTTAGCCTGTATGGCTTAAGAAATGAAAGGAAAAAACTAGAAATGATGAAAGGTAGAGACAACTTGATGTAGTGTGATCATTTCCCACACCGTCACCTACACATTTTTAAAAAATCAACCAAGACTTTACTATTACAACAGTTAACTCTCAAGGCATCCATGGCAAATTTTTATCCAGAGAGCTTTCCTTAATTTAGTAAAGAAACCAAGATATCTCTGTTGGTTAGTATTGTACCCTGCCTGGCCTGTTCATTAATGTCAATACAAAAGTTCATGAGCTTTTAAATCCTGAAGTTAAGATTAAGCAGCGATTACAAGTGTACCTTCTGGCTTAAAGTAATGGGCTCATAGAGTACATCAGTCTCCTGTATATGACGGTTTCATGGCTCAAGAATGATTTTTTTAGTTTGCAAATTCACATGAAAGCCTCTTCACATTTTTATTCATTTCCTTGCAGCAAAGTGTGAAAAATTTTCACTCTGACTGAACGAAATCTGTTGTTTTTCACCCTCTAAGCATTTATGGTTCAGCTGAATTATTTCCTTCAGTGCAGGAAAAAAGATGTACTTTGTTATAACCTTTGATTTATGGTGTCCCTAGAACTACTTTTTCTGTAAAATAAAAATAAGATGAAGAATGCTTTGGATTCTTACATGAGATAGTCAGCCTTTGTTCTTGGCCAGAAGCTGCAGCATAATTAACATACAGAGCAAAGAACATCAGCATAGAGCATCTTCATATGACAAAGGTTATAGACATTTCCTAGTAAATAACTGAGATCATTTCTAAGACTCTTCATTCAATTAACTTTCTTATTCTTAGTGAGTGTTTAGATATATTATCCCTTTTACCTTTTTATTTGAGGGTAAATTTATTGCTCGCTGTATTGAATGAATTACATAGCATCAAATTCTATTTGTCCTCCAACAGACCAGCAATCCATAGATGAACCATCACTTTCCCATATTTAGTTAAGAGACTATCTCATATTGTGTAATGGAAATTGGGTTTGGTTATAAAAGAAACTCATTTTGTGTATACATTCACAATTGGAACTACCTTGACTTGTTTGATATGCAGAGCACATGAATGCTAAAATACACTAGATTAGAGGCTCATACTAAGTATTACCCAAATATGATCTACTATCTGCCATAGAAATTAAATATTATCCTGATCATCTAATGCCTACCAATGCTTTTGTCTAGCAGTGTACTACCTACTGCTTTTTAGGCTAACTGTCACTCCATTTTCTATGGACATATGCCACTGATGCTGATAACTAGGATAACTGGCGGTTGCAACAGTAGAAACTCAAAATTGTAGGTTGCCTTAAAACACTGGAATTACATTGCTCACTTATATAATAGATCTGTACTTGTGTGTGTATGGCTTTTCCTGTGTTGCCTGAGGGGCCAGGCCTCACCACTATTTGGGCGATAAAATCCAGTGGAACTTTCTGCAGTGTTCATGTGCTTTATGATGACAGTACCTAGGCACCACTACCTAGTGAGCACCTGAAATTGAGCTCGTGTGACCAAGAAAATGAATTAAAATTGTATTTAATTTTACCTGACATAAGTTTAAGTAGCACCATGTGGCTACTGACTATCGAATAGTGTAAATTTGAAGTTCTATTGGCACTGTGGGTAGTACAGCTGAAAGCGGGGCCTTCCTAAAGCCTCCATCTGGAAGACTCATAATTTTCACTGACACTTCATTGAACACGGCTTGGCAACCTAAACATAGCTAATCAAAAAAAAGCAAAAAATGTGATCTTGATGAATGCCCAGGAGAAAGAGGAAGAGGACTACATAGATTTTAGTCAAGAGTTAGCAAACCCTCCAGTGCAGTGAGCAATAAAATACAAATACAGCTATTAAGTATCTTAACGTATGAAGGCAATTTATTTTTGAACTTTTTTATCAAGCAGATGAATTGCATTAGAGAAAACCAAGATTTTGGTTATAGTGAACACTGCAGTGGCAAAGCAGAAAGATCTTAACTGTGTTTAATGAATTCATATTTAATAAATAAATAAATTTGGGCATGTGAAACTTCAGTATATGCCTCTCAGGTATCACCTGGTCTTTTCCATCTGAGAATACACTGCCACTAATCATTAGAGCTTTTAGGACCGTAAACCAGGGCAAGAGGTAGAAAACTGCCTCAGGGAATGGTGCCTCCTGAAGAGTAACAGGTCTATGGGTCATTTAGGATGCGCATGCGCCCTTTCACACCTCGAAGCCTCACTGCTCAGCGGCACGGGCTGCCCCCGTGCCTAATCCCCTCACGCTGCAGCGTCCTTCAATTTTTATGGGCCCGATTACATCTGTGCTTTCCCTGCTTTCTTCTGGCCAGTCTCGCAGCGAACTCTATCTGCCATGAATGCTGACAAATCATGCTTACACAGATAGGAGCTTTGCTGGCTGATTGCTATTTAATGGTCTATGCTGATCTGAGTTGAACTTACTAACCCCGTACATGATTGACTTTCAAACACCCACATAGAAAGGTGAAAAGGTTTTTTGGGGAAACTTCATCCTCTAATCTGGCATGATGTGGACTCCTGACTATTTCTTTCTTTCTTTTTTATTTTTTTTAAAGTAGGACTTCCAGAGAAAGTAGGTTTCTTTAGTAAACACCTGCTGATATTAACTAGGAAACTATACCATAGATACAAAAATGACAGGTCCGTTGTATATGTATGTAGGTGTATTATTACTCAATTTGCATTAAAGCATTTGTGTGCAGTGTGTATTTTGCTCTGCCTAGTTGTAGTTGCACATAGTATTTAACTAGAGACCTGAGTAGAACTTCAAAGAAACCAGTCAGTTTAAGAAGAGCAGGTCATAGGAAGTGATGGAGATAACATTTCAATTTTTCCTCTTGGGATACTTGTAAATTACAAGGTTTTCCTTTCTTTTGGCATTTTTAAATTGTGTTTCTTCATGTACAGATGTTGTTTTGTACAAATTTAGATTTATAGGAAAAGCTAAACAGAAATCGAACAAGGAGATTTCTTTACAATGTATGAGTAAAGAGCTGTGCTCTCTTTTGACTGTTTAATATTCTTGAATTTTGTGGCTGCTCATTTGCTTTCTTTTAAACAACTTTGTTTCTTTCCAACTACAAATGACAAAGGAATCTGTGTTAAAAGAATCAATAAATCCAAAGTACATCATCTAATTGACAGAAATTTTCAGATTCCTTGTTATTATAATTTATATTGATAGCACCAAGAAAGATGGGTATGTAACTTTTGCAGTAAGGAAAGAATTAATGGGTTTGACTTTTTGTGTTATGTATAAATAACAGCGTGGCAATATTGAATAATACATTCATAGAATAGTTTTTATATTTTTATTGTGAAGAATATTTTTACCTAAATGCATTAAGTTGGTGCTATGTAAACTGTGCCTGTTGACTTGTTCAGCATGGTTCAGAACAAAAAACTAAACACTGTATGAATCTGATGATGACTTGGAAAATAACTAGTAATTTTGCTTTATACATTATAAAATAGTCCATAACTCTGTTTTATCTGCATTAAAATGGTTGAAACATGGAAACTAAAATAATATGAAATGTGATATATTATTTAAATTAATTATTCATCAGATCAACTCAGTGAATTAATTTGTACACTGAGTAATATGCATATTTCCAGCTATTATCCTAAGTTTGAGAGATACCCGCATCCCAACACGTGTTCAACTGACCTAATTCTTTGACATTACATCTAATCTGCTGTTGCATATACTTTCCTTATAAATTAGAGCAAATTGTCAGTAAAGAAGAGAGAAGAAGGCTCTGTTGGACAGGATTTGATGGGTTTAGGTCACAAGTTTTGTGCAGGACACATTCAGGTTTAGGAAAAAGAAGTGCATATCTATACAACTCATTAGTTGTCTTCAAGTGAGATAAGAAAATCCACAGACTCTAGCTTCCCAAACAAAATGTTGGGGGCTGGAGAAAATGCTACTACAACCCATCACACCCCTCACATGTGAATGTGGTACATTCAGTCATGTGTCACTTAGCTCATTACTCTCAACTTTTGGAAAAGGAGCATTTATACCCAGGCATGCAAAGATTTGCAGGTGGGAAAAAAGTGGTAGTGGTAGTGAACTGTTATTTGAGGGAGTATCTGATGTTATTCGGTTCTAACTATATCTTTCTGATCTGTAATTCCATCTCTGTTTAATAAGTAGCTCTCTGTGGTTTTGTAAAATGCTATAAAATAAAATAAAATGTTTTAAGTGGTCAAACACATTGGAATAACTGGTATGCAAGTGTAGGACACTGGGACTCCAAACTTCCCATCACTAAATTGTGCTCACTCTCCCATCAGAATGTAGGAGGTATGTAAAGGCTGTGGTGGAGACAGCCATACCAGAAAAATGAAATCATGTTTGTTCAGATCAGCACATGAAGGACAATAGAGGACTTACCATAATTCAAAGGAAAGACAGTAAGAAATCAAGGAATTTGAATTGCCTATCAAAATCACTAAAGCTAGAGAATAATTTAACCAGAAACATGAGAACATATATTAAATAAAGTTAAAGGTAGATTGTGCTAAAAATGTATTTTGAATCTTATATAATTTCTTTTTGTCTTAGTCATTGCAATAATTTGAAATGATAAGGTTTAATATGGTATCATTATTGTTAGAACCCTGAAGCTTAGCCTCTAATGGACCACTTTATGAAGGACTGCTCTCAGTATCTAGCATAAACCAAGGTGGAGTGCTCCAGGAAACAGGGACATATGACTCACAAAGTTATAGGGCGTGGTGAATATTATACAAGAAGGGAAGTGAATGGAAGCAAGAAAAAAGGACACTGATAGTCCAGCTATGAAGTACAAGGATCTGCTCTGCAGTGATAATGGAGGATACAATAAAGCAATTGATTCAAAGTCTCAAGTGGAGATGCATGACTGAGACTGAGTATTTGCTTCGATATGGCTAAAGGATAAAAAAAAATTCTTGCTATTTTGTTTATTTCTAAAAGAAAATATCACCATTGAAAATTAATAAATCTATCCATCTTGAAATTTAATGTTTGCCAGAGAGCACAAAAGAAAAAGATTAAGTCACAAAATTCTGAAGCAAAGTCAGTATTGAATTTTACAAAGTGACTCAAATTCTCTCCTCGACAGCAGGAGCACAACTCCCAGGTGCATTATGGCTTTTCTTCCAGACTCTAGTTCAAACCAATGTGTACAGTAGGCATTTTATATTATTTTGATTGTCAATAAAGGAAGTTTAGTTTAAAATCTTGTTTTAATCTTATTTATCATAAAAATAATTGTCACACTCCTCAGAAGAAACAGTGGGAAATGATTTTATTGTGATGATAATTCAATGATAAACCTCATACTCCACATACATTGTGGAGCTGTGAATAATATAAGCTTCTAATAAAGGAAATAATGCCATTTGGTATCTTTTGTAAATAAGGATAAATAATAAGCCTATGGCAAAGCAAAACTTAATTAACTAGTGTTATGGTTTGTGTCTAGATATCCCTCTAAAGCCTCATGCAGTCTTGAGGATGGGTTTTTCAGAGGTGCTTGAATCTAGAGTTTGTGATGGATTCATGGTCAAGTACTGGCATTAGGGCTGAGTGCTGCATCTGTCCTAGGGTGGGTAGCCTGCATACAATATAAAGGACCCAAAAGAGGTTTGTTTCCCTCTTCCATTGCCTTTTCTGTCTTGTACCACCATGACCTCTTGCCCCACTTTCATGTGACACTGCCTTGGAACCAGCAGATTATGGACTGGAATTTCCACAAACTGTGACCTAAATAAACCTTTTCCATTTTGAATTTTGGGTGTCAGAGTATTTTGTCTCAGTAATGAGAAAAGTAGCTGATAATTACTAGTTTTAGTTCATCCAATAACTAAGAAAAAATGTCATGAAATCATAGAAGCATTATTTTTATACTGGTAATTTATCTATGGAAAGACATAAATTCTCTACTGTCAAATGTCTGTGCTTTGATATTTTCACTAAAGTAATTATGTATAATAAACTTATTTTCCTACGTTAGTATTATTTTTACAGGAAGTTTAACCACCAGCAATTAGTTAAATAATCACTCTTACTTGTTAAGAAAATAATTCCAAATCATTATATATCAAATATATGAAAATGCAGTTTATTTTCTTAAGGTACCATTTTAGTTAACTTTGTAGTATAAGAGGCATGCAATTGCATAACAATAGTTATACAATTCTAGATATAAGACATATGGAAGGCTCAACCTGATCCATCTTGTAGGTAGGTAAGGTAATATTGTAGAGTAACTACACAATGCAAATGAACCATTTCTACATCCAATTTAACAACTGTGAAACTGTAAGACTTCAATGACCACTTGCACCAACTTCGCAGCCTGTTCCTTTCGGTATTTGGGATGTTCATTTGCAGTGAACTTTTTTCCATAAGCTTCATACTTCGTCTTATTTGTATTTCTTGCTTGAAGTTTTCTCAGAAGACACAGTATAGAAGCCAACTGGGAAACCTGCAGGTATTATTTGACCTTCATGTATGCATTACCTTGAAGTATGAGAGAGTCCAAATTTCCTGAAGCAACACTTTACCATATATTTAGGATAAATGCATAGATTTATCTGCTAGGAAACCACAGATAAATGCACCCCCACTCAGTTTGTTCCCAGGATGGGTGGTTCTGAGCTACAATTATTTAGGCTCCTCAGAAGTTTTGGTGGTGTCAAATCATGGGTAATTTATAAATGAGGTCAATATCATATCCATTCTTATATTGTTTTTAACACCTTTCCTCATCCCAACTCTAGTATTCTAAAATAAACTAACTAACCTGTAGGTTTTTGTCCTGGGCTTTGCTTTTGGTGAGGGAACTGTTACTAGGAGTAGTGCCATAAAGTATTCTCTTAGAATTATGTTTTGATCCTGCATTGCTTTCTAGCCCTGTGGTTGCAAGAACCCCATTATTGCCAGTAAGTTCTAACAGACAGTACCAGCATGCAAAGTTTTAGAGAATCTTGATCTATTAGAATGGGAACTGTGCAATATTGCTTTGTAATAAAGAGCTTAATTTCTAATAAAGGAGATTCTATAGCATGTATCTTATCGTGGAATCCATTTTCTTGCCATATATATTATTGCTTAGAATTATCTAGACTGATAGAACCATGGATTCACTTCATAAATTCTCTGGTAACATTGGAGATCTCTTTTCAGCTAAATTCTCAGGTTAGGAATGTTGACCAAGAGTCAACATTCTGTCTTTAGGATGTGGCATAAATGTTGACCAGTGACAGTTATGTCATGCTACATGCTAAAACTCAATTATCTGACACCTAGGAAGTGGTTAGGAAATGAGCCCTATTCATTCTAAATTCTTTTGGCCTTTGCTCACCTGCTCACTGAGATTGCAGCACATGCAGTTTTGCCTTGTTTTCTAACAGCTACCAGTGTAGTGCATTTTCTGCAAGATACAACATTCTACCCCCATATGAGGGTAGCATTCTCTGCTAAAAAACATCATACTATTTTTTTTTCTGAAGTGGGTACACATTTTTGGGCAGACTCTGTATAATGCATTGTTGTTAAATATATTCACCTTGCTGGGCCATGGAACACCAGAACTGACTCTTCTTGTCAAGCGATAATATTGTATGCATTAACTGACCTCTCCACAGCCTACTTCCTTCCTGTTCTTCCCAGGATCTGGTGACACCATCCCTCTTTCAACATCTAAGAGGTCAATGTTTTTAGCCTCCTCTTATGAAGAAAATCAGGGAAAATGTGTCCTATGTTCTTGTCTTTTTTCTCTTTATACAATATACTCTGGGTCCTTCCAGATGTATCCATGTTATCAAAAGTAACAGGATTTCCTCAGTTTTGTGGTTTAATAGTATTTGTGTTTGTGTGCATATGTATGTGTGTGTGAGTGAGTGACATTTGCTTTTCTTTATCCATTAATCTGTTTATTTTCATTCCATATCCTGAGCTATTGTGAATGGTGCTGCGAGAAACATGGGGGTATAATGACTGGTACAAAAAATTAGAAAGAAAGAAAGAAAGAAAGAAAGAGAAAGAAAGAAAGAAAGAAAGAAAGAAAGAAAGAAAGAAAGAAAGAAAGAAAGAAAGAAAACAAAAAAGGAAGGAAAGAAGGAAGAAACAAAGAAAGAAGGAAGGAAGGAAGGAAGGAAGGAAGGAAGGAAGGAAGGAAGGAAGGAACATGTGAGTGCTGGTAGTTTTTCAACCTGCTGGTTTCATTCCCTCCGGGTATATACCTCGTACTGGATGGTTAGATGATATAGTAGCTCCATTTTTAACTTTGCAAGGAGCCTCTGCACTGGGGTCTGTAAAGGCCGTACTACTATGCTTCCATCAGCAGTTCAAGAGTGTTCCATTTTTTTTCACATGCTCTTCAGCATTTGTTAATTTTTGCCTTTCAGAGAACAATTGCTTTCACTGGGGTGTGATGATATCTCATTATAGTTTTAGTTTGAATTTCTCTGTTAATTAATAATGTTGTTTTTTCATATATCTGTCATATTTTTTTATTTCTAAGAGAATAAAACAACAACATCAAAATAACAACATAGACAAAATAAAACAACACAAAACCAATAAAAATGACACAGGGTTTCAAAATCAAATGGTAGGAATTAACAGTAATTGTTAAACTACATATTGTTATCTTCAATGAAGTTTCTCAGATTACCAGACATAAGAATACAAGATTGATCACACCATTAAAGAGAATAAAAAATAATATAAAAAACAGAGACAATACAGAGCTTCACTAAACAAGATGGTAGGAATTCACCAATGGCTGTTACATTGCATATTTTTGTCTTCAAATTAGTTGTTCAGATTACCAGATATAAAGGCAGATATTTCTATGTCTTCCTTTGACAAATGTCTATTTAGATCTTTAGCCTCTTTTGTAGTTCATGCTCCATTCAGAACTTTTACTTCCCAAACTCCCCTTTGTCTTTTAAGAAGTGGGGAGAAAAATGTTCTCTATTGTTTGTGACTTATTAAATAACTCTCTGTATGCCTCTATTCATCTTATACCTTAGAAATTTCAGAAAAAAATTCGCACAATAACATTTCACTAGTTTCTAACAATTGCCAAATCAATGTATAAAATAAAGGGAAAATAAATTATTAGAGAACATTAAATTATTAGAGAACATTTCAACTGCAAAAGCAAACGAGTTAAAATGTCATTATTATTTATTAGACAAGCTGCAGAAGTATGAAAATAATTGGGATATGTTTATTTGTATTACATAATGCAGGAGGTAAAGCAAGAATAAGAAATCAAAATCTCCCAAAAAGGCAAGTCCTCTCTTTAACCACTTAAGTTAAGGGTAGCTTCACCCTCCCACTTCTTTAGGACAAACAAGTTGTAATCATTGTTGGTTCTATCTTTTCTCAGAATCTCCATTTTCTTGCTTGTGACAATTCTACCTTCAAAAAAATTTTTTTTTTATTTTTAGAAAAATAAAAGCACAAAAACATATCAACAAACAGACACAAATTAGCATCAAAAATAGTACAATCAAAACTGATCTACAGACAAGGTGACATGGTCTCAACAGTGGTTGTTGCTTTACCCATTGATATCTTCGAAGTGTATATATATGAACCCAGATACAGACATGCAAACTTGGTCAGACAATCAATCCTCTCAACAACAGAAGAACACAAAAAACACTACCTTCAAAATTAATGCAGCATTTGGCCATGTCTTCACATTCACGGTAACTTCCATCACCCCAAACTCCAGCCCGACTGGGCTGAACTGTTACCCTAGTCTTTCCTGCATCCCTCCTTTGGTCTGTTCTGAGCTCTCCATTTCACTTCCTATTCCTCTCTTCCTGTTTTATTTCATTCCTCCCTTCTATCGTTTTCTCTGCAGAAACATCAGATCTGCCCATCCTCTGGACCTTTGTGTTTGCTGTTTGTTCTGCCTATAATCTTCTTTGATATTATATGGAATGCTTCTTCTCCTTCATTCTGTTAGGGGTTTATGGAACTGTCATATTCCCACTGACGTGTCTTATTCTTCAAAATCACCACACTCTTTTGAAACTGCTTATTTTGTATCCATTATGTGTCTATACTGCATTTTCCATTAGATTACATAAATATATATTAAATGATATATCCTCTTTTTGTCTGTATTTTTCCTGGGAAAAATGAATATAGGGAAAATTTATCTATTTTTCAATGATTTGTTTACTATCTAAAACATAGTAAGTACTCAGTAAACATTTATTAAATGAAAAAATGACTTACTCAAAAGGAGAAAGTCCACTGGTATTTTTGACCAGTGGACCTATTTTTGAAAATAAGATATTTTCTTTATAATTAAGAACCTCAGAGATTTATGAAGTATTGATCTGAAAACTCCAATAAAGTTATAATCACTTTTTGGAGAGAGCATCCCCAACTGCTCAGAAACAAGATCATTTATAGTGAAATCTGTCCTTGCATTTTCGTAATCTGTCATTTTCTTCCCCTTGCTATTGTAGTGTTGAGGTTCACTAACATTACTCATCCCTTTACTCTCCTTAAATGAATCAAAAACAGTGAATTCAGTTTACAAACTTAAAGTAGCCAAGAATTATTCTATATAGAAGATAATATGCTATTGTTTGTTATGATAGAAGTAATAAAGCTTTCTTTTAATGTTGCCCTTCTAATTATGAAAACGGGTTAAAAAAATCCTCTGAATTTTGGATTCATGACTTTGGAAAGCTATTGGTTCTATATGAAGACCGTTTTGGATGGACAATATATGTATATATAGGAAATTATATGAAGTGGGGCTTGAACGCCATTTCTGAGTTGTAGAAAATATGCACGGAGCACACGTCCTACAGAAAATTAACCCAGACTGGAGGCTGAGCTGTCTGTCCCACGGCATTCTGCTTTCATAGCTGGAGCACTTCAATCACTTCTAGCAATCCAACAATAACTTTTGTTACGAAAAGACTTTATAGACATGGGTCCACTATCTTCTTTAGTCATTAAAGTTGGCTATAATCTGGTCACAGTTGTTTTCCCTGCAAACATTCAATTAATACCTTTTATGCTTCAGCTAGTCAGTGTCTTCATTTTAATTTCCATGCCTTAAAATTTTTCCAACATTTCAGTGGCATATTGATCCTCAGGATCTTAACACAGTTTTATCTAGAGAAGCATCTCCATACTATTACGCTGAGACATGCTTGAGTGGCGTTTTGATGGTCTTTTTATAACCTCTTACAGAAATTAAATCCTTTGTAAGAAAACTGCACCATGAAATCTGGCACTCTTCTCTACTATTTATGAGAAAGTTTCTCTTGAAATGTACTCATTAGAATTAGGAAACATTGAATCTTAAGGTGTTTTAAAGCTTTGGTCTTATATTAAAGCATGTTTTGTCTTAGGTCCTTTATATAAAAGGTTCAAGATCCCCAACGCGAGTGTGAAATAGTGAAGGTTTTGTTAATCTGTATCCGTGACCAGGTATTGCTTCAGTTTTCATTGCAGTAATAAAATTTTTCAGAACTTGAAGCATTTGTTGTTCTTTTAATCGGAGGATATTTCTTTCCTCAAGCAATTTCTGGACTACCTTCCTCAGTGCTGAGTGTAAGTTCTAAACCATTATTTTCTTCTCTTGAGGGAGTAAGCACAATTACATATTGTCTTCTGTTGAAGTCCTTGCCACGTGTTTTTCCTACTCTTCAAAACTGAACATCTTGCCAGGCATTAAGAACATTAAGTATTCCTTCTCTGCTCTAAATGGTACCGTAGCTCTAGATTGCTTTCAAGTTATGTAAATGTTTGATACAAATACCATTTTATTGCAATTCCTCACTCCCCCTAATTCTATGTGCTACCACACCCAGCAGGATAACCTGCATATTGTACAGGTCTGAACCCTTAAATTTCTATTCCTCACCTAGTGAAAAAGAACCGCTTTCCTTCCCAGACATCTCATCCTACAGCAGGCACATGCCAATTCTATAATTCTCTATAAACAGCCGCTACACTAACACCCTCTCTTGTGGCAGAAGAAGAGATTTCTTATTCTGCTTTCCTGGACAACCCAAGAAGTCAGTGAAATGCCTGAAGTAATTTCTCACCATGGATTTCAAATATCTCCCACTTCTATTTTCTCTGTTGCCCCCCTGTGACCAAACAACAGCAGCAACAATAACAAATAAGCTTGAATGAACCGTAATGTGTGTCTCTACTGCTTCTCCACTCAGACCAGTGAAAATTCCTCTGCCATCTGCACTGCTGCCAGTGAAATTTCAGGAGACCCAGTGCTTTCCCTCAAACTGTGCCATTTCTGTGCCATTCTTATTTCAGCATCTATCTACCTACCCAGCCACCTACCACAAGGGTCTGGAGTGACCGTCCACATCTTTTATGCCTCTACAACTTCACGTCATCACTCACTGAATTCTGGTATTTCTTCTAAGTATTTCTCAAATTTTTGTTTTTTCCTTTCTTAGGCTTTTACCACTTGACTATTTCATGTCTAGATACATTATCAAGATTCCTGTAAAAGGTTGTAAAATGACTTGTTTGAGGTGTTTTCTTTCATTTTTAAAAATTTATTTTAAAAATAAAAGGAGAACATATTAACAGACAGACATCCATTTACAAAATAGCATACGAACAATATAAGCAATGCAGAGTTATAGACAAAGTGGTAGGAAATTAACAATGGTTGTTGTATTACGTATTAGTATCTTCAAAGTATTTTCTCAGGAAAACAAATAGAGACATGAAAGATTGATCAAATAATTAATACTTAACTATCCCTTTCAGTAAAGCAACAGAAGTCAATAGTACAACTATTTTAGCTATCCTGTATATACATGCATACATAATTTCCCTTTCTTTCTTTTCTCTTTTCCCCCACCCCAGTTGCTCTTTAATTTTGAGCATGTTCCTTCATTTCACAGTGCCTGCCAGACATTGTTTGAGGTCTTAAGGCTTTACCTACAATATACCTTTACAACATACCCTTACTTACAGTATACCCATAGCTATATCTCTTGCTCAAAAGGTCATTAGGTGCCTCCTGCACTGCCTTTAGCTGTTAACTAAGAATATCATTTCTGGTCATCTATAATATTTATATAAGCATCAGGAAACTAAATGCATTATATGATTATTTTATTTTATAGGACAGACTTTTTTCCTAGGTTGTTTGAGGGCTGCAGTCATGTGTTTTAAATTTCTGCTGAAAGAACTTCTGGGGGAAAAAACTGCACATACTTTATGCTTACTGTGTATCTAACAAATACAATAAGTCATCCATACTACCAACAGCAGAAAACAACCAAGTTAAATATCAGGGGAAATGAGATAAAATGCTAAATTTTAAAATTTCGTTAACGTTGAAATGTGAAAACACAGTGTATATTTAAACTATACTTCCATGCTGAGTCCCTAAGCATCTGTACTTCCAGGCTGGCTGATTGCTTATAAAGGTCATGGTAAAATTTGCTTTCTTGAACATATAAATAAAGTCAGGGACATAGCTGTTCATTTGACCCTGAAAATACTGTGTCAGTTTATATCACTATCAAAATGATTTCCTAGTAGAACAATATGCAAGGGTAATATTGACAGATTCGAAGTGTCTGTCTCCTTCATATTTCCTCATTTTTTTGGGATAATGCATATTGACAGCTTCACAGACCACGTATAGTTTACATTTTACCTTTGAGACAGCGTCCCTTGCATAAGTACAAGGTTCAAGTGAGTCTTGCCCATCTAAATGAAACTTAATTACACAATTTGAGTTATTCAGCTTTCTGTCTCTGTGAAAAAATACCTGAGAGTAAATTTAAAGGAGGAAAGATGAACTTTGCCTCATGATCACAGGGATTTTAGTGCCTAAAATGCTGGCACCATTGCTTGTAGGCCTGTGAAAAGGCATGTGCACTACAGTGGAAAGGTACGGCTGAGGAAAAACTGCTCACCTTGTGACAGCCAGGAAACAGAGAGGGTAAGGCAGAAACAGAGGGAGAGGGGCCTGGGTACCAGATATAGGCCCCAAGCTCACACCTCCATGAGCCATTCTTTTCAACTGGGCCTCGTCCCTAACATCTGGTTTAGCTATGAGTTTAGCGTCTTCATGATCTTATCACTTCCAACAGCCCCAGCTCTGCCCCTGTGAGCTTTGTGAGGCTCCTCTTAGTTCCAAACCACAGACCAATTGCAGGCACGTCTTTTAAACCAGTTCATCCCAACCTGCCCTGGGGACAGTGTGATTCTTGTGACTGGAAAGAGGGAGCTGGGAGCCACTTGTGTCTGTAGGATGGAGGACAGAGATGCTGCTCCACTCCTTACAGAGCACAGGGCCCCCCAACAATGTGGAAATGTACATGTTCTTCAGGACAACACCGAAGGTCACCATCCTCTTTATATGTCATTTCATGTTGGACAATTCTCTAAGAGAGAAAATACTATTTCAACCCTTACTTTGTATTCTACTGCATGGTACTAGGTGCTTTTGGGAAGAAGATCATTTATTTTATAATACATTTGAAAGAGTTTATAATCTAATCAGATAAAACAAACTTACTAGGTAAGGAAATAAAACGTGAGTATATAACATTATTTAATATATGAAGATAGAATTAAAGAGGGAGAATATTTCACTTGTGAACAAAGTTGCATTGTCATTAGGTATTGCCATTTATTTATGTTAAAGGGTAAGAAATCTCCATATGATAAAATCTGTGTAACGTTCTTCTTTTCCTCTTACCTCTCTATCTCTACCTACTTAATTCACATTATTCTGTAATACTTAATAAGATCAAGTAATATTCTCCAAAGAGTTGATGTTCATTAAAATTAGTCAGTAAATTTATTTTTAAAACATGCTACTAGACTCAGGAAATGTGACAGTAAATTTTTGAGGAATTTTAAATGACATATATGTGTGTGTATTTCCACACTCATTATTTTCATATTTATATCCATATTTGTATCTATATCTACCTACCCTCTACCTATGTGCTGTCTATCAATCATCTATTTATCTGTCATCATCTAACCATCTATGTCCATAGAGATAGAAATGAATGGTTAATTTAATGAATTTATATCTTGGAAATAAATACAAGACAAATAACTAGAAAAGATGAAATTCGGGCTGAACGTTGTAAGATGAGTGAGTGAAGAGTGAGGAAATGCAAAGAAGAGGGTTTCATTGGCACATGAGAAAGGTTAAAGGTGTTTTTTGTTTGAGGCTGATGCTACATAAAGTTCTGGGATTAAGGAATAAATGACTATAAGTGTATATTAAATTCAGCTATGTAATCTATATTTAGAGGTCTCATTAAACATTTAATTTATTGCACAAACTTACCACAAGATTAATTACTAGTATTTTATCTTTCTTTCAATTCAGTGCAATGGATACCAGAGGTAGCAGTGTTCTTGACGTGTGTATATTTTTTGTTTGGTTTCTTTTCTTTCCTGCTGTTTTGAAATTTTACTCTCTGCATTTACTTGCTTTGAAACTGAGATCCGGGGACTCCTCCCACGCTCAAAGTCACATTTAATATCATTTCTTTGACTCTTGGCACTGGGTTGAGACGCAGGGCTGTAGAATCCCAGCAGGAAGTAGATTTCAGGGAGATGATCAAGGTTCTGACTGGGATAATTGGACAACTTTACATTTTGAGTGGTAGAAGTTTGCAGTGAACTTCGTTTTATTATTCCCTACAAAGCTTATTCTCCCAACATAGAGAAATTTAATGTCACAGAAAATTAGGCGGCGCCGGGACTCCTCACTCTCACTTACTACTCTGGGGTAATCAGTGGTTACACGAAGAACAGCCGGCTTCTATGTGCCTTTACCCTGCGCGCGTTTCTGTTCGCGCTTTCCCTGTGCTTCCTGGACAGCACCTTCCCAGGGGCCCTGCGTTCAGGCCTCCTTTCAGTGCTGGAGGCATAGAATGCACATTCACGCCTATCGCTGCACTCACTTAAACCTTATCTGTAGCCTGCACTGCCCGCGCTGCCCGCGGAAAACACGCAGACTCCCCGTGAGACACGGGCGGCTACTCTTCTGTCCTGGTGCTGGCCATCATGACTTGATTTTTTTTTTTTAATTTTAAAGAGGAAAAACCCAATAACAACAAAGACAAAAACAAAACAAGACCATAAAAACGATACAAAATTTCAAAACAAGACGATAGGAGTTAACAACGGTTGTTATATTACACACTGTTCTCTTCATCTTTGTCAAGGAAGCCTGTCCCTAACTTCCTATCACCTTGTCTGAAGTTGTGTATTGCTTGTATTGTTTTTCTTTTATTTTCTAACTGTATGTGTGTTTGTTAATATGTTTTTGTTATTTTATCTTTCAAATAAAAAGAAAAAATAAGAAACCTGCCTGTGTGTGTAGGCAGCAGAGAAAAGGTGCTGAACGAGGACCCTGAGCTAGGGCGGATGGGAAATCTCTTAAGAGTACTCCCTGCTCAGCTGCGGGACTGTGGCTACCTTAGAGCATCCAGCTCTTTTCTCCTCAAGGTCCGCCTCAGCGTTTGCGGTGGTGTTTCCTGCCCTCCACAGGGCCTCCAAGGCTGAGTTGAGTGTGAACAAAGGCTTTGCCACCTTTACCCAATGTGGGGCGCTAACTAGGGATCTTCACCCCTCAGCTCCACGTGGAGCTGGCTGGGATTTGCTGGGCTCTACTGCAGCTTCAGTTACCCCACCCAGCCCAATCCAGCCCCCTCCCTTTCCTCTCACAGATCTAACTCCCCAGGAAATCATTTAAACCCCGAGATCCCCTTCAGCGTGCTTTGCAGAGGCCCCAGTGGGCGCCAGCCTCACCTGTCTATGCTCCGCAGTTTCCTCCCGGGTGAGAAGAGCTGGGGTCTGCTTTCCTTAGGGAGTGGAGTCTTCCTTCGTCAGAACTTCCTTCCAGCCAGCCAGCGTCCTTCTGCACTTTCTGCTTTCTGACATCGTAGGAACGTTTTCCAATACCCAGTCTTTGCAAGAGCTGCTCCCTGCCTTATTCGAGTAACTTAAGTTTCTAAAATTATAACTGGCAAGTGCACTGCTACTCTGCTTTAACAGTTTTAATCTAGCCTTCATTAAGTGGAAGGAAGGCTCAGCGCCAGGTACTGGAGGTGTGGTTGTAAGTAAGAAAATCAGTTTCTGCCTTTGTGCACAGTACTCACACATGGAAGAAGCTGATTACATAATAATTCATCTTCACTATTACGGTAAATTCAAGGCAAAGACTATTATAAGGATTCAAGGCAGGAAGAATGTGACATTTTCTAGGTTTGAAAAACTAAGGAAATATTATATCAGCTAGATGCAGAAAGCTGAGTGAGAATTAATTAGTTGAAGTAAGAGGAAACATGTATATATTTATGAAATGAGTAAACTAGTGTTTGTTATAACAATATAGAAGCAAATACAGCATTTTTATTATTCACATCAAATTTTTTCTTTGTTGTAGAAAATTACATCTAACATATCTTTTCTTCCAAGAAATATCTTCTCTGCACATACTAATTTTTGTTTATACAAAACTGTTTTGGACTGTGCTAGCTGCAAATATGTCTAATCACAAGCTTGGAGTAGTTTCTGCTGGTACTTAGAGAGTCTCTGTGAGTCAACAGAGTCTGAAAATCACAGTTTTCCAACAATCATTTATTTTAACCTCTTCACCAAACGATTTAAACAAGTATTTGCCAAAGAGATTAATTCTTAAACGTGTTTACAGCAGACAGCCAAGAGTATATTTTGGCATTTTCTGACAACAGACTCTTCCATTGTAGCGATACTTCTATAATTCATATGAAATAAAACATTCCTTCAAAGCATGTCCTGCAAATGCTTGGTTCACAGAAAGGCCTAAGTAGCTATTTGTGTAGTTGCATAGGTTGGAACTGCAGAAATTTACAATAATAAATAAGTAAATGAATAAAGTAATGAACAAAAGTGGAAACTTGAGAGTGTAGATCTTTTACAGCAAAAAGCAAGTTGTACTAATTTCTTATTTTATCATCATATTGTTGACCCCACGCAGACACAATCTATGTCTGTTGTTTCCATTTTCACTTCACCCCTGCGCCTCATTAAATTTGCAATAGAGAAAAGGCTAGCATAAAATAAAGCTTAGATCAATCGCGCCTCTATAAGCCAGAGCAAGGAAAATCAATCTCTGTCCATTCCAGTGGTTCTCAGTTATTGACTTTATATTTTCCTTATCTGGGGGTTACTGTACTGCTAATTGCCCTGAAGTTCAGTGTCTGTGCTTCTGTGTATTCTTCAGCTATCCTTACTGAGTATACATTATACATATCTATTAATTTTTTGTGTGAATTGATGAAGGTGGGGAATCCTTAACCTGTGATTAGAAGCTTCCTCATAATGCCCCGAAGCAGTTTTGAAAAGGTCTTACATAGTGATTCCTACCGGTGTGCTGAGGGCTGTACAGCTGAGCAATCTCCCCTTTTTGTGTCATCTCTCACTGTATATTGATTTTTTGAAAGCCCTGCATTAACTATGAATATCTCCACGTAAGGGGAAGTTTGCTACACTTATAAAGACAGTTTGTAAGAGATGTAAAAAACATATGCTTTGTTTTGACATAGTTTTAAAACTTCAGTTTTTCCTACAATCTCTATGAGTAAATCTAACCTTTGCAAAACTATTAATCATATGAAGAATCATGCACAACTTATTTCTTTACACATAGTTGGCATTAGATATATCTTTAAACAAGTTGCTTCTAAGCATTAAAGTTGGCTTTGCAAACATGCCCTTTTTGAAAGAGGACACTATAGACATATATTCAAATATGTCATCTAAAAAGCTAGCCTGAACTCTTCCCTTCCAATTAAAATTCCACAAGTTTGAAATACTTTAAATTTGAATGGACCATGGGCATATCTCCAAGAAGACAGTGTCTGGAGGGAACACAGAGTGAGTGAACATTCAAGTTAAATATTTGGTAAAGTAAAGCTAGGCCTTACTGATTGTTCAAGTGTTGGTTCTGAATTTGGGTTGTTGCCACTGGCCAACTATAAGGCATCTCTGCCTGTTGTTTGTGGTCCCTGTAGATTCAAACTGAACTGCAGTCCTAAGTCAGAAATGCTGTCCTTTCTGGGATGCTTATCTCTCCTTTTTACTGACCCTAACCTAGCTTTCTTTTACCAAATTTATCAAGAAACACTCAACACGAAGGTATAGCATAAAGTATAAATGATAGCATAGCTAATAGGATAGCTTATTCACGATAGTACAGTATAGCTTACTCACAATAAGCTATTCATGCTTTTGAACCCTCTGTAAAGGGACCAAAGTGCCATATATATCATCTCATTTAATATTACATACACGGCCACTTCAAACCCATTTAGCAGATTGCTAGACAAAAATGAAAGAAGTAGTAGTTTTCAAGTTGTATTATTCTCTGTACAATCTGTTCAGCTGCAATCTTTATTTGCCCATAAATTGACACAGCTCCAAAATTTAAGAGCCTGTGTTCTAAAAAGAATGTGGTAGTGCTAAAGTGTGTGCAGTTAAGCAAACATTTTAATGTTATTTTCTGCATTGCTGTTTTAAAGATTCTTTTATTTAAAAATTTTATGAACATTATTTTGTTTGCTCAATGCTTTTTTGATGACTCGATTAAAAGTCTTAACTTTTTGGAAGAAAAACAAAAGTCAGTGAGTTAAATACAGAATGAAGGGAGGAAGATAAAAAGGAAGAAAAGAGAGAGAAGAGAGAGAGAGAAGAAAAGAAAAGAAGAAAAGAAAAGAAAAGAAAAGTAATTGATAGGGAGAACTTGGATGAATTTCCCTAGCAAATGGTTAGATAGGATTTAAAAGCCAGATTCTATTGTGCACAAGTGAATACACTTAGAAAACAAATGTAGAAATGAATGCAGCACCAAATAAACCATAAAAAGTAGTGATCCTTTTGCCATATGCAAAAAGGAATTTGCTAAAGGCAAAATCGTGCATATTTAATTTAAGTGTACGTTAAAAATCCGCTTCTAATGAATAACCCATGAAAAGATAAAATTTTATTGTGGAATCAGAGATGCCCTCAGTGTTTGATTTGCAACCTGATTCAGGAGATGAAATACTAGAGGTCAAACATGTCCACCCCCAGAGTTGTTTTCTCCTAGTGGAACAGGCTGTGAACACTTCGAGCGTCTCTGAAGCACCAAGGAAGGCACAAATGCCTGTGGTGTTTAGTAGCCATGAAGAGCAAGCTTCCAAAACCAGCGGGAGGTGTTGATATAGGTCAGAGAGCATGAATGAAAAAGTATATAACAAAAGCAAAACGAAATGAAAATGACAGTTGCAATTTTGCCTTCTTCTGGGAAGAAGGGTTGCAGGCTTATTATGAAATTAAGAAATGCCTAATGCCATCTGAAAACAAGTTAAATTGAAAATATTCATATTATCAAGGCAAAAATAACACCTACAATGTATTGAGATTTCAGTGTCATTTCTTTTGAATTGAGAAAGCAATACCTACACTACAAATTCTGTATTATTACGTGGTTACTGAACAGTCTGACACCCTTTTCACAAATTCTTCGAGACGTTAACAAACAATTCATATTTCAAACATAAACTCAATTTTTTAAAAGTGTCAAAATGTTTCCCCAGTGGCACCACCTAATTACCGTGTTTGTCCACACACCCACTAAAATGATACCTGAAACTCAGCAGGTGTGTCTATCTGAAACAGCACACTAAGTACCCAGAGAGCCACTAGGATATTCTGTCCCTGAGCAGAACTGTTTCTACTCATAAATAAGTCAGAAACTGAAAATAACACTGTTTGTTTCCATGAACGGCAATAGGAAGTTAGGAAGTGTTGCAATACAGCGAGCTACAGGAGAGTGAAGAAACACATTAAAAACATTTAAAAGATAAAAGACTGTCACCTGTACACCGGCCAGCCTGCCACATGGGCTATGAACAACTTTATATTTTTATTCTATTGCTTACATTCAAATTTATGGATCCTATTCATCATTTGGAAGCATTTAAGTAGCTTGCAAATCCCATCACTACCCTTGCTCCTACTGAGGAATAAAACTCCTAAGCGCAACTTTTCATTTTATGCTTTCAAATATAAATGAAACGTATTAGTTGAATTACACATGTTATAAAAAGAAATGCTGTGATACAATACTTTATAAAGTAAGGAAGTACATGATAACTGAAAAGAAATTATAAGATTCCTTAAGTTTAATTTAAAAAGTTAAAGGGTGGAAGAGGGAGACGTAGAGGAAGTCCATCAAACAACTGCAGATGGGGGCTAGGGATTTAGCTCAGTTTCGCAGTGCTGCCAGGCAAGGGTCAAGTCCTGATTTCGATTCCCGGTACCTCCACCCCCACAAAAATAAAGCAACTGCAGGTCGCCCCAAGAAAGACACTCAAGAAGCTTTTGTTCCATCACTCCAGACCTCCTTCGGACTCACGCTCCCTGGGTGAATCAACTCTCTGGAGTGTGAACCCCAACCAGGAGACAAAGCAGTTTGCTCATGGCCTGACTCCTGTCCCAAAGCAGCCTGTTTTTTTGTGTTTTTCCCTTTTGCTTATCTATAACCACTGTAAGGTCAAAGCAAACAGCTTTAGCTTGATCTTCCCCCAGTGGTATAAAACTTAGCAGTAATGTACGAAGCATCTATGTGTTTGAAAATATTTAAGTTTCATGTAGATTCTTTCATAGCAACTAAATACAATTCACAGACACACAAAAGAAAAACGAGGGTAAACCATATTTTAGTTTGTTTTCTTGAAACCAAAGGAGGATATCTGTACATTTACTTTTCATACATTATACTTCTCAGATATTTTTCTTAAATACATCCTCATATTCCGAAGGGAAATTTCACTGTAATTTTTCCTTCATGACATTTCTTTGATATCATAGACATATGATAATTTTTAGTGCCACTCACTCCTTTACTATAAAAAAACTAATTTATAGTAGCTGGGAAAAGTATTAAAATTATTAAAATATATAAACATTTCCTTGTCTGAGTTCCCCAGAAAAGTATATTATTTTGTAGTGCCAAGGAGAGCAGCTCTTAGCTTTGCATAATGAATGTATAAGTAATGATTTTTATAGCATTGGTGATATTCATAATTGCTTTTTGATTTTCTTTCAAAGTATGCCTCTAAATACAGAAAATTAAAATTATTCTGATTCTTGATGTACCAATTCAGCAACAAATTTTAAATTTTCTTTTCATTTCATGTTTTATATGGTTCTTTTATAGTTCCTGAATTTTCTTAAAATCAGCTGATATGTAATTACCATCTTACTCTGGTAACTTTATTCTAAAATAAGCTTATTTAATTGTAAGCAATGATTAGTGTAGTAAACACTTCCAGTACTCCATAATAAAAATGTTTATTTTTTTATTATAGTGGAATGTTTTTCTGAATGAAGTCAAGGTTGAATGAATGAATTAGACAACTATTTTCTGTCTTAAAAATAATTTTAATACATCATTTACATAAAGTTATCACAAGTAAAATATGTATAAGCTGATAAATTTAAGATATAAACATTTCCCTGTGAAATAGTAATCTTTAAAATAAAGATTCATGTTTATTCCTGAAGGTTATACTACTATAATTTTTTTCTTCCCTGCAAGAATTTTAACTATAAAAATAAAAATATAAGAAGTAAAAGATGCTTAGATTGGAGAGTAAAATATGAATTGGGATTTGTATACAGAGTCCAGGTCTGAGAGTTTAATCTCATTTCCAAGTCTAATGAAGACTTTTACATTGCCACATACACGCAGTGCCTTCCTGTGGTTCCACACTCTGCTTACATTAATTCATTCACTACAATAACTTTTCATGAGTGAAAGCAATTAATTCATTTATGTTTAAGGCTTTTAACTTACCTCAGTTTTTCCAGGGTAAGCATAATGATAGATATTTAAGTCAATTTCATAATCGCGACTTCAGCTCACAAGAACTTGAGTCAGAGCCAAAATATTAAAATACTTTTCATCTCCAATTTCTTTCTGCTTGTTGCTAGGAACAGCAATGTAGTTTATGTACCTAGAATTTGTGAGTTGAGCTGGACAGATATGTCTGATTTCACCCTACTAAAGAAGGAGGCAGAAAATGTGCATTTTAAAGTTTACTGCTTTATCATTTGCTTATTTTCCTGTCCTTTGTGTGTGTGTGTGTGTGTTTGCTTTTATACAGAGAAACAGGATTTGTGAAATTGAATAAGGGTAATAAAATCACCTTTTGGGTCTTTAGTATGATAATGCTTCAGATTAGTTGTGGTAATTAAATAAAACGATATATTAAGCAATAAATAGAATGCTTCAGGATCGCTCATACTTGACAATATTACTTAAGATGATGTTTATAACAAACTGCCCGATAAATTATATGCCTCTGTACACATATTTAATAAGATTAAAAACTAATACTGTATTTATTAACATAAAATTGCTTTTCCAAGAAATTCTTATTTAAAATGATAATTATGTAGTAACATTATCACTTTCCTCCGGAAGTTCCTGAAAAATCTACTCACCTTAGTAATAGACTGCCTAATTGGCCTGAGTTTTCCACAAAGTAGATCATTCAGTTAGGCAAACTCGCTTCTCTAATTTTCAAACTATTCTCTTAATTCTCCATTCTCAAATGCTAATTATACAAGACTTTGATGAATAAACCCTCATCACTTTGTACACTGATGCTTAATTGTTGTACCTTGAATTTTGAATTATAGCTTTGCATGGCCCATCCTGCGTCAAAGTCTCATCTCAATGAACGTTTACTCTCAGTCTACCTTCCAGACTTGCTGCTGAGTTTCTGTTAATGTCGATTTACCGTCCGTTCCTGCCCAGGGTGACAGGTCCGGAGAAGCCGTGCCCAAGGAAGAAAAGAAAAACGGGAGAGCCAAAGTTACGGGACCAGGAGGCTGCGCCTCTGGGACTGAGGCCCCATTGCCATTTTCTGTAACTTTTTATTGAGAAAGAACAAAAGGAGTAACCGGCAATTGGGAGGAATAATTAACAGGATTAGCAAGGACAATACAACTTAATTATCACGGGAATGAGACTTAGTTAGCCATCATGTGATCATTCCTTCCTGCGTATCTCAGCAAAGCATCTAGTGCTGTCCCAGCGGCTTTCCACAGGGACACAGGTCCTGCCATCATTTCCTGTCACACTAATGCTTTCGCTCGACTTCCTCCAGAATCAAACAATCGTATGGCTTGGTCAGGCCCTAAGTGCCAAATAGGTAACACATGGAAGGATAAACTACAGAATGTCCTTCTCCACATGTTAATGTGGTGCTTTCCTTTCTACAGGAAGTAACGCACTTTTTTTGCTTCAAGTGGTTACTTTGGTGGTCTGCCCAGAGGGAGCAGGTGAACGTGATAATGGTAGTAACTTCTACGCATTTGTGTAGTTGTTTATTTTTGCTAGCAATTTATATATTTGACGGATGATTGCACTTTCACTATGTCATAAGCTAGGAGTTTTCAATAGTTAATTTTAAAATTAAAAAAATGTTTAATGAAGTTATACAGGTAATACCTGAATTAGGCCTTAAGTCCTATTTTAGTATTTCGATGTCCAGTGCTCCAACTATTTTTCCTATTGTAAATGTCTTCTGGTCATAGTTTATTTTGCATAGTTATGTCTACTCTGTAAAATAGTTTTTTTAATGAGGACAAAATAATTGAACACCACATAGTCATATTATTCTTAGCAACATTATTGGATCCAAGTGTTTGAAGTGACCTTATATTTCTATGGCAACATGCTCACAGATATAAATATAATTTATATTTAATTTATATTTAATTTATCTCTATATTAATTAATTTATTAATTTAATTTATTCTCTCTATGTTCTTCCAGCATACCAAGTTTTCAGAACTTTGGTAAGAGAGAAGGTCTAAAGGAACCTTATACTGTAGCACTCAAAGCTTCTCTAGTGATTTGTTTTTACTAAATACTGCCCTTTTTAAAAACAACAATACAGTTGTCTTTATCATGTACCTAAAAGAAGCTTGGCTCCTCAAAGTTTATCTTTTCTTTCAAGATAAGAGATACAAAAAGATCCACATGTTTATGTATAGGCTAATCAGAGGAGACTAAATCCCCTCCTACAAGGTGCAAGTGCATACAATGTGATAGAGTTTTCCTATTAGAAATAGCTACTGTATACACACACACACACACACACACACAATGCTAATAAAACTTGTGCGGTTCCTCTTCAGAAATGGGATTTACTGTGTATTTTTGTTACAGCCTCCTCTGCTATGCAGTTAGGGATTTTCTAGAAGGGCATGGTAAACTTTATATTACAGAAGTTTCTGTTATAAAATGGTTAGTATATTTCACAAATGGCATTTGAAAAATCATTTGGTACCACATATAGTCATTTTATGGTTCATATCAGAATTAAGTCACTGTCATATATAACCTTCATTGTCAAGACCATGAGTTAACTACATAATTAAAGCTGTGTGGTGGTAGTCATTGTTTTTGATAAGACAGAATCTCAGTATTTTTATGATTTGCATTTCTCTAATAGACAAAGATTCTGAGCTAGTTTTTAATGCAATTATTGGTCCTCTGTACTCCTTTTGCAAAGTTTTTATTCAATTATAATTGGAGATGTTTTGATTTTGGGAAATCTAATATTTTTGAGTCCTTTATCTATTCTAAATATCAGTCCTCTGTCTGAGAAGTGGCTGACAAAACTTGTCTTTCTTGTAGATTGTGCCTTCACTCTGTTGTTTGTTCCCTTTGTGTCTACATTCTGCACTCATTTCCACTGAATGCATGATTGCTTTTGTCCCAGTACTGTGCTGTTTTTATAATTGCAGTTTTATAACATAACTTGAAATCTGGCATTGGGATGTCTCCTGCCTTGCTCTTTACCCCAGGATAATTTTTGATCTTCTGGTCTCTTTTGGTTCCATATAAATTTAAGGATTGTTTTTCCTAGTTCTGTGTAAATTGCTATTGGTATTTTGAATGGGATTACTTTAAATCTATGAATAAGTTTTGATAGTATGGCCATTTTGACAATATTAGTTCTGCCTTTCTAGAACTGGGGCTCTCTTTTTTTCAGGATACTAGCCTTTGCATTTTTAGAGGTTTTTCCACTTCCATTATTAGGTTAATTCATAAGCATTTAATTTTCAATCTATTGTGACTATTCATATTAGTCACAATAGTATCCTTAATTATTTTTTTCAATGGGTTTTTATTTGAAAGGGGTGCACCAGAATGCTGTGCTTTTTGTGCAGTTTATATATAATATCCTATTATGAATATATTATATATATTCATCCTAATTAGCTGAATTTGTTCATTAGTTTCAGAAGACTTTAGGTAGGTTTTTATGCGTCTTCTACATAAGGTATCATGTCCTCTGCAAATAATGATAGTTTTACTTCTTCCTTTCCTGTACATATCCATTTTATTTCTTCCTCTTGTGTGATTGCTGTGGCTAATATTGCAAGTATATATTGAACAGAAATTGTGAGACTGTCCACCTTTTTCTTGTTACTGATTTTAAAGAAAAACTTACAGATTTTCCACATTTAGTGTGATGTTGGCAGTGGGTTGGTAATAAATGACTTTTTTCAGTTTGAGTTATGGTCTTTGCCTACTTTTAGCAGGGCTTCTATCATGAATGGATACTGGACTTTTTCAAAGGCTTTTGTGCATCAGTTAAGATGATCATATGTTTTTGTTCTTGTTTCTGTTTATGTGATATATTATGTTTATTGATTTCTATATGTGAACCACCCTTGCATCCCTGGGATAAAACCAACTTGATCATGATGTATGTATAATATTTTTTAAATTATCTGTTATATTTTGTGTGCCAGGATCACATTTAGAATTTTTGCATCTATGTGAACTAAGATTGGCTTGTAGTTTTCTTTTTTATTGTTAAGTCCTTGCTGGTTCTGGTAACAGAGGGCTAGCTTCCAGTAATGACTATATTCCTTCCCTTTATGTTTCCTTCCCTTTATGAGTTTGAGAGGTATTGTTATTAGAGTTCTCTCAAATTTTGGTAAAATCTGTGATAAATGCATTGGGTTCTCTTTTGGATGGTTTGATTTTTTTTCAGTTCTTTATATATTCTAGTTATTAGTCATGCGTCTAAGGAACAACTGGGTAAAATGTTTTCCTACTCTGCGGGTTATATTTTCACTGTGTTGGTGGTTTATTTTGCTGTACAAAAACTTATTAACAAGATGAGATCCAAGTTGTTGTTTCTTTGTAGTATTTCCCATGCAATCAGGGTTTTCTTCATGAAGTCTTTGCACATACCTATCCTTTCAAGAGTTCTACCTATTTTCTCAGAAGATTTACAGCAGATTTTCTGTTTCTGTTTAATATTTTGGTATTTGATCTATTTTAATTTTACTTTATAGTGATGGACATTTGTCTAGTTTTAGTCTTCAGTATGCGATTTGTGAATTGAAAATGACAGTACTCTGAAAAAGAAAATCATAGCACATATCAGAAAGATACCCCTTGCTCTTGGGTAAAAAGAACCAACAAAGTGAAAATCACCACACTCTTAAAAATTGTAATACAGATTTAATGCAATCCCAATCAAAATATCATTTGCATACCTCATTGAACTGGAAAAAACATTCCTAAATGTCATTTGGAACCAGAAGAGATGTAGAAATAAAAAAAAATTCTAGTCAGCAAAAGGACTCCAAGAGGTATCACAATCCATGACTTGAAAGTATACTTCAAAGCACGCGTGATAAAATCAGCAAGGCACTGGCAAAAAATAAAAACCAAAACCCAACAAACCAGACTTGAGGATCAGTGGAGCAGATTAGAAGATGCAGAAACAATTCTAAACACACTCAGTATCCAGAGCCAAACATGCTCAGTGGAAGCAAGAGACTCTTTAGTAAATGGTGCTGGAAAAATCGGTTGATGAGTTTCTTTCCCTGGCCTTTAGAACTAGAATCCACAAAATATGGGAGATAGTGTGTCACATTCGGGTGCGACCTTGTTTTCACATATACTGTATGTGTGTCCTTGCGTGTGCACATGCCTGTGCACATGTGTATTGTTAGTCCTTTCCACCTTTCTTGCTGAGCTGAATCAATGGTTTGTTTTCTTGCCTAGGGCAGTATTCACTCCAGCAACTCTTGTGTCTTTTGTCTGTGCCTCTCTGGTGCTATTGCACCTAGCTTTACAGCCTATGGTCTTGCGAGCAGCCACCTTCTCCAGAGGCCTCTCTTGATATACACTGAGCTGCAGCATATCCCTGATCTTGTTGGAAAATGGAGAAAGCAAACAAATTGTGATGTTCTCTGCTGGACATAGGCACTGAGATGGTGTCAAGCAGTCCACTGGACTTTCTAACCTAGTCTTCTCAGAAAACCACACGTAACCTTCCTGGATTCTTATCGTACAGGAGAGGATCATCATGTCCTTGCCATCTTATTATTTTCTACTTAAATTTCTCAGGCCGCCTACAGCTAACCAACCCTCTTACTATTGCCTCCCATGGCCATCTTTCACCAAGTGACTGTGGCAGGTTGGCTCCAGAAACCCTCAACTTTAGTTGCTCTGTGACTTCTAATTCAAATAGTACCTCAGTCTTAAACAATTAAACGGCTCCTGATTAATTACTCCTAAATATAGCAGTTGTTGCAAAGGATTTTGTCTCCAAGTCTACCATGGCATATGAGTAAAATCCCTCTTTATTCACAGTTTACCGTAATGGTGGGCTTGTCTTGGGACTAGAGCTGCTGGTTGACTGATTTTCTCTGGAGCTTTCAACCTTGCCTGGGTTTACCTTTTGTTCATGGATACAGGTCCCCCTATCTTGGAGCTGGAGTTAATATTCATAACGCTACAAAGCTTTCTGGGTTGTCTTCAGTTTCTCCATTTTCTCTGTGATTTCCACTTACTGTGCCGTGTCTTTCTATATCCTGGGACTCTTCTTCATTGTCATTTCCTTATGTTGCTATTTTTCAGATGTCTGAATTCCAGGTCCTGGAGAGGCTCTGATACATTACTACCTGTCTTTACCACTCTCTCCCGTTCCTGCAGTGCATTTTATGCATGTACCTAAAAAATACAGGAGAACATTCTACTGCATATCATAGTCATGCAAGTCAGCTAGTTTTGCACTAAATGCCTATAGTTTATTAAATGAGCTGAAATAGTTCTAGAATGTGTTAAATGTCATAAATAGTCCCGCATGTCTTCTCTCACAATTTATACAAGGGACAGGGAATTTTAGCTAAAGTTCAAAGTGTTCACTTTTACCTCTCTTTATTGCTTTGTTTGAGTTTAATAAGTGAAAATTATAACAGACTAATCACTGCCTCCAGAGGACTAGGGCTTCAAACAAAGACAAGTGAATGACATTTGTACATTTAGTTACGTACAGTCCAGTAGAGGAAGAAGAGCATCCTTGACTTAGAATGATCCAGTTTAAAGATGGGTAAACTGAGGCTAATTAAAACATGTCAAAACAAGTAAAATATTGCCTTTATTAGTGACCCAGGAGAAACTGAATATCATCTTTTTGCATAGATCTACCTTCAGGGCCACAAACCAAATTCTGAAGTTCTTTTTGTAGTTTTTCCTCCATCCTGGTATTCCAACAGATGCCTTTATATATTCAGATTTCCCTAGGTCAAGAGAATAAGATGGGGATTCTTATGTATGTGCTATACTAATGGTATTCTATCAAGATGTCCTAGTTGTTTCTCACCACTGAGATACAATATTAGACACCCACAGCTGTAAAGAGGAAGGTTGACTTTTGCTCACAGGTTGTAGATTTTCTGGTTTATAGATGGCTGGCTCCAAGGTAGGCCATGGTAGAGGAGCATGGAAGAGGAAAAGAGAACTCATGGCATGGCGATGGGAAGCAGAGAGAGCAGACAGAGACAGAGAGACAGAGAGACAGAGAGACAGAGAGACAGACAATGAGAGAGAGACAGCGAGAGAGAGACAGAGAGAGAGAGAGAGAGAGATCTAGGGAGGAGGGAGGGAGACACAGGCTCCCAGGTCATGCCCCTGCTAACCCACTGTATCAGTCAGGGATTTACTAGAGAAAAAGATATGACACAAGATGTACAAATGTATAGAGAAGGTTACAAGATTGACTTACGATGATCAGGAAAAGAGTTGTATGAGGAAGCATGCAGAGGCCATCTGCACACTGAAGACTGAAGGAATCAGACCAGGGTCTGGAGTTCACTGGAGAGTTCTGTGCAAGTCTGTACCAGGAGGCTGATGAGTCTGCAATGGAAGTCTGAAGGATCCAAGGTAGAAGCCGAAGAGCCTGCACCAGAAGCCAGGAGATGAAGTCCAAGCTGAAGGTGAAGACCAGAGTTCTTCCTAACGAATGGAAGTTCCTCTGTTCTTTCTCATTTCCCTTTTATATCATCTAGGTGATAATCCACCTTCGGATGACTCATCTACACCCCTGGGTGTAGAGGTGTTGAGCCAATTGCTGAGCCAAGTTAAGCTTCTAAACTTCTCAAGTTGAAATAATCAATTAACCACTATACCCACCTCTTCCTAAAGGCTTTAGCTCTCACCATCACATTTCGCTATAAGCTCCTCAATAGACATACCCACTGTGGAGCATTATACCTCCATGATCCCACCACTTCCCAAAGGCCCACCTCTGAGTGTGCAACGCTTTGAGGGGACATCTAGATATAAACCATAACCCAAGAAAGATTTACAAGAAAGGATTAACTTGATGTGATACCATTGTTTGAACCTTGTTATTTCTTGTGCCACTGCAGTTCTCCTCAGAAAGTCCTTGCCTAACCCTATATCTTCAAGGGCATCACCAATTTTTACCTTCCAGCAGATTAGGTATTTTTGTTTTAACATTTAGACATCTGATCCCCTTTTATTTTAGTTTAGCACATGTTGAAGTATATGGGTCTAGAGTCAATCTCTGCATGTGGTGAGCAAGTCTTCCTAGCACATTTTATCAGAGAGGATGAAAAATGGACAACTGAAATGACCAGCTGCTTCTCAGATGAAGTACAAATGAAATAGTAAATACACGAAAAAAGGTTCAAAATCTCGGGCATAATGTGAATGACCTCATTAACCTTAATTACTCCCCTACAAACCTCACCTCTGAATACAGGGATATGGTGGGGAGGGACTCATTTTTGGGCTACAAAATTGAGTCAGTAATAGTATGGAGGCCAAATAGTGTTTTGACTTATTTGAAGTCTCAGCTTAATCTGATCCAAATGTAAATTGAACTGCAGAGTTAGTCTTGCTGAGGATAAAGGGTGAAAGTTGGTAACAATTCCATCCCCATTCAGAACCAAAATGAACTGCACATTGCTTTATTAACACAAAGGTAGTTCTCTGGAGGACTTTACAGAAGGAAGCCATTAGCACATTGATAGATCTTGTATTAGTACAATTAATTTATAACTATTAGAATTCTGAGATCAGTATAAATATAACAGTAAGTTATAATTTTGAAACATGTGCTCTATTTAAAAGCAAAGGTTATTAGATTAAGGCTAAGGCAATTGTCACATTTTCTGGAATATATCTGTATTATTTATCTTTCCATAATGAGCTGGTAACATTCTTAAAATCCTAAACTGTTTTACAAGGAAAATAATTCATTATATTGATCACAAATATTTAACATGAGTCAAAATAGACTCAATCAACTATGATTTTAAATTCAACAGATGAAGACTTTATCATCATTTCCACTTTTATAAGAGGAATTAACTCAATAAATTAGACACTGTGGGGCCACTGATGAACTGATATTAGTGGAAATACACCACTCTAAAATCTAGAGAGACATGTAAATTAAGTGTCACAGTTGATATCTACCTCCCTGGGGAAGAAGCTTTTTGAGACACGAACTATTTGAATGATGATATTGGTAACTTTCTGGATTTCGGGCCAGGGTGAAACTGAGAAACTCCTTAAGGTTATAGTTCAGGGTTTCCAAATACTGTTGTGAATTTTACCTCTAGGTACCAAGTAAAATTCTCATGGTTGAAATTTGGTTCTATCTTGAACTGGGACAGAGAAGAGAACACTGGAATTCACCCCTGTTATGGTTTGCATCTAGATGCCCCCTCAAAGCTTCAGGCAGTCTTAAGTGGGGCTTTCACAGAGGTTTCTGAAGAGAGTGTATGTTGATGGGATTAAGGATGGATTATTAGTAAATCAGTGCACTGAATGGTTTGGCATTGCCCTAATTACTGTAGCCTGGATAAAATATAAGGGACAGAAGGAGGCTTATCTTCTCTTGCTTGCTGTCTTGGTTACTTTTCTTTCATTTCTGAGACAAAATACCCAATGCCCAAAATGAAGAAAGGAAAGGTTTATTTAGCTTACAGTT